>CM064532.1:17650387-17868871 GCA_032716605.1 Paralithodes platypus
GTTGTTGCTTGTTGCCGCATAGCTAGTCCAATAGAAAGAGCCCAGTGTTTATATATCCCAGGACGTAACAAATACTTAGTCTAAAAATACATTGTAGTGATAGGTTTATACATAATCAATTGAAGAATTTTATTTAATAACCCCGATGTTGTTAAGGGGTCTAGGTAAGATATAATTGTGATTTCCGTGATTCTATGAGAATCAGGGATTATTCTTTGTGAAGTTTATATCTCCAGGAGTTTCTGGGTTATCTGGGTTATGTTCAGTTCTCCAAAAAAGTTCTGCAAGAGAGGTCCTAACATCTCCATTTGTTCCTATAGCATTCCGGTCCCTGATGCCCAACTTGCATAAACATTTGCTCGTCATACTGCAAGTCAGGTTGTTGGTCGAAGGGAGGCTGGTGATAGGTCGAGATGGTTTGAAAGCTCGTCGGTGATTGGTCCTGCTTCCCACTCTTTTTTAAGGGAGACTGGCCTAACTTCCTGGTCATTAAAGAACGGGAATGACCTGATGGAATGGGGAACTTTTCTACTCCGTTTTCTTTTAAAGCATGGGAAGCTTGTTGATATTCCCATTGCTCCTGTTGGCTTCTCTTCCTGTCCTTTCTGCTCTCCTGCAGGCTGGCAATCTTGCAAGTCTTACTCTCTCTGTCTGTCGCCCTCGCCAAGGCAAGACGTGTCGACCGTGCGCTCCGCTAAGCCTGCTACCTGACCCCCAAACAATCATGGCGGCTAGCAGCACAACAGTAGTGACGCCCTAAATTTCCACCCAGACAACAGTGAACAGTGAACCATCTCTAACTAGACCCATCAAGTACTTCCTCGACAAAAACTTTACAAAAACCCAACTCCAGAAACATTGTCGTGACTTAGACCTACCAAATGTGTGGGTTAATAAAAATGTGTTAATAGAAATGATAATAGAACAAGCCAAGAACTCCAACACCCCTAGTGATATAGATGAACCCATTTCGTCGACTATCACTGCACATACCGAAGTGGGTGCCGCCTCTTCTGATAGTGATACAGCTGTAAATAGTGAAGTAATGAGGCTTAGTGAGCAAGTGATGAAAATAAATGAAGCTGTAAAACATTTGAGTGAACGTGTAGCATCACTAGAATCGAGCACCCCTTGTGACGCCACACTGACCTTGACCCCACTCCAAGCACCTCCCCAACCTAGTGTTATGATCGCCCGTGTGGAGGAAATAAGTGCACGGCTCACCAAGCTAGAAGAACGATCTAGCAACATCTCCGACGTCACAACGGAATCAATACCAATTGAAAAATGTCTCCTTATTGAGCGACGAATCTCTCTTCTGGAGGAAAAAATGGCTCAAGAAAGGGAAACAGTGAACGACAGTGCCCTGGGAATTAACTCGCCAAACTAGTCCACCATAGATACAAAAAAAACTATTTCTAGCAGACATCAACCTCAATGATATCAAAGTGTCAGACCTAAACAAAAATTGCACCATTAGTACCTTGCACAAAGCCAAAATAGACCTACTCAAGTGCTGGGTACAGGAAAAACTATCATGTGTTTGCCAACTCGCACCCTGCCTACAATCTGACACACTCCAGGCCCAAATAAACGAACTCACCGAACACATACAGAAGTGGGCCAGTGACAATGGTATTGATACCATAAATCCGGATCTCTCCTTCAAGCTAGCAACAGGGGAAATCTACGAGGCCTGTTTTACCGATCATGGGGAGCACCAGGGCTCTCTCTTAAACAGGACCGGAGCTGTTAGGCTACTTGAGGCAATAGCCAAAAAACACCAAACCTTCAATGAGAGTTTAAATTGGGCTCAAATTAAAGATAACTCCAACAAAGACTGGAGCAGAAGCCAGCCACCCAACACGACCCGACCACAACCAGCAAACAACCCAAGAACGACGCCCGCCACCACCCACACCCGCCCACCCTCCACAAATAACGCCGACAAAGAAGGGTGGCAGATCGCAGGAAAACACCGCACCTCAAAACCTAACCACAGACAAGCAAGACACCACGAGGCAGCACACCACCAAGGTCGCAGCCAGCCCCGCCAACCCGCTCACCACCCAAGCCCCTCCTCACCACCACGAGGGTCATGGTCATCACCCCCTCCCCACTATACCCCTCACTATCACTACTCCTCCCCCTCCCCCTCCTCCAACACCACCAGATACCACCCTCAACCCCCTCCTCCTCACCCCAGAAATCCCCATTCATACAACGATGAATATCCACCCCTCATCCGATACAGTGAACCCCAAAACTTCAGAAAAATTGGTTGTTTCCATTGTGGCGAATTCAACCACCGCCAATCAAACTGCCGTTTCGATCACAAGGTTAAATGCGGCAAATTATATAAACTAGGTCATAAGAGTAAATTATGTGAACACTACAGTGAATAGGAGTGTGGCGATGAAGACCAAGCCGACTGTTCATTCATAAAGGATTTACTTACTATCGAACATACCCTTTGGCTGCGGCCATGTTTGGGCTATTTAGGGCATATTAGGCACTCCTGAATGATAAATCAAGCATTTGCATTAAATGAAGTGTATTCTGCCGAAAACTAGGCGAGAATAGCTTCAAAATGACACCAGAACGGGCCCCGTACGTGGTCTAGTTCACCCGCAGTGGTGCCAGTGAAACGCGGGAAACCCGCTATTATGTAACACTCGCTCGCTTGGCTACACTGTTGGGAGACACAGAGAGAGACCCGCGCGAGACACAGTCAACCTCAGTGAGCCGCTCGGTGCTCTGAGGGTCGGAGGTGGGCCCCTCACGCTCCCGCCCACTGACACTCGATTTTTACGGTTTTTACAGGCTTTTAACCCTTAAAAAGCGGCCCACCACTTAAGTCGAGTTAAATAAAGCTGGACTATGTGGCGGCGCTCGACATAACTCGAGTGGCAATTTCAGCACGTAATGTGGCTGAGAGAGAGAGACAAGTGGTGGCAGGAGACTAGCGAGCGTATGACTGCTCCAGACCACCGCGGCGAACCTACTGACACAAATCTCAGCTCCCTCCTCCCTCTCTCACTCGCTACATACTCAATTATGTACCGAAAGTACCGAATTACCTGCTTTTTGCACTCGCGTTGCACGGTTATTGCCAGAAAACTATCCATCATACAAGGATCGTTATGGTGTCATTCGAAAGCTCTGTTTATGCCCTTTCAGGGATAGGTACTTGTTTTACGTTCTGGGTCTTATTTAGGCATGAAAATGATCACGTAACAGCCCTATTTTGGCTAAAAACACCCCGCTGGGCGGTACACATAAATAAACCGCATAGGCCGCTCGTAAGGTGTTAAAACCTGGAAATTGCTGTAACTTGCCAGGACGTTCCAGAACTTCACCCGCAGCGAAAGAGTTAATGCCCAATCATTACAAGCAAATTTAGAAGAAGTAAAAATATTAATAAATGAAAGAAATATAGACATTCTGTGCATCAGTGAAACTTGGTTATCTCCCCACACCCCTGACGCTTATGTGAATATACCCAATTACATTATATACAGATGTGATAACGGCCGTGGCTCAGGAGTTTGTATCTATGTTAGACAGTCCCTAAACTCAGATATAATTGAAACAAACATAACACAACAAACTGGAATAGAGGTCTTATGGATCAAAGTTCAGTGCAGAAAATTACCTTCAGTGATAATAGGGTGCATGTACAGACATCCCAAGGCTCATTCTAACTCCTTTGATTACATTGTTGATGTTCTACAGTCAATGAGCATGCGGAAAAAGCCAATATTTGTCCTTGGTGATTTAAATGACGATCTTCTCCAGAACAACAGTAAACTGTCCCGTATCATTAAAACTAATAAATTATCACAACTCATAAATAAACCAACTAGAATCACTCCTACATCTGCCACCCTACTTGATGTAATCATTACAAACAAACCCGACCTAGCACTGAACTCCGACGTAATACCCCATTTTATCGCAGATCATGATCTCATAACCACCACAGTAAATATTAGTAAGCCTAAGTGTTCACCCACCTTAAAGACTTTTCGAGATTTAAGCCAATACGACAAGGACACCTTCTGCTCGCAAATACTCAGTGAAGTCAATAACATAGATACTATACTTAACACAGATAACGTAAACGAACAAGTGAACATATTAACATCAGTCATTACCAAAAGTCTAGATTTATGTGCTCCCATGATTACTAAGAAATAAGGCGACCCCCAGCCCTTTGGATGACTGACGAAATTCGTGAAGCAATAAGAGACAGAAACGAATCCCAAAATATCTTAAAAGCGAATCGGCTTAACCTGACATTGCAGAATAAGTATAAAGAATTAAAGAAAAAAGCTAAAAGAACAATTAACAAACACATAGAAAGAATATTATCACAGTCAACTAATAAATTCTAAAAATAATATTTCTTCAACCTGGAGAGTCGTAAAAGAGGTAATTCCTCCCGTTAAAATTAAATCCAATACTTGCATAATAGAAAACAAAAAAACAAAGCTGAAGAATTTAATACTTTCTTTGCTAACGTAGGGCAAAATATATACGACAGTACCCAGCGCTCCCCACCGGACAGACCGCAACTAGCTGAGGGCGAAAGGGAAAGTAATATAAACAGCTTACCCTACCACTTCCGGCCTCAACCCGTTGACACAAATACAGTCATTTTAACATTAAAACAGCTACACGAATCAAAATCTTTTGGCTCTGATAACATTTCCCTTCGCTTCAATAAAGATTCTCTATTCGTTACTGCCTCCTACTTAACATTCATCATAAACACCTCTATTGTTGCCGGCGTCTTCCCTACAATTTGGAAACATGCAGTAGTGACCCCTCTATTTAAAAATGGAGATAAAAGCAACACTAGCAATTATCGTCCAATCTCCATTCTACCCATTTTCTCTAAAATCCTCGAAAAAATCGTCGCAATACAACTTACAACATTCTTAGAGTCTAACAAACTTCTCTCTGTCAACCAACACGGCTTTCGACCTAAATTATCTACTGAAACCGCCCTCACGGCAATCACAAACCAATTCTACAGCAACATGGACAATAAACGAATATCCCATTTAACCCTATGCGACCTCTCTAAGGCATTCGATAGCGTCAGCCATACCATCCTTCTAAGCAAACTTCAAAAGCTCAGTATAGATACGTTTTGGTTCGACAGCTATCTAAATGAAAGAACACAGTCAGTCCGTTTAAATAGCACTATCTCACCAAAATTAAAATTAAAATATGGCATCTCCCAGGGCTCAATATTAGGCCCATTATTATTGATTATATTTGTAAACAACAAGTCTGACCACATTAATGATTGCACACTAATACAATACGCTGATGATACTCAGTTTCTTCACAGCGACGTGATCAACGAGCTTGACACTATTATAAATAAAACGGAAGAAACATTACGCAAAGCAAACCAATATTTTTTAAGGAACGGACTAATGATGAACGCTAACAAAACACAATGCATCTTCATAGGTACACGTCAATTAATATCTAAGATACCAAGCAACACCATAATACGACTCCACGACAGCACAATCCAACCTACCACATATTATGTAAAAAACCTTGGCCTTTATATAGACAGATACATGGTATTTGACAAACATATTAGTTAAGTAAACAAAAAAGTAATGGGAACACTAATGTTTATAAATATAACTAAGGACTACTTTGACAAAGGACAAAATCATTGTACAATCACTTGTGTTAAGCATCTTAACACTCAAAGAGCGGGTGGTGGAGTATATTTGAGTGTGCCGCCCAGCGGGGGGTTTTACCGTAAACGAGCTTCTTTCCGTGCTCGTTTTCATGCATAAACAAGAGCCAGAGCGTAATACAAGTATGTATCCCTGAAAGCGCGTTAAATGAGCTTTCCAATGACACCAGAACCATCCTTCTACGATCACTGGTTGTCTTGCAACCGAAGGGCAAAATCGGTAAAATACGGTAATTTCCTTACATTATTACGTGTGAAACAAGTGAGGGAGGGTGGAGTAGGGCTGAATACATCTCAGTAGCTCCACGGCCACCGTGGCGAGCGGTCATGAGGTAACCTACTCCCACCTCTCCGCTCTCTCTCAGTGCACATTACGTGCTCAAAATTGCATGCGACTATAGCCGGGCCCCGCCACATAGTCCTTGGTTCTCTCGCCCGGCTATAGCTGGGCGCCGCCAAAGAAGGGTTAAATTATTGCAACATAATATGGGGCTCATCAAACATTACTCTTTTAACAAAAGCTCAAAAACTCAAAAATTTCGCCGCTAAAATTGTAGACGGTACAGCCAAAAAATACGACCATTGTGACCCATATTATAAAAGATTTAAAATGGCTAACCATAAAAGATAAAATATTCCATGACACAGGGGTTGCTATCTTCAAATACCTAAATAATCTCTACCCTGATCACCTCTTAAATCTTACTACTGTAAACAATATAACAAACAGTTCCACAAGACAACAAAATAATCTCTACGTTCCGATGGCCAATAAGGACATCGGGCAAAGATCTCCTTTAATCAAAGGACCTAATCTGTGGAACTCACTCCATCCGTACATCAAAGAGGCTAACTCCTTAACTACTTTTAAATTAAGACTGCAGAGTGTACTCCTGGACAAAAATAAAAAATAGACATAAATAACTACCAATAAGAAATTGCATACAATGTCTCTCTCTCTCTCTCTCTCTCTCTCTCTCTCTCTCTCTCTCTCTCTCTGCCCCCCCCCCCCCTCCCCCGGACCCTCCTTGGGCGATAAGCCTCCTCCCCCCCCCCCTATGCTAGTTCTGACATAATATAAATCCCCTTCCTCCCGCCACCCCTTCTCATCCTCTCTCCCCCCCCTCCCCATTTATTCATTGCATGAACAGTAGTTAAGTGCTTGTTTAACCTCCACATAGTTCTGTAGTTGCCGTGCATGTTATTTTATTGCTTTTCTGACTGATAAACATTGTTGTTTACATTTGTTATCCTAGCTTGTAGCAGACGACGCACGCGCACCTCTAATCGACCTAGCTTTGTATTTTCTTATTAACTCTAGTATTTATCGTATTCAGTATCCTACTGTATCTATATATATCTGTAATTTTAGTTGTTGCTTGCATGATCTTGTAGTAACCTTTGACTGATAACTTTGTTTATCTAAATATAATCCTGCTTGACTAGCCTACAGTGACACCAGTGCCATCTGTTGATACAGTATATTAACCCCTTGTGTGCAGTCACACTTTATTTTTATATAATCTCTATTTGGTGAATTGTATATTTAGTTACATATTCTATTATATATATATATATATATATTTGTTTAACTTTTTTAGGTAGGTTATCACCCCTGGTAGCCTACTTCTGCATATTTCATACTTTTTTGTGTTTGGTTATTTTTGTTTTCGGTTAGTCTGGGCTATCATCCCTGGTGGCCTATTTCTGTGTACGGTACTTCAATTTTTTAATTTTCAGTTTGGCTATCACCGCTGGTGGCCTATTTCTGCGTACCGGTATTTCATAATTTTTGTTTTCGGTTATTTTTGTTTTCGGTTAGTCTAGGCTATCATCCCTGGTAGCCTATTTCTGCGTACTTCAATTTTAAATTTTCAGTTAGGCTATCACCGCTGGTGGCCTATTTCTGCGTACCGGTATTTCATAATTTGTTTTTTCGGTTATTTTTGTTTTCGGTTAGTCTAGGCTATCACCGCTGGTGGCCTATTTCTGCGTACCGGTATTTCATAATTTTTGTTTTCGGTTATTTTTGTTTTCGGTTAGTCTAGGCTATCATCCCTGGGGGCCTATTTCTGCGTACTTCAATTTTTAAATTTTCAGTTAGGCTATCACCACTGGGGGCCTATTTCTGCGTACCGGTATTTCATAATTTTTGTTTTCGGTTAGGATAGGCTATAACCCCTGGTGGCCTATTTCTGTTTAAATAAACATAAAATTGTGTTCGGTTCGGCTATCACTGCGTATTCAAATTTAATTTTTTTTTGTTTTAATTTTCGGTTAGGCTATCACCGCTGATAACCTATTTGTGTGTATTTCAAAATTTTTGTTTTCAATTAGGCCTATTTAAGTAAGTGAAGTGTTTTTAAAGTGAGTTTAGTGTTTTTAAAGTGAGTTTAGTGTTTTTAAAGTGAGTTAAGTGTTTTTAACCCTTATTTAGCGGGTGGTAAGGTATTTTACACTGTACCGCTCAGCGGGCATAATCCCGAAATATTCGCTCAATTTCACTCGCCCTAGTGCCGTTACTATGGCTCCAATGCGAACGAAACGATCATTTTTGGAAAGAGCAACTCTTTGTCTCCCCATATAAGTCTATGAATGGATGTTATGAATGAGTGTGGAGGGTGGGAAGAGGTGAGGAAGAGGAGGTACTTTTTGGTCTATTTCCCGGGCGCGTTCGGTTGCGTTCGCTTTGGCCTGACTTCGGCCTCTCGCGCGTCTACTATTCCTTGGTGATCGGTCTTATTTTTCTCTTATTTCTCCTTATTTCTGTATTCTCTCTCTCTCTCTCTCTCTCTCTCTCTCTCTCTCTCTCTCTCTCTCTCTCTTTCTTTCTTCTCTCTCCCTTTCTCTCTTCCTCATCCGTATTATGTATTTCTCATTATTATTTTCTCTAACTAATCCCTCTATTTCATTTATTTGCTTGTAATATTTCTGTATTATTATATCTTTTTCACTCTTTCTTCAGTTCAGTTTCTGTATTCTCTCTATACGGTGGGAATGGTATTTCGTATGAGGGATGTGCAGCACAAATATTCAATCTTTCGTTGTTTGGTTGTTTGTATTACCGTAAGAAATTTACTGAACGCCTGCAAATAATACGCTATAAAATGCTTGCAATCTCTCTATTTTCTCTAATCTCTCCCACTCCTCCTGTCTCTCTCTCTCTCTCTCTCTCTGGCTCTGTCGCTTTCCCTCTTCCTCATCCGTATATGTATTTCTCATTATTATTTTCTCTAACTAATCCCTCTATTTCATTTATTTGCTTGTAATATTTCTGTATTATTATATCTTTTTCACTCTTTCTTCAGTTCAGTTTCTGCATTCTCTCTCTCTCTCTGTTTCGCTTGCTTTGCAGGAATTTTGTTTTTGTTTTATATATAATATATAATAATTTACTTATCATTACTTACTATATCGTATAAACAATAGTAGGTAGCCAACTTACCATAATACCGATACACCAAACTGATCCGCATGCGGGTTTGTTTATCACCTGTTTACTAAAGTGCCACCATTATCGATTTTCTTGGAGCCGACTCGAGCGGGAGGGTTACCAATTGAAGTTAAATCCGCTAGCATATATTGTTAGATGTAAGACATGATAAATACCACTAGAAATATGAATTGGCAAAATCCATATAATATCACTTCGAAATTGTTCTGAAATTTCAAAACAAAACCGCTAGTGTAAGTCATTGCTGCTAGATCGAAGTAAAGGTCTCTAGATCTAGCGGAAGTCGCTATACGTATTGGCAGTACTGCACACTCATTCATTTCATTCATTCATTTTCTATTGAGCTCGTCCTGGAATCTTTACGACTCTGAATCTTACGATTGCCGACGGTGATACGTTGTTGACATTGTTGTTGATGTTCCAGTGGAGGGATGAACAAAATATTTTCCTTGTCCAATAATAGCTATTTCATAGTCCCACAGGACTTATTTTGATATATTTATCAAATTTATTGAATGCCTGAAAATAATACGCTATAAAATGCTTGCAATCAAACTTTCAAGCAATTACAAGGTCACATGCAATTATAAAAAGGTATATTGTAGACCACAATCTACGCCAAGCTTCGTTGTTGCTTGTATTATCGTGAGAAATGTACCATACACCCTGGTTATCGTGACAAATTTACCGAACGCCTGCAAATAATACGCTATAAAATGCTTGCAATCAAACTTTCAAGCAATTACAAGGTCACATGCAATTATAAAAAGGTATATTGTAGACCACAATCTTCGCCAAGCTTCGTTGTTTCTTGTATTATCGTGAGAAATGTACCATACACCCTGGTTATCGTGAGAAATTTACCGAACGCCTGCAAATAATACGCTATAAAATGCTTGCAATCAAACTCTCAAGCAATTTCAATGTCACATACAGTATAGGTAGACCCAGAGATGAAGAGACAGACAGAGAGAGAGGGGATGTCAAAAACATCTGCTAGGTGTGATTTCCCCTGGGAGGGAAGAGATTAGTTAGGGGCGTGCCCTGGCCTACATCAGACAAAGAGAGTACAAAGGAGTACAAACAAAGAGAGTGAGACAGAGAGAGAGAGAGAGAGAGTCGTGATAATATAAAAATGTTACACATGTATCATATATATGAAAACATAATATATACGGTAGGTCTACATCTGTTCTCCACAATCATATAATGCCAAGCACAAATATTCAATCTTTCGTTGTTTGTATTACCGTAAATTTACCGAACGCCTGCAAATAATACGCTATAAAATGCAAAGGAAATTTCTTGTAGAGTGCAATTTTGAGGGCGTAATGTGCTCTGAGAGAGAGCGGAGCGGTGATTAGGAGCATATATTACCTCAGACCGCTCGCCACACAGGGAATTATATAAGGAAATTACCGTATTTTAGGGTTTTTCACTCGTGTTTTACGATCGTTGAAAGACAACCAGTGATCGTAAAAGGATGGTTCGGGTGTCATTGGAAAGCTCAATTTACGCACTTTCAGGATACATACTTGTATTACGCTCTGGGTCTTGTTTATGCATGAAAAGAGCACAGAACAACCCCATTTAGGGTAAAAAAAAAAACCCGCTGGGCGGCACAGTGAAATATACTCCACCAGCCGCTCGTAAGGTGATAAAATGCTTGCAATCACATTTTCAAGCAATTATAAAATATAAATTGTACTTACCAACACCCACACCAGTATGTTCTTCGTCAGGAACGTCTACAATTTGCTCAAGGGTCTGTCCAATATCAACCACAACATCCACCCCACGCAAATTATGCTTGGGGTGAAAGCCTATGATCGGGTTATTTTCGTCTTCAGAGTCATCCACACTACCAAAACTCTCACCCAGACCTTCGACGGTTTCATCCAACAACTTATTAGAAAGTTATGAAGAGGTCAGCATGATATCTAGTTCCTGGGTGGTAAGCCGGGCGTGGTTAGTAGGGTGGCGCGACGCACTAGGGATGGCGGCCACCGAATCGAACACGGGCAAATCTTGACGTTCCATTATGGCTGCTTGAGGGTCACTTAGTCACGGTCACACAGTGGGGATGTGTGGGTGGGCCCTTGTAGTACACCGCCTGACCACCAAGTTTCGCTTTCCACCTAAATTAGGGCGGGAATACGCCCACGGACTTAAGTCCGACCCCGCCATTTAGTCCAATTTTCTCGTATCGGACTTAAGTCCGACCCCGCTAAATAAGGGTTAAAGTGAGTTTAGTGTTTTTAAAGTGAGTTTAGTGTTTTTAAAGTGAGTTAAGTGTTTTTAAGTGAGTGAAGTGATCTGAAGAAAGTGATCGTCACCATGCCTCGTGCCTGTACGAACTGCGCCGGTAGGTTTGGTGCTTCCATGTTTGCTCCTGCCGATCCACAAGTCTGCCGACTCTGCCAGCAACGAGAGAATTTAACAGCAAAATTGGATGAAGCCCACAACAAGATCAACGCCCTCACCAGGAAGCTGGAATCACTCCAAGAGTTTGTAACACTCAACGTTGGAGTATCACTAACTCCAATTGTTTCAACTCCAGCATCCACCACCGCCCCAACGTCATCTGCCAACAATCCAACACCTGCAGTAGACACTGCAGCAGATGCTTCTGACGAACCTGAGCCGACATCAAACCAGGACAGCCGCCCTGTTCACCTTAGTCTCTCCCCCACTCCTCGTGCAAGAAGCCTGCTATCACGAACAGTACCAACCCCTCGCCCCCGTTCTAACCACTCCTCTCCCCGACCTGTACGTAGAGTCCCGCCACCACAGGTTTCCGGATTTACACCAGTGAGGAACGGTGCACGGCCAACGCAGAAAAGGTCTCATCTACCAGTCACAATGTCAAACAGATTTGAGATATTGGTAGAGATGGAAGACGAACCAGAAGAGACCAGGCTCGTTGGGGATTCCATCCTACGAGGACAGGTCGAAGAGTTCTGCGACAGAGTCCCAAATCAACGAAAAAGATTTTGCATCCCAGGAGCTGGACTGGACGACATTGTGGAAGCCTTCGAAGATACCACAAAGGATGCAAATGAAAATACCCTTTTTGTCATCCATGCTGGTTCAAATGACGTCATGCGCACCAGATCCGAAGAGTTGATGGAGAAATATCGCAAGATGATCCAGCACTACAAAAACAAGTCAAGGAATATCATCATCTCAGGCATTCTCCCCAAGATCGACGCACCTGATAAATTCTACGACAAGGCCTTCAGCACAAATAGCCGACTAAAATATTTGTGTCTGAGGGAAGAAGTTGAATTCATCAACCTCTGGGACTACTTCTACAACCAGACTACTCTGTTCCGCAAGGATGGCACTCATCTAAACCCTGTGGGTTCAGCACGCATGGGTCGTCTCCTACACGAAGCAGTCCGCAGCCATGGATAAAAAAACGCCATCAGAGAAGAAGCAGCAGTGACATAAATCACCCAACGCCAAGAAAAAAACAGAGGCAACCGAGGACCACCAGCAATAAGGACCGAAGACAGCGAGGACCGAGGACAGCCATGAACATAAATGTAGATCCGACAAGAACCAAAAATATTATTAAAGAGCGTTCCGTGAGTTCTAAAATAACAAATTTAAAGGTTTTCTATGCAAACGCTCGTAGCATACGCAATAAATTTTCAGATTTAGAGGAGCTAGTGTTTACAGAAAATATGATGTGATTGGCATAACAGAATCTTGCCTCAATACAGAAGATAGAGACTTTTTAGCAGAGTATTCACTTCCCGGTTATGTAATGTTTGAGAAAAGCCGAATAAATCGAAATGGAGGTGGCGTTTTACTTTATATCAAAGAAAGTCTTAACCCTACCCTCTTGTCAAAACCTCAAATTGTGAACGTCGACGCATCTTTTGTGCTAATAAAGAATAATAAAGGTACAAAAATAATACTTGCATTAATATACAGACCTCCAGCTCAATCAGTGCAAACTGACCAACAAATTGCAGATGTAAGTAACTCACAAGATACCGTAATTTTTGGCGACTTTAATTTACCTGTGACCAAGTGGGGCGATACTCTTACTTCACACTCCGGACATGACTTGTATACGAACTTGCAAGAGAGTTCGCTTTATCAATTTGTTCGAACGCCGACCCGTGGTAATAGCGTTCTTGACATTGTACTTGCAACAAAAGAAGAATTAATAGAGAATTTGAATGTTGGTGATGAATTCAGCAACAGCGACCATCGTACGATAACTTTCACTTTAAAGTTTACTAGTAACGAACCAAATAGTAGCATCGAAAAAGTCCCTAATTTCAAGAAAGCAAACTTCCATAAACTTAGAGCTATGTTTAAAGAAACTGACTGGAGCTTTTTAATTAACAATAATGACATAAATACATCTTGGAAGTTATTCGAAACCACTTACCTAAAAGCAGTGCAAGACTGCATACCATCGAAAATACGGCGTCCAGGCCATAATAATAAGCCCAAATGGTGGAATAAAGATATTTCAAACTGCCTGCTTGCTAAAAAATTTGCTAATGATAGATTAAAATCCTCACAAAATGACGAAGAACGGGTGAAATTTGTAGAGCTACGACGCAAAGCCAAAAAGTTAATTAAGCAAAGTAAAAAAGACCTTAGAGTTACATATTGCGAATCAAAGTAAAACAGACCCGAAAGAATTCTATAGTTATATCAGAAAGAAAAAAGTAGTTACTTCAACTGTTGGACCGTTAGTCGATGAAAATGAAGAATACACCAAAGACGAAGTACAAATGAGTAATGCCCTCAATACCTTCTTTGCATCAGTTTTTACAACAGAAGACCTCAGTGATATCCCTACACCATCGCCGATTCAGATTGATAATTCAGATGTTCTAAGCAATATCACCGTTACAGAGAGAGAAGTATTGAATTGTTTAGATAAACTCAAGGTAAATAAAACGCCTGGACCTGATACAATCTCGCCTAGAGTTCTGAAGGAAGCTAAGGATGAGCTCTCCAAACCACTGACATTACTATTCAATAAATCCTTGCAGTCTGGAACTATGCCTGATCAGTGGAAGCTAGCCAACGTAACACCGATATTCAAAAAAGGCAGCAAATCCCTACCCAGTAACTATCGTCCAATTAGCTTAACCTCAGTTGTATGTAAAATGCTAGAAACGGTCATACGAGACAGACTCGTAAATCACTTAGAGGAAAATAACATACTTAAAGATACTCAACACGGCTTTCGTAAAAAACGTTCCTGTTTAACAAACCTCTTAGACTTCTTCCACGATATCCTCAACCTCTACGATGAGAGTAAAGCTGTAGATATTATATACCTTGATTTTCAAAAGGCCTTTGACAAAGTTCCCCACAAACGTTTACTGCTAAAACTAAAGCGCATGGAATACAAGACGGTGTGTTGAAATGGATAGAAAATTGGCTCAGCGACAGAAAGCAAAGAGTAGTCATACGCGGTAAGGCATCTAAATGGACCAATGTAAGTAGTGGGGTACCCCAGGGATCGGTACTAGGACCAATTCTCTTTCTAATTTACATCAACGACATAGATGAGGGCCTCACCTGTACAATCTCAAAATTTGCTGACGATACAAAAATTGCATATAGCGTACTCTCAAAAGAACAAGTTGACGATATGCAACACAATCTAGATAAATTGACATGTTGGGCCCAAATTTGGCAAATGAGTTTCAATGCGGATAAATGTAAAGTACTACATATCGGATACCTAAATGAGAAAGCAAACTATTCGATGAATGGCACTCAGCTTAAGAATGTAAACAGAGAAACCGATCTGGGAGTAACAATATCGAGTAACCTAAAACCGAGTCAACAATGTTCAGAAGTTGTTAACAAGGCAAACAAAATAATTGGCTTTATAGGCAGGTCATTTGAGCATAAATCCAAAGAAGTTATCCTAACCCTTTACAATTCCTTAGTCCGCCCTCTTCTGGAATACTGCGTTCAATCCTGGTGCCCTTATTACCAAACAGATATAAACAAGCTAGAACGAGTTCAACATAGAGTTACCAAAATGATACCTAGCCTAAAGAACAAACCATACGAAGAGCGTCTTAGAGAATTAAATCTATTTCCTTTAACCCAGCGCAGATTAAGAGGTGACTTAATTCAAGTGTTCAAAATCATCAAAGGCATCGACAATATGAACTGTAGTAAGTACTTCACTATCAACCAATCTAATTACACGCGGGGAAACGGTTGCAAAATTATTGGTAAATCTTTTAACTCACACGAATCTAAGAATTTCTTCTTCAATCGAGTTGTCAACTTGTGGAATGGGCTTCCCCGAAACGTTATAGACTGCATCACCGTTGATTCATTTAAACTCCGCCTAGACAAATATCTCGCTTCAAACCCGCGACTGACTGCGTTTGTAAATGAATAATTTATTTTATCCCCCCCTCAGTTACTAACCCATCTGTCCCCTACTAACTTCCTAATCCTGCCACGGACATTAGTTCCAGGGCAGTAATTCCCTTTCCAATGTTCCCTTACCCACTCTAAACCACTGTTTGGACACTTGATCCTCAGTGTTTTGGAGGACAAGCAACCTAGAAGGGTCACTAGATCTGTTGTTGCTTGATTTCCTGTGTACTCCTTTGTACTTTGTACTCCCCACCCTCTTCCAAAAGCCTCAACATAATTTATATAGTTAACTTTATGTATAAGATGTTTATATGTAGGCTATGCATCTATATGTATATGCTGTATGTAAGTGCACAGTATATGCGTGTACATATGTATATATAAGTATATGTTATATATGTGTGTTACTCAGTTACTTGTTCGTCAAGGGGAATCCACGCAATGCGAGCTAAGCTCATTATTATCGCGCCTCCTTAACTGGGAATGTATTGCGTGAAATGCATGTTAAGTGTTTTATGTACTGTTGGAATGGCTGTGGATGTGTGTGTAGTCTGTATTTAGCCAATTGGCGACATCGGAAACGAAGGCTTAGGGTGGATCTGTATGGTACCATTCTCACTATAGACGGTACCGTCTCGCCCGAAGGCTTAGGTAGCCATCAGCTTAGGTGAACCATATGATACCCATCTCGCCTTGTACCATTTTTGCCAACCCCAGATCGGACGTCACAACGTCGTCCACTTATTCCAGGTACCTATTTACAGCTAGGTGAACTGAGGCTAACACATGAAGGAGACTCCCAATTTGTCTCCGCCCGGCCGGGGATTGAACCCCCGACCCCTCGTGTGTGAGACGAGAGCTCTACCTACTAGGCTACGGGCTGTGTGTGTGTGTGTGTGTGTATGTGCGGGTATATATACAGTATATGCGGGTATACTGTATAATTATGCACCTATTCATATATCTATATTTGTATTTACTGTTATTAGGATATTACTGTTTTATAATATTATTATTGAGACATATGTAACTATTATTATTGTATTAATATAATAATAATAATAATTAAAGTTGCAAGCAACGTTGTGCGGGGTTCGAGCGGGGTTGCACGCAGGGTATTGTGTTGGATACAAGGGCTGTGCCACATATATCAAAATATCATGTATCTCATCGGGCATCGAGAAAGTACAGAAGGAATATAGTGTAGCCATTTTGGCTATGGCCACTTAGACCATTAAGGAGTGTGACCATTTTGGTTAATGCTATTAATCCTGTACGAGTTGTTGTTGTTGTTGTTGTTCCCTAAGCTGCCTGGCCGAACAGCCCCGAGTCCCTGAGGAAGGCCATGGCCACGATCGGGCTTTCCCACAGAGCTCTCATTGCGTGCAGATTGTGTTGTTGGCGTAAGTGGTTGTGTGAAATGCAGTCTTCTATTTTGTGTCTAATGGTATGGGGTGCTGTGTTACATCCCGGGCAGGCATCGACAACGGAGTCATCCAGTCTCTTCTGATAGCTCAGGAGAGCTGGATGGTGTCCGCATCTCAGCCTGGCCAGGTGGACTCTGTCCTCGCGAGGAAGGGAGGATTCGGAAGGATGGATTTCGGGAGGTCGTGCTTGCAGCTGCGTGTTGTCTGTGAGTGAGTGGATGGATCGGCGAGAGATATGAGTATGGATGTGCTTCTGGAAGGTGGTTTGGGATGGGAGAGAGGACAGTAATTGTGTGTGATACCGTGTGCTGGGTGTTGTTTTGACATTTCTTGGTGTCTGTGGGTGTGTTGCCATGTAGTTTAGTGGGTGGTCTTGGTTCGTGGAGGCTACTGCCAGGAATTGAGTGCCTCTCATGATCACTGATCTTATGTATTGTTTATATACTGTGGTGGTATTTTCTTTGTTGTGTCCAAATTTTGTGTGAGCAAGTGACCTGAGGGCGTTAAGTCTGGGTGTCATTTCTTTTTAATGTTTGTGGTGTGCTGTTTGAATGTCATATGAGTATCATATGTTACTCCTAGGATTTTGTGTGTGTGTGTATGTGTTAGGGGTGTGTTGTTTATGGTGAGTTGAGGGATGTATTTGTGTTTTCCTGTCCAGCTTGTGAGCAGGATTGCGGTGGATTTGGCTGGGGTAGATTAAGTCTGTTTGTAGTGCACCAGCCATGTAGTGTGTTGAGATAGGGTTGAAGGAGATCTGTTGCTCTTTTTGGGTGATGGTGTGTGCATGTGAGTGTTATGTCATCTGCATAGGAGGCTAAGTTTATTTGGGGCGTATTGGGTGTAGTTATATCGTGCATGTACAGATTGAAGAGTGCGGGCGATACGACGGATCCTTGTGGGACTCCGTTTGGAAAGTTTCTGATTTTAGATGACTGACCGGCAAAAGATACGTGTGCACATCTGCCTGCTAGGAAGTTGGCCAGCCACCTTTTTGTGTTGTTGTGCATGTTTGTGTTGTAGATTTTGTTTGTTAGGTTGTGGCGGGGGATGGCATCGAAGGCTTTACTAATGTCGAGTGTGGCTAATAGTGATCTGTGTGGTGGTCTAGCTGAGTTGATGCCGTCAAAAGCTCTTTGTGTAAGGTCTGTGAGAAGAGTGTTTGTGGAGTGCAGTGGCCTAAAGCCATGTTGTGTTGGAGCTAGGGGTAGGTCGGGTGTAATTAGTTGTAACACTAGGCGTTCCATGACTTTGGAGGGGGAGCAAAGGAGTGTGATGGGGCGGTGCGAGGAGGGTAGCGTGGGGTCTTTGTTGGGTTTGGGGAATGTGGTGATGATACCATGCTTCCAAATGTCTGGTATTGTGTTGTGTGAATAACTGTAGTTTGATATGTTAGTGAGTGCTTGTATGCCTTGTGGTCCCAGGTGTCTGAGGTGTATGTTGCTTATGTTGTCTAGGCCACAAGCGGGTGAGTGCTTGAGATTGTTGATGATATGCTTTGTCTGGTGATTGGTGAAGGGTGTATAGTCAGGGTCTGTGGGGAATTGTCTCTTACGTCGGATGACACGTCGGTCGTCTTTGTGAGGTTTTAGGTGACTGACATGTGAGAAGTGATTGATGAGAGTGTTTGCTTGTTGTTTACATGAAGGAGTAGAGTCTGTTGTTGTGATTGCAGCATGTGATTGTGTTGTGTTGCTGTTGGAAAGTGTGATGCTGTTTAGTGTTTTGTAGAGTTTTTTGGGGTTTGTTTTGTGATCAAGTGTTTGTAGGAAGTTATTCCAATTTAGTTTTTGTTGTTCTTGTATTTTGTTGTTAGTTTGGGTGTTGAGTGCTTGGATTTGTTGTGTGATGTCTTGTGTGTGGGGTGCTGGGGAGTGTTTCAGTATGTTGCGTTGTCTGATGAGGTTTTGAATTTCTGGTGTGAAGTTGGGGTTGTGTTTTCTGTTACCTCTTGGAATGTGTTTCTTGTCAGTGTTTTGGATAGTTTTATTGAGTATGTGTACAGCATTGTTGATGTTAGTGATGGGTGTACTGTTTAGAGTTGTGAAGTGTTGTTCTGTCTCATTTGTGAATGCTTCCCAGTTAGGTCTTTTATAATTGGTGTATGTGTGTTTGTGGTTAGCTGGGGTGAGTCTGGTTTTGGTGGTGATAATGATTGGGAGGTGGTCAGAGCCTAAGGTTCTGACCACCCTCCAGGATGTTGTGGGGGTGAGTTCTGGGGAGCAAAAGGTGATGTCTGGAGATAATGGGTTATAGAGGGCTTGGTGAGGAATATGGGTATGTTGATGGATGTCGTTAAGGATGATGAGGTTAACAGTTTGGTTTTGTAGTACCAGCCCTCTGTCTGTGTCGGGGTTGTCGACAAACCAGGCCGACGTCTTGGCGTTGAAGTCACCACCCAGGATGATGTGTGGGGTGTTTGTGATGTGTTGTAAGTGTGGTCTGTATTAATTTGGTACTGTAGGGGATGTATGTGTTTATGATGGTTATGTTGGAGTTGTTGCCAGTGCGTATTTTAATTGATTGTATTTCTGTTGTGTTATCATTTGGGGGGAGGAGGGATTTGGTTTGTACACTGGTAACTATGTATGATATTTCTTTGTGTACCAGGGTGATGAGTCCACCGCCTCCGCCAACAGCCCGGTCTTGTCTGATGGTGGTGAAACCATGAAATGTGGGTGTTTTTTGTGTTGTACTGAGTTTTGTTTCTTGTAAGATGGCAATGTGTATGTTGTGTTGTTTGATGAAGTGTGAGAGTTTCTTTGTGTTGATGCCATCTATGTTCAATTGGAGAATGTTAATGTTATGTGCACGATGTATGTTGGGTGCTGCTGCACGAGGATGGGGTGGGGGTGAGGGAGGGGGTGGGGGTGAGGGGGGGGCTGGGGGATGGGATGGGTGAGGTGGGGGTGGGGATTGGGGAGCAGATGGGGGTTGGAATGGATTAGGATGGGGTGTGGTATGTTGAGTTGAGGATGTGGATGGTATGGGAAGGTTAGGTGGGTTAGGGAGGAGAGGTGGACAGGTTTTAGGGGGGGGGAGTGGATGATATGGGAAGGTTAGGTGGGTTGGGGAGGAGAGGTGGGCGGGTTTTAGGCGAGGGATTTGACTGGGAGAGGGAGGGGCATGAGGAACAGGTCCAGGTGTTCATGTAGTGTTTCTTGGAGGCAAGTGTTGTGCAGGTGAAGTGGGTCCAGTTCCTGCATGAATTGCAGAAAACTGAACCATTAGTGTGGCGACTCGAAGCGATGGGTTTTGAGCAAGTTGGACATATGTATGTGTAGGTGGGTCCTGGGTTGCTCTCAATGTCTCCGGCTAGAAGAAGTCTTCGAGAAATGACAGCCGGAGAGTCATTTCTCGGTGTAGGAAAAACTGTGTGATGTGTGTGTGTGGTGTGAGGTGTGGAAATTCCTGGCGCGACCGAAGCCGCTCCAAGGACTCCTGTACGAGTAGGCATAATTGCCCGAAATTGCCTTCATTCCCTGCTCATTTTCATGCATAAGCAAAAGCCAGAGCGTAATACAATTATGTATTCGTGAAAGTACGGTAATAGCTTTCAAATTACTCCTGAATCATCCCTGTACGATGTCTGGTTTTCTTGTAAGGATCTTGCAAACGAAGGGCAAAATTGCTAAAAATTACCAAATCCGATAGGCCTAGGCGAAATCGCTAATAATTACCAATTATTTTCTGTTTTCGCTATGTGTGACGCTGCACAAAGTGAACTCTCTCTCACACAAACCTCAGTGTCGTGGCGGGGCCTGTAGGCTCTGGCTGACGTCCATCCGTGCTGCTTGCAAAAGCTGGCCTGGCTCACAGGCTACAAAATAGCCGGAAAATCGTCTCCGTCATATGAGGGGCCCCGTGGGAATTGGGTTAAGAAGTGTGGTTGTTTTGATTATTTGATAGGGTCACCATAAGGGTAATTGTGTGGCATTTGTTCTGTACAGAAGCTTGGCCTTTTTGGTTGGGGCTTCTTAGGAATGTGACCTTTTTCGTTAGCCATGGAGAAACTGCAGAGGTACAAATTATTATAAGCAACCTCATGTTAAAAATATTGTATTGATTGCATGCGTGTATGCCCCGACAGAGGATATACTTGAAAGAAAGAAAGAGGAGTTCTGGATGAATGTGGAGGCGTGCTTGGAGAAGTTTGACAAGAACGAAAGAATATTTCTGATTGGGGATATGAATGGTAAGGTGGGTGATAGGAAAGTTGAGGGAGTGGTGGGAGGGTGGGGGGTACCATCAGAGGTGAATGGGAATGGTAGTGCACTTGTGGACGTATGTGTGGGGAGGAGGCTGTGGATAGCCAACACCTTCTTCCGACACAGAATGATCCACAGGTACACGTGGAAACGGATGTTGACGATGAAGGATAAGACAGTGGTGGAACGAAAGTCATTGATTGATTATGTATGTGTGGATGAACGAATGAAGTAATCTGTGATGGATGCTAGGGTGTATAGGGGTATTGGAGGGGGTCTGTCTGATCATTATGTAGTGGTAGCTAAGGTTAGGATACAAAAGAAGTGGGTGAGGAGAGCTGGAGGGAGGCGAGAGGAGGGTGGAATGATGAGCAGGGTGGAGAGGTTGCAGGAGGAGGAAGTCAGGGAGGAGTACAGGAGAGCAGTGGAAAGACGACTAGGTGGGTTCGACCTGGAAGTTATGGAGGAAGTGGAGGAGATGAGCAAGGTGTTTAAGGATGAGATCTGTGCAGCATGTGAGGAGGTGTGTGGAGTGAGGAGAAGAGGGAGGGGAGTGAAAGGTACAGCATGGTGGACAGAAAAGGTAAGAATAGCTGTGGAAGAAAAGAAGAAAGCATATAGAGAGTGGTTGGGTAGTAGAGGGAATGAAGATTCCGAGAGACAGAAACGAGCACCTGAGTGTAAAATGGAGGGAGAGTAAGAAACTGTTCTGGGAAGAAGTCAAGAAAGTTAGGGAAGGTAGCAAGGGAAACAGTAAGGGTGTGAAAGATAAGAATGGGAGAATGCTAGCCGAGAAGCAAGAGAGAGTCGAGATGGAGGGAGTACTTCAGTGAGTTGCTAAATGTAAGGAATGAAGAGCCAGCAAACATAGCTGGATATGGTATGGGAGGGAGAAGAAGAGAAGTACTGGAGGAGGAGGTGGGGATCAGGAGGTCAGAAGTGTGGGAAGCCATGAAAAGAGTGAAGTTGGGGAAAGCACCAGGAACAGATGGAGTGTGTGGGGAAATGTTGAGCTATGGTGGTGAGATAGTGATAGAATGGGTATGGAAAATGTGCAAACTAGCATGGGAGAAGGGGAGTGCACCCGATGACTGGAAGACTGGCATAATAGTCCCCCTATATAAGGGCAAAGGGGAAAGAGGAGTGTGTGGTAACCACTGAGGAATATGTCTTCTAAGCGTAGTAGGGAAGGTATACAGTAGGGTACCGGTAGTGATTGAGAGAGTGAGAGTGAGAACGGAGAAATGGAGAGGCGACGAGCAGGGAGGTTTTTAGGAAGGGAAGAGGATGTGTAGATCAGATTTTTACCCTGAATTGTGTTGTGGAGAAGTATCTGGAGAAGAAACAAAAGGTGTATGTTGCCTTTATGGACTTGGAGAAGGCCTATGACAGAGTGGATAGAGAAGGTTTGTGGAAAGTACTTAGAATATACGGAGTAGAGGGGAAGTTGCTGAAAGCAGTGAAGAGCATGTATGAGGGTGTAAAGGCGGCAGTATGTGTGGAGAGTGAGCAGAGCGAGTTCTTTGACCTGAATGTTGGTTTGAAACAGGGGTGTGTGATGTACCCGTGGTTGTTTACTGTATATATGGATGGAGTCATAAAAGAAATACTATCAAGAGCAGTGGATGTTGGTGTATCGCTGAAAAGGGAGGGAATTGAGTGGAAGCTACCTATACTGCTGTTTGTGGATGATACAGTTCTGATGAGTGATAATGAATGGGAGTTGCAGGGTCTGGTAAATGAGTTTGGAACAGTGTGCGAAAAACGGAATTTGAAGGTAAATGCGGGGAAGAGCAAGGTTATGGTCTTCGAAAGGAGTGAAGTCACAGAGTGTGAGGTGAAGCTGAACGGTCAGGCTATGGAGATCGTCAACTCTTTTAAGTATCTGGGCAGTGTGTTGAGTAAAGGTGGGACTATGGATGAAGAAGTGCGGGAGAGGGTACAACAGGGGAAGAGGGGTGTAGGAACGCTAAAAGCAGTAACAAGAAATAGGGTGGTCAGTATGGAAGTGAATAAGTCCTTGCATGACAGTGTGGTAATCCCGACACTGACTTACGGAAGCGAAGCATGGACGTTGGTTGAGAGACTCACACCAAGAGTGAGAGCAGTGGAAATGAATTACTTAAGGAGTGCGTGCGGAGTTACATGGAGGGATAGACAGACTAATGAGGAAGTAAGAAGGAGGTGTGGTGTGGAGGTAGATGTGCTGGAAAGTGTGAAAAGGAACAACTTGAGATGGTTCGGCCATATGGAACGTATGGAAAGCGAGAGAATGACGAAGAGGGTGTATGAGAGCGAGGTGGAGGGACAGAGGGGGAGAGATAGACCGAATGAGAGGTGAAAGGATGGAGTGAGGAAGTACATGAACGAAGGCGGTGCTGGTTGGGGGGAGGGGCGTCGACTGACTGGGGACAGAGGTGCATGGGGGCGGTCCGTTCTTGGCCACCCCTTCGGGGATCACGGCGTCAGGCAATAGATGATAGATAGATGTTAAAAATATCTTATATATTTTTGTTTAGCTTTACTTGGCATTCCTCTTCCTCTATGTATCTAGCAATTTAACCCCCTCAAACCCCTTATGACGCGATGGTGTGGTAATTACCCCGGGCCAAAAAGCTCTAAAAGACGATCGAGTGATAACTCAAGCGAGCTTGAAATACGCAGGCGTTTCGTTCATGGTCACCCCTTCGGGGATCAAGGTGTCCGGCAATATTGTTGTTGTTGTTGTTGTTCCCCAAGCTGCCTGGCCGAACAGCCCCAAAGCCCCAAGCAAGGCCAAGGCCATAACCGAGCGCCCCCACAGAACCCTCCCTGCCGACCACAATAAAGCCTGGGTGACCGAAGCCACTCCATGGCGGGGAGCTGAGGAGGGTGCGGAAATGCCCGGGAAACCAAAGTCCCACCCAGGGCCCTGTGCCCCTCAGCAATTATGAAGAGAAAGTTCAGGGGCAAAGGAAAAATGTGACGCTTTGGCTTCCAATCTTGGTACTGTAGATTGGGAGGTTAATCCACGGATGAGACGCCGTCACTTGAGATCTAGAAAATATATAAGTAAAAGGAACAGTCAGAGTAAGCTATGGGTATGGCAGAGATCGCTCAGTTCTCACTCTGATAGACCAGCCCATCACCACATGACTAGAACCCAATCCGGCAATATATACCGGTAGGCTATAGATAAATTCATTTTTGGGCTATTTCTTCTATTTTATTTATCCTGTTAAAGTGCTTGATTGATTTGTGTGCTAATGTAGTTAGTATTTGGTGTAATTTCACATATTTCAGCTAAATCTGGAGAGCACATGCAATTTATTTGTGCATGTTCAGTAAGTATTGCTGGGGAAAGGGTTAACGTATTCATCTTTTGGGGTATTTATTCTATGTTTGTATCCTGTTTCTGTGATCGATTGAGTTTTGTGCTAATGTAGTTGGTATTTGGTATAATTTTACATATTTTAGATAAATCAAAAGAGCACATGCAATATATTTGGGCATTTTCAGTTAATATTGCTGGGGAAACGGTTAACATACAGTATTCATCATAGGAAGGGAATAGGATGTGTAGCTCATATCTTTGCCCTGAAATATGTTGTGGAGAAATATCTTGAGAAGGGACAAAAGTTGTATGCTGCCTTCATGGACTTGGAGAAGGCCTATGACAGAGTTGATAGAGAAGGTACCGGTATGTAGAAAGTACTTGGAATATACGGAGCAGATAGCAAGTTGCTGAAAGCAGTGAAAAGCATGTATGAGGGTGCAAAGGTGTCAGTATGTGTTGAGAATGAACAGAGCGAGTTCTTTGATCTGAATTTTGGGTTAAAGAAAGGGTGTGTGATGTCCCCGTGGTTGTTCAATATATACTGAACTGTATATGGATGGAGTCATAAAAGAAATGCAAGGATGAGCAGTGGATGTTGGTGTACCACTAATAAGGGAAGGCAACGAGTGGAATGACAGAGTTGATAGAGAAGGTATGTGGAAAGTACTGTACTGAGAATATATGGAGTTGATGGCAAGTTGCTGAAAGCAGTGAAGAGTATGTATGAGAGTGCAAAGGTATCAGTACGTGTGAAGAATGAACAGAGGGAGTTCTTTGATCTGAATGTTTGGTAAAGCAAGGGTGTGTGATGTCCAGATGGTTGTTCTATATATACAGTATATGGATGGAGTCATAAAAGAAATACAAGGAAGAGCAGTGGATGTTTGTGTACTGCTGTTTGCTGATGATATGAATGGGAGTTGCAGGGTCTGGTAAATATTTTTGGAACAGTGTGCGAAAAATGGAATCTGAAGGTAAATGCGGGGAAGAGCAAGGTTATGGTCTTCGAAAGGGGTGAAGCCACAGAGTGTGAGGTGAAGTTGAACGGTCAGGCTATGGAGATTGTCAGCTCATTTAAGTATCTTGGCAGTGTACAGAGTAAAGATGGGAGTATGGATGAAGAAGTGTGGGAGAGGGTGCAACAGGGGAAGAGGGTTGTAGGAATGCTGAAAGCAGTAACATGAAATAGGGTGGTCAGCATGGAACTGAAGAAGTCATTGCATGACAGTGTGGTAATCCCGACACTGACTTACGGAAGCGAAGCATGGACGTTGTTGGAGAGATTCAAACCAAGAGTGAAAGGGATGGAAATGAGTTACTTGAGAAGTGTGTGCAGAGTTACATGGAGGGATAGACAGAAGAATGAGGATGTACGAGAGAGGTGTGGTGTGAATGTACTGGAAATGTTCGAAAAAGAACACCTTGAGATGGTTCGGCCATGTGGAACGTATGGGAAGCGAGAGAATGACTAAGAGCGTGTACGAGTGAGGTGGAAGGACAGAGGGAGAAATAAACCGAGAGAGAGGTGGAAGGATGGAGTTAAGAAGTATATGCGTGAAAGCGGTGCTGGATGGGAGGAGGGGCGTCGACTGACTGGGGACAGAGGTGCATAGGGGTGTTTCGTTCGTGGCCAATCCTTCGGGGATCAAGGCGTCCGTCAATAGATAGATAGATAAATTCATCTTTAGGGCTATTTCTTACATTTTCTTTATCCTGTTAGTGTACTTTATTAAATTTGTTGGTAATGTAGTTGGTAATTGGTGTAATTCTACATATTTCAGATAAAGGATGTCAACAGAATAACAAATGATGAGCTGAAGAGACGTTTAGGTATAAAGAGTATTAGCGAGGAGATGCGTACAAGTAAACTGGGATGGTATGGACATGTGGAGAGAATGGATGAACAAAATTGGGTGAAAAGATGCAGGTCTGCAATTGTGGAGGGAGCTGCACCAAGGGGTGGACCGAGTAAGACCTGGGATCGGACTATACATGCCGATCTCAAATCCAAAAACTTGACAAGTAAAGCATCCCTTAACAGGGTTGCCTGGAACGCCGCCATTAGGAAAAGAGACTGAAACTGCACATCTGTGTGGAGCACTCAGTCTTAAAATGTTATGTACGTATGTATGTATAAATCTGAAGAGCACATGCAATCTATTTAGGCATTTTCAGTCAGTATTGCTGGGTAAAGGGTTAACATATTAATCTTTTGGAGTATTTCTTCCATTTATTTATCCTGTTAGTGAGTTTTATTGATTTCAGTGCTACTGTAGCGGTATTTGGTGTAATTTTACATATTTTAGATAAATCTGAAGAGGACATGCAATATATTTGGGCATTTTCAGTCAGTATTGCTGGGGAAACGGTTAGCATACTGTAGTCATCTTAGGAAGGGAAGAGGATGTGTAGGCTCAGATTTTTGCCCGGAAATGTGTTGTGGAGAAATATCTGGAGAAGCGACAAAAGTTGTATGCTGCATTTATGGAGTTGGAGAAGGCCTATGACAGAATTGATAGAGAAGGTATGTGGAAAGTACCGATACCGGTACTGAAAATATACGGAGTAAATGGCAAGTTGCTGAAAGCAATTAAGAGCATGTATGAGGGTGCAAGTATGTGTGGATAATTAACAGAGCGAGTTCTTTAATCTGAATGTTGGGTTAAAGCAAGGGTGTATGTGATGTCCCGATGGTTGTTCAATATATACCAGTACAGTATATGGATGGAGTCATGAAAGAAATACAAGGAAGAGCAGCGGATGTTGGTGTACCGCTGATAAGGGAAGGAAACGAGTGGAAGTTGCCTCAACAGTACAGTACCGGTACTACTGTTGCTGACAACACAGTTCTGATGAGCGATAGTGAATGGGAGTTGGAGGGTCAGGTAAATATGTTTGGAACAGTGTGTGAAAAACGGAATCTGGAGGTAAATGCTAGGAAGAGCAATATTATGGTCATTGAAAGGGGTGCAACCATAGAGTGTGAAGTGAGGTTGAACGGCTATGAAGAATGTCAGCTCATTTAAGTATTTGGGCAGTGTGTTGAGTAAAGATGTGAGTAGGCCTATGGATGAAGAAGTGTGGGAGAAAGTGTAACAGGGGAAGAGCGTTGTAGGAACTCTGAAAGCAATAAGAAGAAATAGGGTGATCAGCATGGAAGTAAAGAAGTCCTTGCATGACAGTGTGGTAATCCCGACATTGACTTATGGGAGGGAAGCATGGATGTTTCTGACTGGGATTGATCATTGATAATCATCGGTTATGCTAGTTGGAAAATTAGTGGGGTAGAATGTAGAGTTCGGGTGTACCGCCAGCCTTGTTTACACTACGCGGAGCGGCGGTGGATGCTGGCCATCATGTTCCTGTCTATTTGACTGCTTTTTGGATACAATAATAGGTTGAGGGGGGTCACCCCCCCCCCATGACATATTGTCATCATCATATATATTGCCAGCAGGAGGCAAATAACCGAAAAAAACGCCTTCAAAATAGAGGCGAACTAAAGGCTGGTTCACACATAGCTGAGTCGGTGCGCGAGTCCAACTCGAGTGATGAAATTTTGCTATTCAGCAATGACTCGTCGATACTCCTCAACACTCGTATAGACTCGTGCTACGCTCGTGTATACTCGACACACTTGTGGGTACTCGCCACGGGGTCCAAAAATTTCATCTATCTATCTATTGCCTGACGCCGTGATCCCCGAAGGGGTGGCCACGAACGAACCGCCCCCATGCACCTCTGTCCCCAGTCAGTCGACGCCCCTCCCCCCAACCAGCACCGCCTTCGTTCATGTAGTTCCTCACTCCATCCTTCCACCTCATATTCGGTCTACTCTCCCCCTCTGTCCCTCCACCTCGCTCTCGTACACCCTCTTAGTCATTCTCTCGCTTTCCATACGTTCCATATGGCCGAACCATCTCAAGTTGTTCCTTTTCACACTTTCCAGCACATCTACCTCCACACCACACCTCCTTCTTACTTCCTCATTAGTCTGTCTATCCCTCCATGTAACTCCGCACGCACTCCTTAAGTAATTCATTCCACTGCTCTCACTCTGGTCTGAGTCTCTCAACCAACGTCCATGCTTCGCTTCCGTAAGTCAGTGTCGGGATTACCACACTGTCATGCAAGGACTTCTTCACTTCCATACTGACCACCCTATTTCTTGTTACTGCTTTTAGCGTTCCTACAACCCTCTTCCCCTGTTGTACCCTCTCCCGCACCTCTCATCCATAGTCCCATCTTTACTCAACACACTGCCCAGATACTTAGAAGAGTTGACGATCTCCATAGCCTGACCGTTCAGCTTCACCTCACACTCTGTGACTTCACCCCCTTCGAAGACCATAACCTTGCTCTTCCCCGTATTTACCTTCAAATTCCGTTTTTCGCACACTGTTCCAAACTCATTTACCAGACCCTGCAACTCCCATTCATTATCACTCATCAGAACTGTATCATCCGCAAACAGCAGTATAGGTAGCTTCCACTCAATTCCCTCCCTTTTCAGCGATACACCAACATCCACTGCTCTTGATAGTATTTCTTTCATAACTCCATCCATATATACAGTAAACAACCACGGGGACATCACACACCCCTGTTTCAAACCAACATTCAGGTCAAAGACGCTCTGCTCACTCCACACGTACTGCACCTTTGCACCCTCATACATGCTTTCACTGCTTTCAGCAACTTGCCCTCTACTCCGTATATTCTAAGTACTTTCCACAAACCTTCTCTATCCACTCTGTCATAGGCCTTCTCCAAGTCCATAAAGGCAACATACACCTTTTTGTTTCTTCTCCAGATACTTCTCCACAACACAATTCAGGGTAAAAATCTGATCTACACATCCTCTTCCCTTCCTAAAACCTCCCTGCTCGTCGCCTATCCATTTCTCCGTTCTCACTCTCACTCTCTCAATCACTACCCTACTGTATACCTTCCCTACTACGCTTAGAAGACATATTCCTCGGTGGTACCACACTCCTCTTTCCCCTTTGCCCTTATATAGGGGGACTATTATGCCAGTCTTCCAGTCATCGGGTGCACTCCCCTTCTTTCATGCATGCATGACATTTTTGGGTCCCGTGGCGAGTACCCATGAGTGTGGCCTACATACGTGTAGACTCGTGTACATACGTGTTAACTCGTGTTTGACTCTGAATAACTCTTTGTTATTCATGTTGACTCGTGTAAACTCGTGTAACACTCTTTGGTGATTCGTGCTTTTCGTCATCATTTCGACGTTAACGAAGCAACACGTGTCTACACACAACAACACGTATGTAACACACATGCAACACGTATCAACAAGAGTAGAAAGCACGAATGTGAGTGCCAAAATTTGGTGCCCCCCATTATGCCAGAGTTTACACGATTCAAACACAAGTGAAAACACGAGTAAACAAGAGTAAACACGATCCACTGAGAAAAAAAACACGAGTGTAACACGAAAAAGCAAGTGTCATTTGAAATACCGTTATTTCAAAAATGTAGGAAGAATCAACGAGAGTTTACACGGATGTAACACGAGTCAACACGTGTGCAACAGAGATCCAACGAGAGTCAATGCCTTGTCTTTCGTGTTGATCCGTATAAAAATTGTGTTGATCCGTGTAACAATCGCGTTGACTCGTCCATACTTTTTGTTTACGTGCCCTGGAATGTGGCCATTATTTTTCAAATTTTTGACACTCGTGTTGGGTTCGTGTTACACTCGTTTTGACTCTCAGCTACTCGTACAGACTCTTGCATGAACACGTGTTGACTCGTATTGAATCGAGTTAACTCGTGTTACACTCTCCTTGACTCGGGAACAATTGCTACTCGCGGCCGACTCAGCCTCCAGCGACGGCGATAATCGACGAGTGTGACTCGTGTTGGACTCACGCACCGACTCGGCTATGTGTGAACCAGCCTTTAACCACGGTGATCGACATATGTAAACATTACGGCGGCGGTGTCGGCGTCGGACACTTGCGATAATGTTCCTGTCTATTTTGAATGCCATTGGATACAATAATATGTTGAGGGGGGGCTTTGCCCCCATGACGTGTTGTCATCATCATATATATTGCCAGTAGGGGGCAAACAACCAAAAAAATTGCCGCAAAGCCCTCCCCTCAACATATTGTATCCAATGGCAGTCAAAATAGACGGGAACATGATGGCAAGCTTCCGTCGCCGCTCTACGCAGTGTAAACAATGGTGGCGGTATGCCCGAACTCTACATTCTACCCGGCTAGGCCTATATTATAGGCTACAATAAATAAGTAGGCTAGGCTATTTTTTCTATAGGCTATGCCTAGTCTAATATTACATATAAATATAATATTAATATAAATTGTTTGCAGGTTTTACATTTTAATTTTAAATTACAATTTAAGGTAGAATTCAAGTTGACTACAGCAGGACTTACCCTTGACCAGGTATAGGCTATCCTAGTGTTTAATAGGCCTATACCCCTTTGAAAGGATATTAGCCTAGTCTAACCTAACAACCTTACCTAACCTATTATAGTAGGCTATTATGGGTGGGGGCTGCTGCCCCCACACCCCAATTTTTGGTGTATTTGTCTATTTTGTCTGTGAAGTGGGAATTTTTTCAATTTGTCGATAACGAAAATCCTCCATGCGGACTATAGCTTATGGAGAAAAATATGGCGAATCTATTGTTGCCTATTATCTCTAATAAATTGTTTCTCATAATGCTGCAGTAGTGTCGTTTAAAATACCAACCATATAATTGTGTGCCTTTAAAAATGACCTAAATTAGGCTATAGGCTACTGGAAGATTAGAAGAATCTTTAAGAAAGACTAGGTTAGGGTTATTGTCGTGCCAAAGCTAGATTATAGCCTAAATATAAAAGGAAGTGAATAAAATGAAATATGCCGAAAAAAATTGACGTCAAAATAGACGCGAAGTTAACCGCGACGATCGCCCTATGTAAACATGACGACCGTACACCCGGTAACTACATCCATCCCATTAAAAGTTACTGTGAGACACCAAATATGTTGAGGGGGTCTCTGCGGCTCTCTGCACTCCCACGTCGGCCCGTCACGTATTATGATGTACGGTAAGTCATCATCATCTGTGCTAATTCATAGGATCCCCAATTAAGGACAAAGTCAATCAACAGACGAAATAAGCTCCCAAATTACAATAACATAGCGGCCCGCCGTTTATGGGCGACTTTTTACACGTAATTTTAAATGTTACTTTCCTGCCCTGGTCTAGGCCTAATAGATTTTTCCAAAGAATCAAACTTAAATTAAAAGGAAGTAGCCTAGCCTACAGTTTATAGGAAGGCTATTCCAACATGCATTCCAGAACTTAGGCTAGCCTAGGCCTAGGCTATATGAAAATTTGTGGGTGGTCTGCCAAAAAAGAATCACTAGGCCTATTAGGCTATGGGTAGGCTAGTATGGGGTGCATTTTGCAAATTTTCTGAACTCTTAGGCCTAGGCTAGGCTAAATTAAAACTCACAAAATCTGAGTAAAACCAGCACTAGAATTTTGTCTTGTCTTGTCTTGGGGCAACCTCAGGCGAATACTCGCCCACTCCGGCCCTACCGTAGTCGCGGAGATCCTATGTCACTATTAAATTAGTTTATAGTTAAGGTTAAAATTCACCACCGTGTCACTTTCATTCTAGGTCATTCATAGAACCGTAACACTGTAAAGGCAACAACCCAATAGCAGGTCATCAGGTGGTGAACCAGAGACCTACAAACCACGGAACTAGGGCCAGAGCAATGTCTTGAAGCGAGGTGCCCTTATCAACCAACCCCAGACAATCCAGTAGGAGCTGTCGGAAGGAATCCATCTTTAAAGACAGAAAGGGACGCCCATCCACATGCTCAGTGACGGGACGAGGCGAGGCTTAAGAGGCATATGTAGGACGACCAGATGTAGGATGTGGAGGGGAAGAGGTACCGTACGACGATACATGGGATGCGGAGACTGCGGAGGGAAGAGCTTGTCAAAGTCATACGGTTCCTCAGGACCTCAACAATAACCGGGGGACGGCTGGTGCAGGCAATGGTCGATCGCCGTAGTTAATATAAGTTCGCGGTCGCGGAGATCCTATGTCACAATTAAATTAGTTTATAGTTAAGGTTAAAATTCACCACCGTGTCACTTTCATTCTAGGTCATTCGTAGAACCGTAACACTGTAAAGGCAACAACCCAATAGCAGGTCATCAGGTGGTGAACCAGAGACCTACAAACCACGGTACTAGGGCCAGAGCAATGTCTTGAAGCGAGGTGCCCTTATCAACCAACCCCAGACAATCCAGTAGGAGCTGTCGGAAGGAATCCATCTTTGAAGCCAGAAAGGGACGCCCATCCACATGCTCAGTGACGGGATGAGGCGAGGCTTAGGAGGCATATGTAGAACGACCAGATGTAGGATGTGGAGGGGAAGGGGTACCGTACGACGATACATGGGATGCGGAGACAGCGGAGGGAAGAGCTCGTCAAAGTCATACGGTTCCTCAGGACCTCAACAATAACCGGGGGACGGCCGGTGCAGGCAATAGTCGATCGCCGTAGTTAATATAAGTTCGCGGTCGCGGAGATCCTATGTCACAATTAAATTAGTTTATAGTTAAGGTTAAAATTCACCACCGTGTCACTTTCATTCTAGGTCATTCGTAGAACCATAACACTGTAAAGGCAACAACCCAATAGCAGGTCATCAGGTGGTGAACCAGAGACCTACAAACCACGGTACTAGGGCCAGAGGCATGTCTTGAAGCGAGGTGCCCTTATCAACCAACCCAGACAATCCAGTAGGAGCTGTCGGAAGGAATCCATCTTTGAAGCCAGAAAGGGACGCCCATTCACATGCTCAGTGACGGGACGAGGCGAGGCTTGAGGCATATGTAGAACGACCAGATGTAGGATGTGGAGGGGAAGGGGTACCGTACGACGATACATGGGATGCGGAGACAGCGGAGGGAAGAGCTCGTCAAAGTCTGGTTCCTCAGGCCTCAACAATAACCCGAGGGACGGCCGGTGCGGGCAATGGTCGATCGCCGTAGTTAATATAAGTTCGCGTCTATTTTGACGGCGATTTTTGTTGTAGTTAGGCTAGGCCTAGGCTATTTGCCCCCTGCTGGCAATATATATGATGATGACAATATGTCATGGGGGGCGATTGACCCCCTCAACATATTATTGTATCCAACGATCTCTAACCTCTGTATCTCAAAAAGGGCTAGAGCAAATTGGCTGTAAATTTCCACATCTAGGCTATTCCTTGACAGATTTGCTCCCTCCAATTAATATTTATTAGCATAAATTCAGCCTAGTTTAGCCTATAAAACAAAACTAACATTTGTTTAGCCTAGGCCTACATATAAAAAGAAAAAACTCACTCATACTGCAATTATAAGCATAAATATGAGTATCTTAGTTACAAAGCAAATGTTTTGTATAGCCTAAAATAAACCATAAAATTGTCATCTTTCAACTGTTGAGGTCATAAATATAAAAAAATCTAATACATTAGGAAAAAATGCGTTAAGAGGTGTGTTAGTGGGTCTATCGTCCCCTTTATTTACGTAGTCGCACGCTCGCAGTTACATTCGCGTCTAATTTGAGTGTGGTTATTTGCCCCTGCTGGTGATATAGATGATGATGACAATAAGTCATAGGGGGATAAAGCCCCTTCAACCCATTATTGTATCTCACGGCCAGGCGTTGGGTAAATTGTTTTGTTACCGGCCGGCGGATTGCGGGTGGCTTTACCAAGTTTACCCCAGCAGTTAAATTAGAAGCGAATGTAGGCCTAACTGCGAGCGTGCGACTAGGCTATATAAACAAAGCTCTTGGTATGCCCACAACTACAACTCTTACCAAAACTGCAATTAGCCTATTTTGTTTTGTTTTTTCAGTCCAGGCTAAAAATTGGTGAGGCTAGGCTAAATTATTTAGCTGCAATTAGCCTAGCCTATTTTTGTTTGTTCTTTCAGTCTAGGCTAAATTGTGGTAGGCTAGGTTAAATTCTTAACATGTGTACTATTGTGTAGGCCTGTGCTTTCCAATAGAAGTAAAAATATGTAGCATAGCCTATTGCAATTTTACTAAAACCCAAGCCTACCTGAATATAGCCCTATGCAGAGCTCAAAAGCAAAAAAAAAAAAAAATATGTTGAGCAGTGAAATAAAATTAAGCTAGGCCTAGGCCTGGTTTCTCATAGGCCTAATAACCTAATGAAGTATACTATAGCCTAACCTAATTTAAGTTATTTCACAAAATACTAATAGGCCTACCCAGCCCTCCTCATGCATTATTTTCCATTGTAAAATAAGTTTGTGATACACTACGAAAGATTATTCAACATGGAATTTGAATGGAATAGAGAAGCTTAGCAACGAAAGCCAATACTCCCCCCTCCCTGTGATTGTGCCAGCTTTTGTAAGCAGTGCAATAACTTAATGAAGGACAGAAAAGCTGCAGGATGCTCTGGCATTCTAGCCGAGATGATTAAGGCCTCAGGTGAGAAAGGAGTAGGTGTGTTCAATGAGCTAATTAACTTCATCATCAGAGAGGAAGTAATCTCTGATGAATGGCACAAAAGTATATTATATACTGTACGAGCAAAGAGCAATAGGGAAACTCATTTATAGGGGCCTGAAAATATTGAAAATACTTGCTCCCCTTGCAACTGCTATAAGAGGCCTGAAAATGCTTGGCCAAGTCATGAAGGTCTGTGGGTGTGAGAGAGTCTTTGAAGGTATGATAACTTCATAGTCAGGCAGCTGCAGGAAAGATATCTAAGAGGTGTTTTTCCGGTCCCGTCTCAAGACCACCGTCGCAAGATCTAGCCGAAAAACTGTTTTTCTGGTCCCGTCGCAAGCCCACCTTTAGCAAGCGAGACACCAATATTCTCTTGCGACGGCAAAAGAGCTCCGGAGCTGGGTTGACGGCAAGCTGAAACATCTCACTCAACTTTCTGTTTCTCCATTCTAATTTATTTCGGTATATTTGTTTATCCAAACATTATGTTATAATTGACTTGCCTATTATTAGGAAGTAGAGTAATAAAAGCCCACAGTAACGTATATCCAATTGTTGATAATAAATTAATGTGGGACAGTACGCTTGGCTAAATTTTGTCCACGAAACAACAACAAACCCCAGCTTTGACTAGGCCTAGGCTATGCTATTTACCGACTGTTTTTTCATATCAGAATTGCATTTATATAATCCTTATGATAATTAAATTGGCGGTGAATGTTATTCCGATGAAATGGAAGTTGTATAGCCTAGCCTATATATTTGTAAGATGTGTGCTGGCTTGGAGCAAGCCTGTGTTGTTTTTCCTGTCCTGTGATGATCTTGCGACGGCTCGGTTGAGACGGTGGTCTTGCGACGGGCCCGGAAAATCACGTCGCTACTGAAAGTAAGAAGTTGTGCAGTAGGCTAGGAGAAAATTTGGCGTAGAGGAGTGGCTGGTGCGTGTGATAATGAAGATGTATGAAGACTCACGAACGGTAGTGAGGGTGAATGGTGTACTGAGTGAGGGACATATGCTAGGTGAAGGTTAGTTTTGTATCCCACGTACTGGGTACTAGGGACATATACTAGGTGTTATATAAGGGTTAGTATTGTATCCCAAATACTAGGTACTAGGGACATATACTAGGTGTTATGTGAGGGTTAGCTTGGTATCCCACGTACTGGGTACTAGGGACATATACTAGGTGTTACGTGAGGGTTAGTTTTGTATCCAACGTACTGGGTCTAGGGGGCGGCAGCCTCCACCCATAATACTAGGATAGGTTAGGTAAGGTTGTTAGGTTAGGCTAATGGGGATGGATGTAGTTTCCGAGTGTACGGTCGTCATGTTTACATTTGTCGATCGCCGTTGCTTGGGATAATGTTCCTGTCTATTTTGAATGCCATTCGATACAATAATATGTTGAAAGCCCCCCTCACCCCCCCATGACATGTTATCATCATATATATTGCCAGTAGGGGGCAAACAACCAAAACAATTGCCGCAAAGCCCTTCCCTCAACATATTATTGTATCCAATGGCAGTCAAAATAGACGGGAACATGATCGCAAGCGTCCACCGCCGCCGCCGCCGTCATGTTTACATGGTCGATCGCCGCAGTTTGGTTAGGCCTATTTTCCCCCCTCAACATATTATTGTATCCAATGGCATTCAAAATGGACGGGAACATGATGGCAAGCTTTCGTCGCCGCTCCACCGCCGTGTTTACATGTGTCGATCGCCGTGGTTAAGTTCGCGTCTATTTTGACGGCGATTTTTTTCGGTTATTTGCCCCCTGCTGGCAATATATAAGATGATGACAATATGTCATGAGGGGGGGGGCCTCAACAATGACCTCTAACCTCTGTATATCAAATAGGGCTAGAGCAAATTGGCTGCAAATTTCCACATCTAGGCTATTCCTTGACTGACTCTTCCCAAATGGTCGACATATCAGTCACATATTAGCTTGATCACTCTAGGCCTAGTTGTTTTTTAGTTAGAGGTTATAGCCTAGGTCATGATTTCTTGCCTACTTACAGCGAATAGACTAGGCCTATTGTAGATTGGTAAAATATTTGCTTAATAGGCCTAGGCTGTGCAATTGTCTCGATTTGACTAATTTGACCTAATTAGGCCTAAAGCAGCCTCAGTCTATTCCCAAACCCCAAACAGTATCCCATGTTAAGGCCTAGGCTAGGCCTAGGCCTAATCCCACTCTCAATCAAAATTCGAACTGATAAATTAGTACCTACCGGTAGCGCTGCCTAGGCTAGGCCTATATTTTTCTTGAATAGATATAGAAAATGGTTTAAAGGAAAGAGCATCCTATATTATGTTCAAATAATATGTAATAGCACTGTGTATGGTTGTATTACATTTAAATAGTGATAGATGTGTATATTAATGGGATAAATACTCCGAAGTTCGCATACGTTCAGAAAATGTTGTGCAACACTGTTGCCAGCTACTAATCAATCCCATTATCATTATATCATAATGGATTTTACTCATTTGCATAATTTCAAATACCTAGGACATTAATATAATATTTTCCTATCTCTTTTGTAGTGATATTTGTCTGATTTAGTGGTATATTGATGTCTGTCTAGGGTTATAATGCATTGTGAAAGTTACCTCTGCATCTCTGACTTGGCTTAATTACCCCTGCTTTCTTTGAGTACTACACGGCAAGAGAAGCTTTCGGTTCTGTCACAGACTGTCAATTACTGTTCAAGGTAAACACAACTGCTAAATTCGACCTCATGTTCAAATAATATGTAATAGCATTATCTATGGTTGTATTAGACAACAATCGTGATAGGTTTCTATTTTATGTGGATAAATAGTATTAAGCTGAATAAACTAAATACCGAAAGTTCACTAGAGTGGTTGTTGATACATATGAGGGAGGTAGAAGATAGGAGGGAATGGCTAGGCAGTGTTGCCAGTTGTATCGCTAGATATTACCGCTAGATGTAGAGCTATTTACTTCAATTTAGCAGCCATTTTTTCATATCTAGAGAGATTTACTAGGGATAATTTAAAAATGTCAGACATTCTAGTCATATTACATTGTAAAATTTGCAAAACAAACAAACCCAAACTCTTTAGAAATTGCAGCATTATTCTAACATTGTTTGGCTATGTAGCAACATGCTAGCGACTTTTGAGAAAGGATCTAGCGGTATTTTGTGGAGACATACTGGGTGGTGGTTGCAGTGGTGCCAGTTGTAAAGCTACATATTACCGCTAAATGTAGAGCTATTTACTTCAATCTAGCAGCCATTTTTATATCTAGAGACATTTACTAGGGATAATTTGAAAATTTCAGACATTCTAGTCATACTACATTGTAAAATTTGCAAAACAAACAAACCAAAACTCTTTAGAAATTGCAGCATTATCCTAACATTGTTTGGCTATGTAGCAACATGCTAGCGACTTTTGAGAAAGGATCTAGCGGTATTTCGTGGTAACACTTTAGGAGGGTTAAAATAGGAGTCACACGGGCAATTGCCAAAACTTTAAAGGTCCATATCATTGTTATTAAACTAAGCATTTGGCAAAGGGAGGAATTGTTAAAAACCTTAGCCAATACTCTGTCATTTACCAAAAATAAATTTGAATTTATCATTATTATTTGGTAGGGTAGGTATGTATAGGTAGGTTGGCTAAATAATTGCTGGAATTCGTAGGGACTCGAACGGTTTTGAGAGAGTTCAATAAAAAAACAAAAGTTAGGACTGAATAATAAGAGATTATGTTATTAAGCAAAACTGGGGGATGCGTGGAAGCCTATAGACTGTAGACGGTAAACTTTGTGTGTGGTAGCGAATTCGGTTTTAAAGTAATTTAAGAATAGACAGTTTTCAATGCTGCGGCCAAACTATTCCACCCATTTATATTATCAAAACGTTCGGAATCGCGAGCCTCACCCAACTACGCAAGCATGGCTCTGATCATCGGCGTAGTTTTCAAGATGTGGAATTTTAAGTGGAATTCGAGGTTTTTTCAAGATTGCCGGAAAAAACCCCACATGCAAAAGCAAAACCTTCTCTATAAAATTTGCGGAGCATTAGTAGGGGAGTGCGTATGCCAAAGCCCAGTCGTTTCCTGTGAGTGGGAGAGACGGTATTTAGGCATCAAGTTTTTCGGGAAATCGGCTGCCACGGACCTGTTTGGCCACCATGCCGGATGTTTAGCATATCAAAAGTTGCCCAATACAAAAAGGCACCTCTTGTGAAAGTTTGATCCCGATCCAAAAAGCGGTTCTGGAGTTATTGCGTCGAAACCGGCGCGTAAGAAACATTTGGATGAAATTCCAGGTTTAATGATTACAATAGGGGTTCCCCGTAGGGGACGAACCCCTAATAATAATAATAATATTTATTCAGTTTGCAATTTACAGAGTTGGTACCACATAGTATGTTATAAATATGACATGTACCAGCCTTGCATAATTCCAACTAAGGATAGCCCAATAAGGCCGTTAGGCGTATTTCCATTGGGGTCCTTGTGGGATTAGGTTAGCTGGGGAAATGGGGAGGATAAAGAAATAGATACTTTAGAGAAAGTATTTCTAGGGGGTTATTTTAAGATACCTTACATCCTATAGTAAATTATTATGTTCCTTCCAACAACCAACCATACTCCTAAAATCGATTAATGAAATTTACAAACACATGTGGCAGTCCGTGGACTCGAACCCAGGATGCTCACACCGAAAATCAACACCTTATACATCGCACCACGAAGACAGTTAAAGTTTGGTGGACACTGCCTACGATTTATTATGCAACTTCGAATCCTGCGTATCAATCTAAGCATGTACACACATCCCAACTGCAACTCACGTAGGCCATGCATATGTGAATGGAAAGAGCAATTAATGGGAAATATCAGTAATCCGTAATCAGTAATCATTTCAGTTTGGTTTGTCTATCTCTTATGTCGTATTTAGTAGTAGACATAAGCTTGGTGCTCCCTTCTCGCAGCTGTCCGGTTCAGGTGTTCCTTCAGGCTACGTCTGAAGGAATACAGTGTTCTCTTTTCACGGACTGACTGGGGTAGGTCGTTCCAGTCTTTGATGGCAGTGAAGAAGAATGTTTGCTTACCCTGTCCTTGGATTCTCGGGACCTTAAAATTAAACATCCTGTTTCTTGTATTATGTCCACTCCTCTCATTTGCTTTAACAAAATCATTCTTTAGATACTCTGGAGCTCTGTCATAGAAAATTTTTAAGGCATTAGTTAGCCTGATTTGTTTGGCCCTGTCAGAGAAATTGAGCATACCTAGTGACTGAAGTTGTTCCTGGCCAACATGTGATCTGGGTCCTAGGTTCAGCATGAACCTAACCATTTTATTTTGAGTGACCTGAAGTTTGTGCTGTGCTGATTTAGATGATGCAGAGTACCAGGATGACACAGAATAGTCAAAATTACATTGAACAAGCGCTTGGCAGAGGGTCTTTTTGGTCGCCGCGGGCAAGCATCCCACCTGTCTATACAGGTATTTTATACGTGCTCTACACTTACTCAGGATAGATTCCAAAATTGTTTCACTTGACAAACTCGCGTCCAGTTTCAGTCCGAGATATTTAACTTGTGACACTGTTGTTATAGGAATATCATTACAGTTGACCGAGAAGCCCACAATGTCTTTCAGTTTGCGTTTTATTCCACATAAGATGGCTTCCGTCTTGCCCAGGTGAAGAGATAGTCTATTGTCCACTAGCCATTCACTACATGATGCTAGTTCTTTGGGAAAGTAAAGCGGCAATACTTATTGGGTCTATTCCTGAAACCAGAAGCACGCTGTCGTCTGCATACAGTAATAATTTACACGAGACGCTCAGTTCCATGTCGTTCACATAACAGAGAAAGAGTAAGGGACCAAGGATGCTTCCCTGCGTGACCCCACAGTTAATTGGCATAGGATCAGATATATTATCATCAATTTTGACTCTTTGGGTTCTACCACTAAGATAAGATTAAACCAGTTCACAGACCCTATGCCCATTGCTTGTAGTTTATTACATAGGATATCATGGTCTACTGTGTCAAACGCTTTTTGTAGATCAAGAAGAACCATACCGGTGTAGTTACCTTTAGACATTTCTTTACGAATGTGATCCGTTAAGTGGATGAGACAGGAGTCTGTCGAGTACATGCATCTGAAACCTGATTGAAACTTATAGAATAGATCATTTTGTTTGAGGTAGTGTTCAATTTGGGTGTATACCGCTCTTTCAAGGATTTTAGATACAATACATAATATGCTAACTGGTCTGTAGTTGCCAACTTCTAGTTTATTTCCTTTCTTGAATAGAGGGGTTACAATAGCTTCCTTCAGTTCAGCAGGTACTGTGTTGGTGTTAATTGACAAGTTGATGATGTGGGTTAGGGGGCCTGCTATACCAATGGCTCCATCTCGTAGAAATTTGGCAGGAATTTTGTCTGGTCCTGTGCTCTTATGTACATTTAGGTTAAACAGCTCGTCAAAAGTGTATTTTGGTGTAACATTTTGCAATCTTTGTTCGGGTGTATGTCTTTATCTCTGTAGAAATTACGAAAGGTGGCCGTTGTTGTTGTGTATTTATTGAGAGGTTGAGGTAGGTTCTGTGCAAGTGTGTTTGCTATGGAAGTGAAGAAGGAGTTGAAGTAGGTTGAAATTTGTCGTTTATCGTGGCAAACCTGATCATTAATGGTGAGAGCAATATTAGTGTTAGACGAATCCCTTGTCTTGTTGCTGTAGCCTGTTGTTTTTAGGTGCTTCCATAGTTTCTTTGGGTTATTCTGATATTCCTCTGCCTTATTGTGAAAATAATTATTTTTCGCTGATTTCATTTTCCTACTTAGTTTATTCCTGGCCCTGTTGAACTCATGTTTCAGACCTTGGTCCTGTCTATGTTTCGCTAGCCTTTTTAACAGATTGTCTCTGTGTTCCAGATGGTGTAGTATGTCATTGTTGATCCATGGGTCTGACCTTGCTTTAATTCGTATGTCTTTCAGAGGAGCTATTTCGTCTAGGATGTTTGTGATGATGGTTCTGAAGCCAACCCATGCGTCATTAACATTTGTACTTCCAAACACTGGAGACCAGTCTGTATTCCATAAAATGTCCAGAAATGTTTCCTTATTGTAGTTTCTGAGTGACCTTGTTTTGATAACCTTGTGAATCTCTAGGGTAATTTTTGTGGTTTTCTGTGTGCAATATGTGACGAAGTGATCACTTATCCCAGTCTGTATAACCCCTGATTGGGATATTTTGTCCTCTCTGTTACAGTTTATGTGGTCTAATATTGTGGCAGTGTTCTCAGAGATACGTGTGGGGGTTGTGATGAGTTGTTTGTGATTGTGCATTGTCAGTATATGCCTATATTCTCGTACAAGCCTATCATTTCGTTGTTTGTAACACAGGTTAAAATCCCCTAGTATGATGGATTCATTCCGAGGATCTAGCGATGACAAAGTTCGTTCAAATTTGGTCAAGAATTGTGTGTCGGCTGGTGGCCTATAGCATACCCCAATTGTGATGGGTCTTGTCCTCGGCAGGTGTAGGTCGATCCACAGAGCTTCTTGATTTTCTACATGGAGGTCGATCCTAGTTGTGTGTGTGAGGTTATTTTTTACATACAGACATACCTATGCCTATACCCATGCCTATTGCGATCATTCCTAACCATGTTGAAACCTTAAATGTTTATTTCACCATCGTTTATACTTGAATCCAGCCAGGTTTCTGTGATTGCAATTATTGAAGCTTTGGCCTTATTAGCTAACAAGTTTATTTCTGACAATTTATGGTACATTGATCTGGCGTTAATGTGGATAAGATGGAGCCCTTTGTTGGTGAACACACTGTATTCATCTTTGATTTTGAATGTGTCCTGGCTGGATTCTGAGTTGTTAATACTTGGATCATTTACATTAATATTCGGTAATGAATGCAAGGCACACTTACTGCAAAGGAATTCCCGTTCTTCACTGTTGGTCTTCTTAGAGATGCACTTCATGTGAGCTACATGTTTACACTTTACACAGTTTTGGATCTTCTGACGTCGTGTTATGAGTGATTCACAAATAAAACAAATGGTTTCGCGATGTTGCACAGCTGAGTTCCTACATTTAACACATTCAACTTCGTTTCTACTGTTACCGTAAGTACATCGGTTATGAACAATTTCATTACAACTGTTGCATTGTAAAAGTGAACTCCTATTGTTGAAACCAATATTACAGACTATACATAGTTTTTTCTTACTGTTTATCATACGACTGCAGGTGTGGTTTGGTCCGCGTCGATCAGCTGTTTGTGCGGGAGAGGGTAGGGGATACTCGCGGTCGGGCTGTGGTTGTTTGCTGTTGTTGTTGTTGTTGTTTTCATTGTCCGTTGATGCTGCTTCCCTGTTCATGTATTTGCGAGTGCTACCTGTTTTTATTGTTGTTCTTGTTGCATGTTGTGCTACTTGGGTCGCCGATATCTGTGGTATTAATGGTAATGCTGTAGGTAATGTAGAGTTGGTGGAGTGGGTAATTGCTAATTCCCTGCATTTATCGCATTCCATTTATTTTCTGCTGTTAACATAAGTACATCGATCGTGTACTGTTTCATTACAAATACTACATTGTGATGTTGGACTCCTTTTGTTGAATCTAATATCGCACACTGTACATAGATTCTTTTTATTGTTCGTCGTACGTCTGGCGGTGTGGTGATCAGCTGTGCTGCTAGGGTGGGGACTGTCTGTGGCAATGTCTCCCCCTGTGACCCCTCCCTGCCCCTCCTGTTTTTGCTGTTTGATGATGTTGTCCTTATTCCTGGCTGCTAATGCTGCTCCATTGTTGATGTTGTTGCGACTGATGCCTTTCTTCCTAGCTGCTCCAGTTACATGTTGAGCCACCGATAGTGTTGGATTGTGTTGGGGGTTGAATTGGAGCGTGACGGGAGACTGGGTCGCCGACCGTGTTGGGTTGTGTTGTAGGTTGAATTGGAGCGTGACAGGAGGCTGGGGTACCTGCATCAATATTATTACTATCATTATAAATATTAATACTATTGCTATTGACTATAGATACATACACCCTCTCATCTCCCCCCCCCCTCCCCCACCCCTCCCCTGACCTGACCTCTTGTTGACCTAAAAATAACCCTCACCTACACCTGCACCACCCCTGCCCTCCACACCTGGATCACCCCCATCCACCAGTATAGCTCTCCTCTTCTCTATAAATGTAATGTATTCAATTATTTATACTAGCATAATAAGGCCGGGCAGTCCGATATTGACTGCAAACATGTAACAGGGTTCGCCTCCTAGGCATACATTCTCCAATACATATTGTATATATTGTAAATAATGTAACAAGAATAACCACAATTGGTGGAAATAAACTTATTATTATTATTATTATTACTCAACCCCGTTACTTCACCACATTCGGCAAAGAAAAAGTCGCGACCTCGCGATTTCAAAATGTAGGTCCGGGTTGTCCCATTTGCCAGAACTGGGGTTAAGTTTCGTAGTGTCAATGGCACATGGTTGTTGGAACATCAGCTGCTGTAGTGTGTCGAAGATCAAGTGGACATGTAGTGGAATTTTAGATTGCCTCGCAGTTTGCACCAATTGTGTTGGGGTGTTGACAATTGTGCTGTCTTGGCCTGTGGAAACTATCAATCTGTTGATTTTCATGGCTGCTGGAGTGGGTGAAGGAGCTGCTGTAGTGGACGAAGGAGTCATCGTAGGTGGAGGAGATGTGGTGGCTGGGAGCTCTGCAGGTTGATTGACCTGGGAAGGTCGGGTGAGTGATTGTTGATCCTTTGTCATGGTGGTGTTTTGTTGACCTCTTAATGTTGGTGACCTCGCAGTAAGCGTGGCGAGGTGAGGTGGCGAGTTGAGGTGGCGAGGTAGGTTTGGGAGGGGCCCGCCTTTTATAATTTGTTAGGAATGTTGGCGCCCATCTTTGAGGAGGCTTCACACGGCGACCAGATCTTGTACAAGGTGGGTTAGAAAGAGGTTGCATTAATGATGGTAAATTTACAGAACTCTGGTGTGTGGTTGATGAAGAAGAGTTGGAGGAGTGTGATGACTTTCTAGACAGACTAGGTATAGTGCGATGTAATTTAGAGGGAGTAATAGTTGGTTTATGAGTGGAATTAGATGGTTGTATTTTATGAAATAGTGGAAGAGGTCTTTGAGATGATTTTGAGACGGCTTTAGAGGCAGAGTGAGTGATAGATTTAGGCTTGTTCTGAAAAGGGGTAGGTCTGGAAGAAGGTTGAGTTAGAGGAATAGGTAAGTTCGAAATATTGAGGGATGGTGCTGTTGACAGATTAGATGAAGGGTGTGATGGAAGAGTTGGAATGTTAGCAATAGCTGGCGTGGTAGGCAGAGTGCAGGGTGATTCAGAAAAATTTGGTAAACTGACAGATGGTGAGGGAGGAGCAGGTGTAGATAGAGATTTGGTTAATAATTGAGTAGGTAGTTTGGATGGTGCAGATACAGTACGTGTAGGAACGGTAGGAGTAGGGTTGTGTGAGGGATATGAAAGAGGAAGTGGGCGTGGCTGTAAAGAGTGTGTGGATTGGGGTAGAATAGGTGGTGTGACATGCAGTGGTTTCTTTAGAGGAGCAGGAGACAAGTGAGGAATGAGTTCATGTGTCAATGGTTCTGAGGTCTATTAAATTCTGATTATTTGATGTAGGCAATATATCATTCTGGTCAGGATCTGCAAGCATAATCACATTCTCATCAATAGGCTGAAATCTACGTACATGTCTGTTACGGTATGTGCGTGACTCACCATAATAGTTATTGGTAACCTGATAACAACTTGGCACAGTTAAGATTTCGAATGGACCTTTAACCCACAGAACCCCAGCGACGCAAACAGTGCGTCGGCAATGTTTGTAACGCTAAACCCCAGCGACGCATACGTATGCGTCACTGTTAATTACTCCGGTCCTATGGCACCTAGAGGGCTCAGATTTGTATGGGAACTGTGTAAGTATCCCACACAACCATGCCGATGGTTGAAAACTCTCAAAGTCCAACCGCGTGTGCGTGAGCGTGCAAAAACCTGCTTTTGGGTGTTTTTGCCTTCACATTTCCCCTCTTGTAAATCCGACTTTCGGGCGCACCGTAGGACCCCTTAACCTGACAAGCGCGATATAGACCTAGGTGCTAGGGTAGTTATTTGTGCATTTCTAGCCCTGGATTCTGACAGAATTCGTTATATTTACAATATAAAGCATTATTTGTTTTCGGTATGCTTTTATTTTACATATATGATGTATATATGAACCTTCAAGAGTGCTAAAATAAGTGGGAAAAGCATTTGGGTGGTGAAAAACGAAGATATTGGCCACCCGGTCATAATCTCAGGCGAGAGAGGGCCACAGGCAGCCCTCCCCTCTCGCTGTCTGGGGGTCAACTGGGACGGGCGGGGCGGGGTGTGTGCCGGTGTCTGGGTGTTGCATAACGATCTTTTATGCAACCCACTTGTGCTACATTATCGCGGGAGAGAAAAATAACCGATAAATGATGATAATAAGAGGATAAAGAGGTGATAATTGAGGGGGGGGAGGGGGGAATAAGGTGGGGAAGGAGGGGAGGGGGAGGGGTGAGAAACACATGGATGAGTACTAGAGGGGAATTATCTCACCTAGAGACAAAATCCTTTGTTTTGATAGGCCCTTTTTTTGGGGGGGAGGATTTTTTTATGGTCTTGCTTCCGTGAGGCCTATCGCGTTCCCTATAGGAAGCCTTCCGTGAGGCCTATCGCGCTTGCCGGGTTAATGACCTAGGGGATCGGTTTTTTGTGGGTTTTCCTTCATTCCTAACCCATTCCTGGTGTTTTCTGGAAAAAAAAATGTTTTTCAAAACCTGCCGGTCCTGGGTGGTACATTTATTATAAACTAGCTGGGGCTCAGTGGGTTAAACCTCGGTTTGAGTTTAGACGGCACAGGTAATTGAGCAACCATCACGAGATCGCCGACACGGTGTGGACTGGCTTTGGTAGTTTCATCAGATTAGAGATCTTGAACATACTGAATTTGACGGAGGCGGTTTTTCAGGTACACTAGTGATTGGTCGAAGTTGGAGGAGGGCTCATACGGGGCAGCTAGATGTCGCAGAGGTAGGAGCAATGGTGGTACTCCAAACACGTGTTTGTGGGGTGATATTCCGTCTTCTTTGGGGCAGGTATTTATTCCCCATTAGACTATTTTGACTTGACTGGGCCAATCCTTGGTGTCCATTTGTTGCAACCGTGTTCTGATTTGGCTTGCAATAGTCCTATGGCTTCTTTCACAGATGGAGTTGCCTTGAGGCCAGTATGAAGATGAATGGCTGATTTTAAAGCCACACATTTGAGATAATTGAGACCAAATGTGACTTGTGAATTCGGGGGCATTATCCGAATGAATGGCTTCAGGTAATCTGAAATATGAAAATACATGTTGAATGAGGGCTTCTGCTCCTGCTATGGCTGAGTGTTCTTTTGGAGGGCAGGCAATCACATATTTGGAATAGGTATCAACAAATGTTATGATATATTTAAACCCTTGATTTCCTTCCATTGGTCCCATAACGTCTACTGCAAGTAATTGCCATGGCTTGGAGGCTACTAGCTTGCCATCAGGTCTTGCTGTGCGGGTTCTATCCTTACCCAACGCACAAGCTCGGCAAGCTTGTGTTACTCATTTCGCAATTATATAGGATGAAGGGGTCCAATACACTTGTTGAAATGTGGTAATTAACTTTCTTTGTGCTAGGTGGATGCCGTTATGCATGTGAATAGATTGCATGGTGGATAGTGCTGCTTGAGGTGTGATGAAAATTTTTCCACCGATGGTAAATAAATTGTCTCCTCGTCTGGTCAGTTGAGAGAATACTTTGCTTGGCATCCAGTCTGGTTTATCTTTCCTTTGAACAAATCGAAGAAGTTCTTGTTGATCATCATCTAAAGAATCTCTATGATGAATGGCTAATACGGGTTGGTTCTCTACTTGTCGTTCTAGAGTTTCGTCCGCCAAATTGATGGGAAGTCTTGATAGGGCGTCAGCATTGGTATGGAGTTTTCCTGGTCTATAAACGATGTCGACGTCAAATTCCTCTAATGATTCTCGCCATCTGACAGTTAATGCATTTTTGGTGTCAGACTTACGGAGCCATTGAAGGGCGTGGTGATCCGTGATTATGGTGACCTTGACACCAGCCAGGTAAGCCTTGAAGTATTGTAGGGCCCATATCATACCTAGGCATTCTCTTTTAGTCACCGGATAGTTAACTTCTGCCGGATTTAGGGTGCGGCTGGCACAGGCGATGATATGTTCTTTGCCGTCTCTGGTTTGGCCAAGAATGGCACTTATTTCGAATTGAGAGACGTCTGTATAATGTCTGAAAAGTCGGGTGTTTTAACCTTTGTAAATGTTCTGCCCAAGTTTTCCTGAATACAATGATGTCGTCTAAATACACTAGGCATGTTTCCCAGGTTAATCCTTGTAGAACAGATTCCATTAACTTGAAGAATGTGGCAGGGCCATTGCATAGACCGAAAGGCAATACAGTAAACTCATACAATCTGCCATGGCTGGTGGAGAAAGCTGTTTTCTGTTGATGTTCTGGTAGGACTGGAGCTTGCCAATATCCTGCTTGAAGATCTAAGGTAGTGAACCATTTTGCTCCAAGCAGGGAGTCTAATGAATCATCAATTCTGGGTAGTGGTGTAGCGTCTTTGATGGTGACGTCATTTAGTTGCCGGTAGTCAATACAGAAGCGGGTTGATCCGTCTTTCTTCCGGACGAGTACTACCGGAGAAGACCAGGGGCTGGTGGATGTTTTGACTACTCCTGTGGCAAGCTTATCTTGCACCTGGTTCTCTTCTTCTTGTCTCTGAATCGGGTTTTTCCGACGGATTGGTTGTTTTATGGGATGTCCTACAGTATGTATAGGATGATGAAGCAGGTTGGTTTTCCCCATGTCTCGGCTGGAGGTAGCGAATATGTCTTGATATGAGATCAGTAAATTTCTGAGATCAGTTTGTTGGCAAGTATAAGATGTTGAGGGGTGGTCCTGGTTGCTATGCAGGTCCACAGTGTACTTATCTTAATGGTGGGATAAGTTAAACACTGGTAAACTTGAACTAGTTCTTATTAGAGGAGAGAGTTGGATACACTGATAGTCACGCTTGTAGAAGGTGGAGACGTGGCCATATCTGTTTGTAAACAATACCCCTAGCGGGGATAATGAGCAACTCACATAATTGCCATATGGGCTTATATGATACAATTCTTATGGGTGAGTGCCTGTAAATGGTATGGTACATATTAATTATAGAGAGGTGCTATATATGGATACTAATGCACATAGATATATGATAGATACATGATAGGTACTATTTATCATATACATACACCTCCCTCCCGCCTCACGCTCATAGTTCAATCTCGAGCGGACTTCTTTTCCTTGAGTCGTACTGAGCAACGTGGGGCAACTGGGGGGCTATAATCTAAACGGCTATGATCTAAAGACATCTGTTTCTGGTCATTGCAAGGGGCCACAGGGGACTGGGGGAGGGGGTCAACACTTTGTGGCACAGGGCGGAGAAAGCGGCGGTTACGCCACCACACACGGCCACTAGGGAGGCGTACCTCATAGTCCCTGGACTTGCCAAGACTCATGACAAACCCCACCTTGTCCCAGCTTTGCGATGTCGGGTCTTGAATCCGAACTTGCTGACCGACACGTAACCTGGGGAGGGGTTGCGCGTGCGCATCGTACCGGGTCTTAACCTGCTCGGCACGGTCGGCTGCACGTTTGTCACAGTCCTCGGCTTTGGTCTGCCACTCCTTATTGAATGATCGGGGGTGGGCAGGGAGACATGTCCGAAGAGGATGACCATAAAAAAATTGAGCGGGGGAGCGGCCAGTGAAGTTGGGGGTGTTCCGGAGTTCCAAGAGACCCCGGTCGAAGTCCTCACAGTCAATGTTGCCAGAGGGCGCAGTCTTAAGGATGAGGTGCTTGATAGACTTCACTGCAGCCTCGGCATGGCCGTTCGATTGTGGGTAATGCGGTGATGTTACCACATGGTCGACCCCCCATCGCTCTATAAAGTCGCGGAAATCGTGGCTGGTGAATTGTGGGCCTCCATCGGTCCTCAGACGGAGGGGAACACCAACTTCCTGGAAGTAGCGACAGAAGATCCTGATGGTCGCAGATGCAGTAGTGTCGCCTTTGCAGGGGACGACGACAGGCCACCCCGAGAGACGGTCGACCACAACCAGGAAGGACTTCCCAGCCACCATGAAGAAGTCAGCCGAAACGGACTCAAAGGGCCTTGTAGGGTTGTCGTCATTCATGAGGGGTTCCTTCTGGAGGCTAGGCTGGAGGATCTGGCACGATTCGCAAGCATGGACAGTGCTGGCAATGTCGGAATCTATCCCCGGCCTGAAGACAGCCTGCCTCGCTCTGCGTTTGGTGGCCTCCACACCTCTGTGACTGTCGTGAAGTTGCTGTAGGGTGCGGCAGCGGAGAGCAGCAGGAACCACGTCCCTAGGGCCATAGAGGACGAGGTCACCATCAGAGTAGAGGTCGTCCCGTATCTTCCAGTATGAGAGCAAGGTGTTGTGGAGGTCATATCTGTTGGCAGGGAATCCTGAGGTAACACAGTCGAGTAGGAGGACATACGCAGGGTCCGCTCTTGCTGCGGCTCGAAGATCCTGTAGAGTCCTGTCGGCGTCTTGAGCTGAAGATTCTACTGGGTTGATGATGTCCTTTGTGGTCACTACTGTCCTGAGGTGGGCGGTGGCATCGGCACAGGCGATCTCATCCTCTGGTGTGGCGTGGCTGACAGGGGCTCGAGATAGGGCGTCAGGGATGCAGAGCAACTTGCCGGCACGCCACACGGCTGTGAAGACATAGGGTGAGATCTTCTCATTCAGGCGCTGGAGACAGCGGCCAACATTTCCAGCTCGATGGTTGCGTAGCGGGTCTCAGCATCCGCCAAGAATCGAGAGCCACACTGGACTAGCCGCAGATGGCCATTGCCATGGTCCTGCAGAAGGGCGTAGCCAATGCCATTAAGCCGCGATGCATCAGTCTGAAGAAGGGTGGGCAGGTCTGGGTCGAAGAGGGCGAGAATGGGTGGACTGACAAGGGCTGACTTGATGCACAGGAAGGCCTCATCATGGTCTGGGGTCCACAGAAATGTCCTCTTGGGGCTCATCAGGGGGCGGAGAGGCTGGGCAGTAGCGGCGATGTCAGGGGTGAACTCGGCCAGCTGGTTGACCAAGTCCATGAATGATCTCAGGTCCGTCAAGTTGGTCAGGGTCGGAAAGTCCCTGATAGCAGCTACTTTATTCTGGTCAGCCGAAATGACATCACCTGAGATGTTGTACCCACAGAAGTTCACAGACGGTGCGGCAACCACAAACTTGTTCTTGTTAAGGGTAATTCCGAACTTGCGGCACCTGGTGAGCACGTCGTGGATATGGTCAAGGTGCGACTCATAGTCTTCATCGGAGAGCAGGATGTCATCCACGACCTTGACGCACCTCTGGACACCCTGGAGGGTCGTGTCACCTCGATAACAGAAGGCGTCGCCTGTAGCTGCGAATCCCATGGGACCTCTGCAATGTGTGGAACGCCCATATGGTGTGATGAAGGTGGTCAGATGCTGATCCTCCTCAGCCACCTCCATTTGCCAGTAACCACAGAGGGCGTCCGCGGTGGTGAAGTAGTGAGCCGCTGGGTCGACACTGCGAACTGCTGCGAAGGGTGTAGGCGAAGGGTGGGCTGGGCGGGATACTTGCTTGTGGAGTTTAGAGAGGTCGACGGTGATGCGCACTCCTGTGCCGTCCTTAGCAACAACGACATGGGGATGGCACCAATCTGAAGGGTCGTCTCCGGTAGGTTTGATGATACCTTGGGCCACCATGGACTCCAACTCTTGCTTGACCTGATCCCTAAAGGCAAAGGGAATCTGTCGTGGAATGTGGATGGCGAATGGCACAGCTCCCTCCTTAAGATGAATCCTCATAGGTGGACCCACCATAGGCTTGAGGGGCGTTGTCTTCAGGTCATCTTTGGATACCAGCACGTCGCTGAACTCCTACAGGAAGTAATCCTTGGCGGCCGAAGGTGACGTGGAGGCTGAAAGAGGTGTAGCCTCGCACCTGTTGACGTGTGTGATCTCCAAAATGGGCTTAGGAAAGTCAGGAGAGATGATAGCTAACTCCCTGCAATGGCCGTAAGAAAGCAGAGGAGTTTGGACACCGTCGTGTACTTGAATCAGGGCGGGACACGATCTCTTGCCTAGGGTGAGGGTTGCCTGGAACGCACCTAGAGCAGGTGCCATCTGGGAGCCATCCGCCGTGAGCATCATAGTAGGTGAAGGGGCATGCAGGCTGCTCCTAGGGATACCCAGACCATCGAGGTGTAGCTGGCCAATCACTGCAATGTCAGCACCTGTGTCTGGTAGCATCTGTAGGCGGGATTTGACATTGCCGTATGAAAGGGTGACGATGATGGGCTGTGGTGTCTTGTCAGCAGAAGAAGTTGATCCCACACGACGACAGTTGTTGTCCCTCGCCTCATGAGACTTGTCGGAGTCGGAGGAGGCACCTCTGTAGCTTGGAGAACCGCCTCGGCGTTTTTCATTCTTCTTCGTCGCCGGGCAACACTTGTCATAATGCCCACTACGGCTACAGAGGCGGCATTGGGCCTTACTGGCGGGGCACTTAACTGTCCGTGACCAGTGGCCCTGTCGTCCACAGCCGTTACAGGTGCTCTGGGCAGCTGGACACTTGTCCGACCCATGCTGGCGAGCACAACACAACATTTTCCCAAGCTTTCTTGTCTTTTTTGTAGGAAGAGATGGCTCTCAACTGGTCAGAAGGAGCACTAATGGCCGCGGTCGCACATCGAGCGGCCTCATATGAACGGCATGTAGTCACAATGTCCTGTAGTGATGACTTGGAGTCTAGGGAGATGAGCTTCTGTACCAGCTCCTTGTCTCTGATACCCATGAGGATCACCATCTTGAGCTGTGTTTCCTCGCAGACGGACGTATTTCCAGGGCACACATCAACTTCCTCTGAAATTCGTTTCAGGCGGACATAAAACTCTGCAAATGACTCTCCTTCAAGCTGTGTGCAACTTAACAGCTCTCGTCGACGAAGTGCCTCATTCCTAAGTCCCTTGATGTGAATCTGCAGGGCGTCCAACACCTCATCAACAGTCTTGTCAGTGGAAGGGGCGATCTGAAGGGTGTGTTCTAAGATGCGCTGCATCTGAAGGGTAAGACACATGCGAAGCTGGATCATTTGCTTTGCCAGAGGTAATATGGAGAGGTCCACCATTACTGCGTAGTCATCCCAGCGTCGTCTCCACTCACGAAACATCTGAAAGGTGGCGTCGGCTTTCAGTGGTGGAGGGGTCTGGGCTGTAGCCTTCTGTGGTGGGGGAGGTGCTGAAGGGTTTGAAGAGGAAAAGTGTTGCTGCTGGGTTGTGGAAGGGGCCAACAGTTGAATTAAAGCCTGGAATTTAGCATTCTCCTCTTCTCTTCTGAAAGCATCCTCTTGTCTCCTTAGGTCATCAGCCTCTCTTCTCACTAGCTCAGCATGCTTCCTAGATTCCTCCAGATACTTGATAAACTGTAGGAAACTTGACCCAGAGGGAGCTGAGGGAGTAGTTGGGGGGTAAGGAGTGAGGTGGGGTGGATGTGTGGGAGATAGTCGTGCTTGATCATTCTCCTGGTCTGACATTATCTTGGTTGGGTGACAGACAGACAAGTAGATAACAAAAACAGAAAGAAACCCTCACTGGAACAATTTTTCTGGGAAATAACAGGGTTCTTGCTCATAAAAGTTGCTGGTAACTAGTGCGTGCGTGTGACTGTGTGTGCAACGGTCCCAGTGTATGCGTGCGTATGTGTGTTCACTCCCGGGCCTCCTCAGTGTTGCTCCGGCCGTGGTGAGGGGAGGGTGTGCTGCTTCACGCTCTCGCTTCCCAATGTGGGCCAACGCTCATGATATGCTTACCCAGGTTTACACACATAATAAATGCACACAAAACACTGAAATAGTAATGCACAACACTTCACTGATCACGCTGTACATCCAGGGGGCACTGAACACTGCATTCCAAGGTAAAATCCTGGGTAGTCACTTCAAAGTTGCTGGCTTGGTTTGAAGGAAGATGGTGGTTTCAAAATCAACTCTTATAACTCTGTATATACACACTGCGCCATGTTGAGGGGTGGTCCTGGTTGCTATGCAGGTCCACAGTGTACTTATCTTAATGGTGGGATAAGTTAAACACTGGTAAACTTGAAGTAGTTCTTATTAGAGGAGAGAGTTGGATACACTGATAGGCACGCCTGTAGAAGATGGAGACGTGGCCATATCTGTTTGTAAACAATACCCCTAGCGGGGATAATGAGCAACTCACATAATTGCCATATGGGCTTATATGATACAATTCTTATGGGTGAGTGCCTGTAAATGGTATGGTACATATTAATTATAGAGAAGTGTTATATATGGATACTAATGCACATAGATATATGATAGATACATGATAGGTACTATTTATCATATACATACATAAGATAGGAAGGAATATCAGTAAGGGGGATAGTATATTGGGGGGGGAGTATCTGTAGGTACAGATAATTCTTCTGAATATACTTCAAGCTCACCAATGGCTAGTCCCTTTGGTAATGTAATTAGTTTATCTGAGATATTAGCTATTTTGATACAGTTTAATTTATTTGGTAGCAGGCTAGGAGCGGTTAGGCAGGCCCCATCAAAAGGGCTTTGGAGGTGTGGAGTCAAAATGACATCTCCCATGATGGTGGGCACCAGAGGTATCCACTTTTCATGATGAGGTGGAACTGTCACAGATGTGGAGGTGATAGCTTGGGAAATGATATGAGTATTATATCTCACTCCTTCCGAAGTTTTGTGGGGCAGGTTTTGTTCGTTATGTGGAGAAAAGGTTGATGACTCTATCTTAGCTGTTTGATTAAGGGGGGCAGGTAGGGAACTTGAGGTTAACTGATGAGGTTGTTTAAGGCAGATTTTTTTTTTTTTTTTTGGGGGGGGAAGTGGGGCGACCGTTAATGTGCGGTGCCTACAATCAAAAGAGGCACTCAGAGAGATTAGCAGATCGAGGCCCAAATATTCATCGTACTTGGTCTCATTAGGATCATAAATTACAAATGAATTATCTACTCCATGATAGGGAACAGGGGTACTAACGTATAGGGGAAGAGTCTGTCCCACATTTGGAATGACTTGATCATTAGCACTGACAAGAACTATGGAGGAATGTTGTATCTTCCCGAAAGCTCTGTGATGCTTTCGGAAAAACTGAAGGAAAAGGCATGAACGGGAAGCTCCTGAATCTATTAGAAGTCGGACTGTCACCCCATTGATTGTGATCTTTCTATATATCGGAAGACCATCTGAAGTTGCCCCATCATGAGTCCCCGCCATTGTGACGACTATTTGTTTGGGGGGGCGGTTTAAAAATCCTGGGGGTTCGGTTTCTCAGTCTCGTGTATATACTGCTCTGCCTCTTCTTCACTGTGTAAATCTTCTATTCCCGCTGTTCCGTCTTCAGTGATAGTAGCTATCTTGCGTGGCTTTATCCAGGGAATTTGGGCCCACCAGCTTGGCGTTCTGGTCCGTTTCTTTGTCAGCTCAGTGAATAATCTTTTCAATGACCATAACATGCATGATCCAGTGCACGGTTTCCAGTCAGCTGGCCTAATTCTGGCCCATTCCTCGGCTTTGTCATTGAGATGAGGAGCCACTGGACCATTTATGGGTGCTGCTGCTGATGGATGTGTGGTCACCTTGCTGATAACACCTATCTTGTCTTGTTCCCTGGTCTTCTTGAGAGCCATGATACGCCTTATCACAGGCATATTAGCGTCATAGGTTGTAGGCTCAATAATGGAGACGTGATCCGCCACTGTTTCCGGTAAAATTCTCACGAGTGCCTTGAACACAACCTTTTTCCGTTGTGCTGCGGTTTCTTCTGGGAATGCATTGATCGCTAGCTGATGTAATTGCTCAATCGTGCCGTCTAAATCTCCCGAATATTTAATTTCATGAAATTTCTTATCGGCAATGGTCTGACCAAGTACTGGATTGATAGCAGTTTTTACATATGTTTCAAATTATGCCCAGGTTAACCCAGGCATGTTATCATGCACATACCCTGATACCTTGGTTCCATATTTCCCTAGTTTCACTACTATCGTGTGGTTCTTGGAAGCGTCCTCGTTTCCGAACATAATGTCCAGGACCGGTTTGACTATTTCCAGGTATGTACAGTATATATGTCATAATCTTCTGGCTTGGATGCCGGAATATCGAGTGATCTGATTGCTGTCATGGTGATTATTGTGTGACAATGCTGACTGAGTACTTAATAATAAATGTTTTTTTATAAAAAAAACTCGTTGATATGCCGTATCGAGTTACCGCTGCCGCCAGTGTTATGCCGGATTGTAATACAACTTAGCTTCGTCATTGTCTTTACTCAAATCCAACTGTGGACTTTTAGACTCAATATATGCTCAACAGGAACACATCTAACACGTTCTTATTCACAATTATGTACTCAATCAGGTTGTAATAAACACAATAAACACACATAGGTAGTTATATACTCTTATTTATTCTATAGCATAAAAGGTGATATTAAGGTTCGCTTCGCTACTAATCAGTAATAGCAAGTGAAACACTCTAACTATAGTTAGAGTACAAGATGTCTCTTATTAACTTATATATGGACATAGAATGTGAATGTAAGTTTCACTTAGCTATTATCGATAATAGTAAGTGACTCACTGAATATATTTACAGTACAAGATGTCTCTTATTAACGTACAAATGAGCATAGAATGTTGGATAGTATTATTGGGGAAATATGCAATTATACAGTATATAGACATACATATACATAGAATAACTCCTTGATAATAATATCTATGTGAGTTGAGTGTTTATCGTAACTCCTTGATAATAATATCTATGTGAGTTGAGTGTCTATCGTGAGGTATTCTGATAATCTTAAGAAAAGTTAAGTTGAAATATAGAATTGCTTACTAAACAATATGGTGTAACGCACGAAGATTTCCATAGTGATCACTCAGGAGCGCGTAGCGAGATGCGCCCAGGGAGTACAAAGGATGCCGCACGTAAGTATACAGGGCAAGGTAGGTCAGCAGGTCATCTGTTGGACTGCGGTCCGGAAAATAACTTTTGCTGTTAATGCGATATTTATCTTGAATGCGGGAGGAATATTTTAATTATAAAGGAGTAGGGAGATGAATTGTTTTGACAATTAATTTTTTGTTTTTTTTCTATATTCCAACTACTGCCTCTCGGGCATAGGCTGAATGGCTGATAGCCTTTATACTCAACCGCTGAACACGGTGAGGCCTGTGAGGTCTTGCTCCAGTCTAGGGAGTGAGACATGCGAAGCTTCACGGTTCGAAGCAATTCCATCTCTGAAGCCGAGGCCTCTGCGCTTCACACTCTCATCCCCCACACTCGGACCCTCACTCTCAGAATGCCACCTATTGAGCAATTAACTCACTAGGCATTGCCCCCCTGTAGCATATTTTTTAATATGGGAATATTCATACAATGCTATTTAATCAGGGAACAATGAGGGTATTTTTTTGGCATTCCGGTGTGCTGTGGTAATGCACTGATACTAGGTACAGCATAAATTCCATCCCAATAATATCTTCCCATTGACATATTTGGATTCGAACCCGGGTCCATTGGATTACCAGTCCAGTGGCAAGACCACTCCGCCAGGAAATTATATTAGGAATATACAATTACTTAATTTGCATATGAAGTAATAGTCTCACGGATCGAGGAATTCAGATTTAATTATTTAGATATACTGACTAATGATTTGATATTGAATACAACCTACATGAATCATATAATACTTTTGACTCAATAGGTTAAGAAACGCATTGATAAAATAACGTGTACTAATAGTTATATATATTTATATACTAATAGCTTAAAATGACGTACACGACGAAGTTACACTTATGTAAATACCTAGTAAGGTATGAAGGAGTTGTAAGCTGGTTAACAGATTCCTATAAGGAATACAGAACGAATTAGCGTTGTATTCGAGATTGTGAAAGGTATAGATAATAGATCTATATAGAACTAGAATTCATAGACGAGATGTATCGAAATTATCTATTTCATATCAGAAGTAAATACTTTATTCACAACAGAACATATTAATTAAAATGATCGCAGAGCATGATTTGGATTTTTAGAGGAAATTATATTTTAATTAGAATAGCAAACAATAATATTTCTTCTCGAGAAGTAGAATTGGAGTAATAATAAATTAGGAAATTGGGCGTAGGTTCTAGGTAAATGCTAGATTTGAATAGGGAATAGATACACGTTATACACTTCAACTTCGACTTGTTTCATACACAATAGAATGGACATATACAAGGAAACTCTGTGAGTATTCGAGCTAGGTATTAGTTGACACAAGTATGTAACGTATGCGTATAATGATTATGTAAGATGTATAATATAAGATAATAATAGATCTTGGGCACAGATCTAGTTCAATAATTAATTAGGGCTTCTGAAGGATTAACACATAACGTAATATATATTGATCTTGGGCACAGATCTAGATAAGAATTAGCACTGGAATGCTCGCATATTTTACCTTACCTTCACATCAATAATCACAACGTAAGATACTCAGGGACACTTAGGGTATGTTAAACTTCTCCAACATATGACGCAATTTTGAGCCTATTGGGGATACTTTAAAGCCTTTGTTACCATCATGGGTATTTAGAAACCTTTAGTTTAATTACTTCAACCTCTGCAGTTGTCTTTGAGTTAGCTGTGGGCAGAAAACAAATTTTGGAGAGGTAATTATAAGAGTGAGAGAACTCTATTTCTTATTGCTAATCTGGCAACCTCTGCGTCATAAATGCGTGAAAGGGTTGAGAGGATAGCATTTCTAGTGCAAGTCTGGCCGACGTGGATCGTAGATTCGGCTGGCTGGACATCAAGGGAAACTGCCTCTTACAGGCATGGGTCAGGGGTCCTGACATCAGAGGGAGGCAGCAGGTCTGGCTGTAGTCTCGATGGGGAGGGGAAGGCGGTTTCTACTTCAGTTAGATATCTCGGACTTTTCAGCCTGAGGAATATTACTTAGGTAAAGGTGCTTCCTTACTTTAAATTTCGGTGAGACTATGATCGGTTTATTTCTTAGGTTTAATTTATAGTAATTCCACTTTAGAAGAACATAGTGAAAGGTTGTGATGTAATTTGTGAAGGTAATACTTAATCTAAAAATACATGTGATAGTGATAGGTTTATACATAATCAATTGAAGTATTTATTTAATACCCCCGATGTTGTTAAGGGGTCTAGGTAATATATAATTGTGATTTCCGTGATTCTATGAGAATCAGGGATTATTCTTTGTGAAGTTTATATCTCCGGGAGTTTCTGGGCTCTCTGGGTTACGTTCGGTTCTCCGGAAAAGTACTGCAAGAGAGGTCCTAACATCTCCATTTGTTCCTATAGCATTCTGGTCCTTGATGCCCAACTTGCATAAATATTTGCTCGTCATACTGCAAGTCAGGTTGTTGGTCGAAGGGAGGCTGGTTATGGGTCGAGATGGTTTGAAAGCTCGTCGGTGATTGGTCCTGCTTCCCACTCTTTTTTATGGGCTAAATTCCTGGTCATTAAAGGTCGGGAACGACCTGATGGAATGGGGCACTCTTCTACTCTGTTTTCTTTTAAAGCATGGGAAGCTTGTTGATATTCCCATTGCTCCTGTTGGCTTCTCCTCCTGTCCTTTCTGCTCTCCTGCAGGCTAGCAATCTTGCAAGCATTACTCAACCCCGTTACTTCAAACACCTTACCTGATCCTATAGTCTACCTAAAACTTGAGGTATCATAAGTCAACAACTAAAGAAGAAGATAATATTGGTAATAATATGGAGACAAGAAGATAACCTTTTGGGTTAAAGAGCAGACAATTGTTGGGCATGCTCACTATCAATACTAAAAATGAAGAACTGGTTGTTGGGAGGTCATATATTTAGAGGATACGCTTCCAGACGGACGGAGCGGAAACATGTTAACGATAATAGAACACGAGCAATGAATATAGCAAGATAAGAAAGTTGATATCAGAAAGTATACCTTGTTTGGATGGTTCATTCTTTTATTGTTTGCATTATATATATTGTCTCAATCGAAAGGATAAAAGTTTGTCACAACTAAGTATATTTGAATCTATGACGGCATCATAAGGCTATTTTCCTGTATATATCGGTCACAAAAATGCTTTGAATATATCCCTAAGCTCTAGGCAAGAAACTTATAGGGCTATTGGGTGAAAGCTAGAGGCATGGAGGGAAGGGGTTGGGTTGTATACAATGAAATCTCGTGAGACGAATGACTCTGGTGATGCGAGGATCTTGGTGATGGACGTGTCTCTGGCACCACGTGCTACCATCGCTATACTACCATTCTCTCTCACAGTCACTACCACAACCACTCCTACCACTACCACTACCACCAATATGACCATCACTACTACCACCACTAGTATTATATCGTCGTCTACAGTTACCTCATCAAATTGCTGTCCACATTCTTCGTATAAGTCGGCCAAACTTAACCTGGTCAAAGATTATGCGACCCGGTCTTATGATACCTTAATTTAAGCTATAACTCAGGCACTCGGAGATTGAAATTAGATATGAACCCCTCGAATTGTTAAAGAGAACCAAAACAGTGCATATACCAGACCCGGAATAATATGGTAAGTTATGTAGTGTGTGATGAGTATATAATTTAGTGCCAGTAATAGTGCTTTAGAGAGTATTCAACAGAATAGTTTTTATCTTTTGATTTAAAACAGTATCTCAGAATTGGATCCAAAATACATGAGATAATGTATTCATTTAATCTGATTTGTTGTTTTAAATTCTATGCTTTATAATAGCTGTCGATATTATAATAAATATATATATATACTGTATATATATATATATATATATATATATATATATCTCATCTGTGGGGTTGCGAGTGATCCTTTTGAATTTATTTTTATCACTTAAGATGGTGTCCATTTTCCGCAGGTACTCCTCCTTTCCATGGATCACCAGACAGGAGGCTTTGTCAGCTCGTCGTATGATGATGTTAGAGTTCTCCCTGAGTTGTTTGGCTGCTTAGAAGTGATGTTTTTTTACTTTGACCAGAGGATCTCATCAAAGTAAAAAAATATCACTTCCAAGCAGCCAAACAACTCAGGGAGAACCCTAACATCATCATACGACGAGCTGACAAAGCCTCCTGTCTGGTGATCCATGGATAGGAGGAGTACCTGCGGAAAATGGACACCATCTTAAGTGATAAATATATATATATATATATATATATATATATATATATTTTTTTTTTTTTTTTTTTTTTTTTTTTTTTTTTTAATACATACGAGGTTGAAAGAAATGGCAATTTCTGCGTTGGAAATTTTATTATTCAAAGTTTCCAGGTCTCTGATGAGTTTTCGCTGGGTGGCAGGAAGTAGATGAAGGAGATGAGCAAAATTCATGGTGGTACAGGGTTACATTAAAGTACATGAAGATACAGGATATACGACGCGTTTCACTGGACAACCAGCATTATCAAGTAAGGAAGGAATGATATAAAAGGTAAACAGGAAGGGTATATATAGAGGGTGGAGGATCAGAGGAGGCGGAAAACAGGGGGCAAAAGTCTGCTATTCGTGGAAGGGTAAACTAGGAGAGAGAAAGGGGGTAACCGCTTCACGCATGCGCACTGGATGCGGGATGGTGGTCAGTAGGTGGGGTCGAAGCTGATTGGCTGCGTGTCGAGGGGCGTGGCCTAAGTTGTGTGGCGCCTGCAGAAGACGAAGCTGAAGGAGGTAGCACGGGGGGCTGCGTCAAGGGCACCGGGGGGTGAGGAGGGGTGTTAGGTCCTGTAGGGTAGTGCCTTTTGGCAGAAGGAAGGATCTGAAGGTCCAGAGTTTGGTTGTTGATGTTGGGATGTAAGGCTTGGATATATAAAGCTTCGAGTATAGGTAATCTCCTTGGGTCACTTTCTTTATCGAGTATGGTGGTGTGTTTCTCTAACTCGTTGCGTGTGAGGTGAGGGTGGTTAGGGGTGAGATAGTGGTCTTTGATGGCTCCAGCCTGAAGGCGAAGAGTTAACCGACGTGAAAGATGAGTCTGCGTCATACCAATATAGGAATGAGGTCCACAGTCCTCATAATTACAACATATATACCATATATACCAACATATATATATATATATATATATATATATATATATATATATATATATATATATATATATATATATATACCTGTATATATATATATATATATATATATATATATATATATATATATATATATATATATGTATATATATATATATTTATATATATATATATATAATATATATATATATACCTGTATATATATAATATATATATATATATATATATATATATATATATATATATATATATATATATATATATATATATATATATATATATATATATATATATATATACATATATATATATATATATATATATATATATACTGTATATACAGTATATATTTACAATAATATAAGACATGTAAAGGACTGTGATAAAAGAAACTCGTGAAAGATGGTTGGAGTTGTCTCAAGGGAGTCTTCCATCATCTCCACCCTTGTTGATCATTAGGAAGGGTTACAGGTTCTTTCGTCTATGAGTTTGTTCGCTTAGAGTCTCTCACTTGAGTTATTGTGTACCAACTTTCTAGTAGGATAGGTTATGATATTTTGTGTAGGCACAATTTTAGCTGAATTAACTGCAAAGTGGACAAAGTTGACTCCTCGGTCAACGTTCTGTCGACATCAGTTGATGTTAGTTTGTGATAATAACGTTAACTACATGCCATTGTAATTATACCATACACTTGATAGATAAAAACTGAGTAAATCAGGCCATGGCGTGGTTGTGATAAGGAAACCTTTGGCAGCGCTTAATTAACAATGAACATATATGATACCAACACGTGGGATGCTTGCCAGGTTACCTATAACGTGACATACCAAGTACATTAAAAGTACATTAAAGTACATTAACTGAACATGTGATTAAAAGCTTTCCGCAATTTAGGATAATTTAGTTACCTGTCAATGCTGATTACGGAGAACACTATCTAATCCATCACTTTCTAACAATACACTGCCCCCTTATTTCATAATCTGCTGTTTTAAATTATGTTATGTTATAATAGATTAGGGTATTAGTTGTACCAACAGTGATGTATGGGGCTGAGACATGGGCTCTGCATGCAAAAGAGAAGAAAGCTGGATGTGATGAAGATGAGCTGCTTGAGGAGTATATGTGGAGTGACTCATAGAAACAGACTGAGGAATGAAGAGGTTCGTAGGAGAGTGGGACAGCAGGAACCTTTGTCGGCCAGAGTGGACAGAAGAGTGCTGTGTTGGTATGGACATGTTGAGCGAATGGGAGATGAAAAGATTACAAAGAGAGTATATGAGTCAGATACAAGGGGAGGTAGAGGGGTAGGAAGACCTCCATTGAGATGGAGAGATTGTGTAGTACAAGTGTTGGAAGATAAAGAGATGACTGTAGAACAGGCAAGAGAAGTGGTAATAAATAGGAATGAATGGAGAATGCTTGTGAATAGACGAGTGATTGTTGGGGAGAGGGGGTCAGGCGCAAATTGGACTAGATAATAGTCCGTCAGGCACCTGGCCCGGAGAGCTGGTATATATGAAGGGTCATGCCTGGATGTGAGGTGGGCGGGCATTGTAGTGTGCTCCGCTGCGTGCCTGCTTGCTGGAACCTCTCCGGAAGGTCTGGGGCCGGGGAAATGCTGGAAGCCAATAGTGATCCTGGGTATTTGGGTGTTCTACTGGGCGATCTACTATGGGTTTCAGAGGCCGTGTAGCATTGTTTTTCGGGAATAACTTATTAACAAACAGTTGGATCAGTATGATATTTTGCCAAAGCTTGTTTTACACCGTCCCCTAATTTTCGTCAATATAGTGCATTACCAAAAGTGGAGAATTAAGCCACTTGTTCCTGTGTCATGAGGTTAAAGTCACACCTGAATGACTAGGAAACGGACAAGGCTACCATGGCATACCAGTGAAAACCACCAAACCATTATTGCTTGTCCATCAAACACAGTCATTATCAATCACCACCCATCCCTACTATCACCTTTACATATACGTTATCGGTCACTATCAAATATATATATACAAAAATTATACATAATTTTGGTATCTTTATATTTGATAGTGACAGATAATGTGAATGTAAAGGCGATAGTAGGGTTGGGTGGTGAGTGATAACGACTGTGTTTGATGGAAGAGCAATAATGGTTTGGTGGTTTTCACAGGTACGCCAAGGTAGGCTTGTCCGTTTCCAAGTCATTAAGGTGTCACTTTAACCTCATGACACAGGGACAATTGGCTCAATTCTCCACTTCATTGACAATAATTAGGAGACAGTGTGAAACAAGCACTGTCAGAATATCATACTGATCCAACTGTTTGTTAATAAGTTATTTCCGAAAAACGATGGCACACGGCCTCTGACACCCATAGTAGATGTGTGTCAATTTATATTTTGTATTTTATGTTGTCTTGTCCCTGTTTGGGCTCTGTCTCGACTCGGACACCCCCAGCTATGGGGTATGTGCCTGTGTATATACATACACACATACATAATTAAATATTTAGGGTAAATATCACAAAACGACTCAGGAATACTGGGGATGTAAATTATGGTCGTAAATTCTGTAAACAAGCCTCCACAGTTCTCATTATCTATAACACGCACAGTTGACACCAGAATATTGAAGAGAGATTGGATGAGTATTTGATTTTATAATGTAAAGATAATGGGCAGAGTGTAGGCTATTATGGATTGAAAGTTGGAAAGTCATACTCAGAAGTCCTTGTATTATTAGTTATACAGCGTCTACAATATTTCGACGCTGCACAATGCATACCCTGTAGAACACTTAGGATGCAGTAACATTGCTAGTATTTTTTTTTTTTTTTTTTTTTTAATTCCAACTACTCTACTCCCTATAGGGCATAGGCTGAGAGCCTGCACACTCAACCGCTGAACACGTGGAGGACTGTGAGGTCTTGTTCCAGTCTAGGGAGTGAGACATGCGAAGCACCCCGGCTCAAAACAATCCCATCTCTGAAGCTGCTCCGCCTCTGCACCTCACAGTCTCATTCCCCAGACTCGGACCCTCACTCTCAGAACGCCACCTATTGAGCAATTAACTCACTAGGCATTGCCCCCCTGTAGCATATTTTGAATATGGGAATATTCATATAGTGCTATTTAACCCTTAACCCTTTATTGGCGGCGCGCAACTTATGTCGGGTGAAAGAAATTTGGACTAAGTGGCGGTTCACAACTTATGTCGTGTGCCATTTTCACCACGTAATGTTGCTGAGAGAGAGAGATAAGTGGTGGCAGGAGACTAGCAAGCGTATGACTGCTCCAGACCACCGCGGCGGACCTACTGACATGAATCCCACCCTCCCCCACCCTGACGCACTCGCTACACAGGGAATTATGTATGGAAACTACCTAATTACATGGTTTTTGCACTCATGTTGCGCGATCGTTGCAAGAAAACTAGCGGTCGTACAAGGATGGTTGGGGTGTCATTGGAAAGCTCTGTTTATGCCCTTTCAGGGATAGATACTTGTTTTACGCTCTGGGTCTTATTTAGGCATGAAAATGATCACGTAAACAACCCTATTTAGGGTAAAAACACCCCGCTGGCCGGTACATATTAATTACCGCCTAGGCCGCTCGTAAGGTGTTAAAGAGCGGCGCCCGGCTATAGCCAGGCACCAATTTGCAGCAAGTTAGGAGCATTATAATGGCTTTTAAAGGGTTAAAATAGAGTGCAAATGGCCAGGAGTGCAGCGGGCCACACGTCCGACTCCCAGGGCCTACCGCCGCCCACTGACTCACCCTCCCTGTGTTCTCGAGAGGCCGGCAGTGTAGCCAGTAGTGAGCGTAGCTGGGAAAAATATACCGCTATACGCTAAACTCCCATGTTACTGGTACCACTGTATGAGAACCACGAGTGCGACGTAGCTCGTTCTGGTCTCATTTTGAAGCTTTTAGCGCCTAGCTTTTTGCTGTGTACATTTCTTTTCATGCAGATACTTGATTTATTATTCAGGAGGGCCTGAATATACCCAAATAAGCCCAAAACCCCCCGCTAGACGAGGGTTAATCTGGGAATAATGACGGTATTTATTTGGTATTTATATGTACAAATTGTACATATATCATTGTTACTGAGAATGCCAAAGTAAAATGGCATTAATTTCTGACATGAATTACCATATTTTAAAGTATCCTTTAAATATTCTTGTATATCATTGTTATCAATTACCTAAACTAGATATTGTTTGGAAAATAATATACTATATAAAACTGTCTATTATCGAAAATATGTTTGAAATAATGGTCCTACAATTTCACTGTTAACGGTAGTACCGGCAGATTAACTAGGACAGTATTAGCAGTGGATTGGTATCGTATTCTATACTCGCAATCCAATGTCAACAATTGTTCTTCCCACTTATGATAGAACGCGAATGTACATGAATCATCATCGTGTAACAACATTGTATAAGATATTTGTTTAGTTAAACTTATCAAATCACAGAATATAACTGCATTTAACACCTTACGAGCGGCCTATGCGGTTTATTTATGTGTACCGCACAGCGGGGTGTTTTTAGCCAAAATAGGGCTGTTTACGTGATCATTTTCATGCCTAAATAAGACCCAGAACGTAAAACAAGTACCTATCCCTGAAAGGGCATAAACAGAGCTTTCGAATGACACCATAACGATCCTTGTATGATGGATAGTTTTCTTGCAATAACCGTGCAACGCGAGTGCAAAAAGCAGGTAATTCGGTACTTTCAGTACATAATTGAGTATGTAGCGAGTGAGAGAGGGAGGAGGGAGCTGAGATTTGTGTCAGTAGGTTCGCCGCGGTGGTCTGGAGCAGTCATACGCTCGCTAGTCTCCTGCCACCACTTGTCTCTCTCTCTCAGCCACATTACGTGCTGAAATTGCCACTCGAGTTATGTCGAGCGCCGCCACATAGTCCAGCTTTTTTTAACTCGACTTATGTTGCTCGCCGCTAAATAAGGGTTAAGGGTTATGAAAATCATTATACCCCACTCAACACGTTCATGAATGTACTACAGTAACGCAGGAACAAACAATATCTCATTAGCCCGTGCCTGTTCCTCGGAGACTCCTTCACCTAAACTAACCACATACTGAGAGTGTTCCAAGAGTCCTTATCGCATGTATAGAGACTTTCCCATAACAAATACAAGGGTAGGATTATTATTACTATTTTATTACAATACACAGGACAAATATATATTAATCAATTCAGGGTGCCAACACAGAACAAAAATAACTAAACAAAGACAGCAAAACAGCAAGAGTGTGAAAGATAAGAATGGGAGAATGCTAGCCGAGAAGCAAGAGAGAGTCGAAAGATGGAGGGAGTACTTCAACGAGTTGCTAAATGTAAGGAATGAAGAGCCAGCAAACATAGTTGGATGGCGTATGGGAGGGAGAAGAGGAGAAGTAGTGGAGGAGGAGGTGGGGATCAGGAGGTCAGAAGTGTGGGAAGCCATGAAAAGAGAGAAGTTGGGGAAAGCACCAGGAACAGATGGAGTGTGTGGGGAAATGTTGAGGTATGGTGGTGAGATAGTGATCGAATGGGTATGGAAAATGTGCAAACTAGCATGGGAGAAGGGGAATGCACCCAATGACTGGAAGACTAGCATAATAGTCCCCCTATATAAAGACAAAGGGATAAGAGGAGTCTGTGGTAACCACCGAGGAATATGTCTTTTAACCCGTCCAGCCCCGGCTAGTTTTGTAATGTTTGTTCACCAGAACCCGGTCGGTTTTCAAAAAATGGTTTTATTCCAGAAACAATAACGAAGGGGTTAGGAATGAAGGAAAAACCACGAAAAACTGCTCAAAAAGCTTAAAGAATGGTCCTACAGAGCCCCCGAAAACGTATTTTACAAGAGTAAAAAATTGAAGGCAATTACCCCCAAAAAACAGGTTATTGCGCGCTCACGCGCACGCACGTGGACTTTGAGAGTTTTCAACCATCGGCACGGTTGCGTGGGATACGTACACAGTTCCCATACAAATCTGAGCCCTCTTGAGTGGCTACACCTGAGGTTACGGTCGGCGCAATTAGGGTGACGCGCCAGGCGCGTCTCTGGGGCTGTGCGTTACATACATCGCCGACGCGTCAGGCGCGTCGCTGGGGCTGTACGGGTTAAGCGTAGTAGGGAAGGTGTACAGTAGGGTAGTGATTGAGAGACTGAGAGTGAGAACGGAGAAATGGATAAATCGACTAGCAGGGAGGTTTTAGGAAGGGAAGAGGATGTGTAGATCAGATTTTTACCCTGAATTGTGTTGTGGAGAAATATATGGAGAAGAAACAAAAGGTGTATGTTGCCTTTATAGACTTGGAGAAGGCCTATGACAGAGTGGATAGAGAAGGCATGTGGAAAGTACTTAGAATATACGGAGTAGATGGCAAGTTGCTGAAAGCAGTGACGAGCATGTATGAGGGTGCAAAGGTAGCAGTACATGTGGAGAATGAGCAGAGCGAGTTCTTTGACCTGAGTGTTGGGTTGAAACAGGGGTGTGTGATTGTCCCCGTGGTTGTTTACTGTATATATGGGGAGTCATGAAAGAAATACTAGGAATAGCAGTGGATGTTGGTGTATCGCTGAGAAGGGAGGGAAATGAGTGGAAGCTGCCTATACTGCTGTTTGCGGATGTTACAGTTCTGATGAGCGATAATGAATGGGAGTTGCAGGGTCTGGTAAATGAGTTTGGAACAGTGTACGAAAAACGGAATTTGAAGGTAAATGCGGGGAAGAGCAAGGTTATGGTCTTCGAAAAGAGTGAAGTCACAGAGTGTGAGGTGAAGTTGAACGGTCAGGCTATGGAGATTGTCAGCTCTTTTAAGTATCTGGGCAGTGTGTTGAGTAAAGATGGGACTATGGATGAAGAAGTGGAGGAGAGGGTGCAACAGGGGAAGAGGGTTGTAGGAACGTTGAAAGCAGTAACAAGAAATAGAGTGGTCAGTATGGAAGTGAAGAAGTCCTTGCATGACAGTGTGGTAATCCCGACACTAACTTACGGAAGCGAAGCATGGACGTTTGGGAAGAGACTCAGTCCAAGAGTGAGAGCGGTGGAAATGACTTACTTGAGAAGTGCGTGTGGAGTTACATGGAGGGACAGACAGACGAATGAGGAAGTAAGAAGGAGGTATGGTGTGGAGGTAGATGTGCTTATGTGAAAGACAAGGTCTGACAGTAAATATTAATCAAAGCCAAGTCACTGTAGCAGAAATAGGAGACACTGTGTGTAATGTCAGGATTAATGGAGAACACCTTGAACTAGTAGAAGAGTTTATGTAACGGGAAGCCATGATTGAGAAAAGGGGAAAATGGGCAAGATAAGTAGAAAACTGAGTAACGCAATAAAGAAAGGTAGCTGGAGCAATGGAAACCTTATTTAGCAGCAAAAACCTGAGTGTGGAAGGAGTGAGAGGACTATCATTACAAGTTTATACATATTTTGAAATTATATGTGAGGGGCAAAAGGTTAATTGGGATAGACTTCGTCTTTCTCTTTGCAGAGTAGAATTGTGCAATCGTATAAATAAGAATGTAAGGCTGCAATATGCTAAGGTCTATTAAAACATGGTCTCATCATCAATAACATTGAAAGACAAGAGGTCGAGTTGGACGTCTGAAAAAATAAATAATGGTGGGGGAATTTATAAAAAAGAAAGGTAAACAAACAGCAGGAGAGAGAGAGAGAGAGAGAGAGAGAGATAAAGGGGGGTGAGGTTTAATGTTAAGGACATGGGTAAAACTGTTATCAATACTGACCTGACTATGGAGTCACTAGCACGCAGACATTGTGTGGTCATTCTTTAAGTGCTATACAAGATCACCAACAATAGTGGGGCAGATAAGTGAAACAATCGTTCAAATGGTGATACAAGCCCAAAATTTGGCATGGATATCCTCCAGAGGCTATATTTTAAGAAAACATTGTCAGCCACCTAAAAATGCCATTTTCAAAATGGCCGCCAATGCGATAATGTTTTGACATGACATTTGACACAAATGTCCAACGTGAATGATATTGGTACCAATTCTAATGTTATTTAACACCTTATTGGCGGACTAGGCGGTCTATTTGACCCTACCGCCCAGCGTTTTTTTTTTACCCTAAATAGGGTTGTTTCCGTGTTCATTTTCATGCCTAAATAAGACCCAGAGTGTAAAACAAGTATATATCACTGAAAGGGCATAAACAGAGCTTTCCAATGACACCTGAACCATCCTTGTACGACCACTGGTTCTCTTGCAACGATCGTGCAACATGAGTGCAAAAACCCTAAAATAAGGTAATTTCCTTACATAATTCCCTGTGTAGCGAGTGAGAAAGGGGGGAGGAAAGTAGAATACAGTTCAGTACGTCCACGGTGGTCGTGGGGAGCGGTCATAAGGTTACTACGCTCGTCCCACCGCTCAGCTCTCTCTCTCAGCAACATTACGAGCTGAAAATGGCGCTCGACAGCTGTCGTTCACCGCCACTTAGTCCAAATTTATTTCACTCGACATATGTTGCGCGTCGCCAGTTAAGGGTTAAAATGCAGAAAAGAATTTTATCATTCTTTAATGTCTCAGAATCTTATTATCCACTGAAAAATACAAGATGGCCACCAGATTTCTTCTTTGTCACTAACAAATAGTCTCATAGTGCTTCTGAGCTTTACTTTTGGTATCTTAATGGATTTACTTGGGTCAAAAATATAGAAATCAACACCAATATCATTCATATTGGACATACTGATCAAATTGTGCATCACAATGTGTATTTTCATGAACTCATTTGGCAGCCATCTTGAAAAATATCGGCCATCTTGCATTTTTAAGTGGTTTATAAGATTGTGAGACATTTAAGAATGATAGCATCGTTTCCAGCATAGAAAATCACATTATAATTGTTATCAATATATTTTATGTTGGACATATGTGTCAAATTTTATGTCAAAACGTTATTGAATTGGCGGCCATCTTGAAAAATGGCACCCATCTTCGATTTTCTGGTGGCTAACACTTTGTTCTTGAAATGTAGCCTCTCACGGATATTCATGCCAAATTTGGTGCTTGTATCATCATTTGAACGATTCAAGGTAAAATCTGCACTTATCCGCCCCACTAACAACCCTAAACGTCTTCTGTATCCTACTCGGATGTGCCTCGCATGTTTGCGTATTCACACTGGTTAGGTGAACGACTACACGGTTCCACCAGTGTTTTATGCCACGTGTTAGTATCTGGAATATGTTGCCTTTTGATGTGTTTACAAATTGTACTTTGAATCATTCTGCGATAAGGTTTTACTTAGTTGACATGTTTTCCAATGTAAATAAATACATATAATTATATGTAAACACTATTTTATCATGTAAATAACAGTGTAATATTAATTGAAAAACCTCTTTTCCACGATTAGCTCCCAATTATGATGTTTTCAATATATATCGAATTATGTAAACTTAATGAGTATACCAATATTATTGCAGGCTAATATGTAACCTATTCATCCAAACTAATTTCAAAGATCAATACATAGAGTTTTGTCATGTACAGTATATCTCGAATTACATTGGCCTTAACGCCTTACGAGCGAGCCCGTCAGTAACTTCTACTACCCGCCAAGCGGGTGGTTTTACCCTAAACGACCTTGTTTCCGTGCTCTTTTTCAGGCATAAACAAGAGCCAGAGCATAATACAATTATGTATCCCTGAAAGGGCGATAATTGAGCTTTCCAATAACACCAGAACCATCCTTCTACGACCACGCGTTCTCTTCCAACGATCGTGCAAGACGAAGGAAAAATCCCTAAAATACGGTAATTTCCTTACATAATTCCCTGTGTAGCGAGACAGTGAGTGTGGGTGTGTGTGGAGGCGGGCCCAGTGCTAGCGCGGGAGCCGTGCCGAACGGTCAGAGCCGACCAACGCTCCTCCCACCGCTCGTGTCTCTCTCAGAGCCAAATATTGCTCAAAATTGCACACCGCCTGAAGTCGGTCCCCGCCACATAGTCCTTTCTTCTCTAGACCGACTTAAGTCCGGCGCTGCCAGACAAGGGTTAATGATATAGCTTCCTCGATAGCGTTAGGTTGTTCATAATTATAGTTCATGTGATTGATATATCAAATAAGTTGGCATACTCTGTAGATAGTGTAATTAAGTTGAATATGATTAAATATTGTGGTCATTATATAATGTGCAAGTTCATCAGTAAACATAGTGATCCCAATGCGTCAATTAGTGTTTGGAAAATTGTTGCAGGAAATGGTCATTATCTATAATCATAAAAGCAATTTAACTTGGTAACTGACTAATTAGTAACACAGCACGAAATGTTTAAAAGCTGATTACATTCTGGCAAAGTTTTATATATTTGGACTAATGCGTGGGTAATGTTGTTACTGGAGTTAGTCAAGCTATTCATAATAATATTAGTTTCGTTACACTGAAATTATCACACCCTGAGTATACTGTATATTACTATTCAAGATAAACATAACGATGGGCTAACTGGTAGGCATTGTTGGTGAGATTATTGTTTGTTTGTGGACTGATGATCTCGTTTGGTTACGTTACGATAATTTGTGAGATATGAGGTTGGAAAAAGTAAGACATGCCGTTACGGTACAGTACATGAATATTATTGATTTGTTAAAATAAGACATGCCGTTACGGTACAGTACATGAATATTATTGATTTGTTAAAGCTGATCAAACTTCATTCATGGTTCTAATCATCGTGTAAAGGCCGAATACTGCGTCACTAACTTAATCCATATTAAAGAAAGTTAGTAAGATAATATTTTTGACTCATGACCAACCATGGTGTACTTGATAGTGTGTAGAGTCATATACCGTCAATATGCTGTTTACATTCGTTGGGGGTTTATATTATGTGTTCGTTCTTGTGTCAATATATTTATGTGTGTGTGTAAAAGTAAATGTCGTTAATGACTGCCCACGTGTGTTTCACTGCCATGTATTTGTTTTTGTGTTGAGTGTGTGTGTGTGTGTGTGTGTGTGTGTGTGTGTGTGTGTGTGTGTGTGTCACTCTATGTGTCGAATGTGATATATCTTTATAAATACTTGATATTCACTGTTTGATTTAATGGCATAAGTTTTAATTTGCAAAGGCTTAATGCATACCCTCACAATAGTGCCATTATCCATCAATAAGCTCCAGTATTAACATATATAATCTATCTTTCAAATAAACCTTTTGAATCTATTCATAGTAAGTATTATGCAGTATACATGTGATATAGCATAATGTTATCAGAGTGGGAACATTGGAATATATTTATCCGGGTAAACCACAGTCAAATCTTGCTTAATTCAATATTTTATCTAGGATGAAACCAATAGATATATTATATTGTTGTAATCCTAAGTACAAACATATTTCATAGTGTTGGATGAAGCCTGCGTTAGAAACATGGCAACATTCTGGACACTTGTGCGCACGTTTATATATTTTTTCGATATGGTGATATTTTAAGTACAAATTAGTGTTGTTTTTTGTCAATACTGTTATAAGGACGCGCACGTGTGAGCGTACCACTTTTTGTTTTTATCTGCGCATATTATTCGTGGTAAAAATCTGCATTTTAAAAGAGAATAGAGGAAAAAATAGCATATGCTAAGTAGCTGGAAGGGAGAAAGTAATGCATATTGATTGATAACAGAAGAAAAAGGTAATGTATACGGAGAATAACGACAAGGCATACATTAGAAACAATGCAGACAAATTAAGAACGTAGATAGAATAAATATGTGAGGAAAGTTAATAACTTTAAATTATTTTTGCGAGGCGGCTCCATGGAAAGTCACACTCAATAGTTGTTCTACTCCAACAACTGAACGATGTTGTCATATATTAATATATTATTTCCCTCGATAATATTGTATATAAAGCTTAGATTTAAGGCATAAAGGCGGTCTGTCTCGAGCCACACACAGTGGCTGATGGATGGTGGAGGGGGAAAAAGGTAGTGGAGGGAGAGTTAGAAAATAAACGGAAGAAAGGGAGGGAAATAAAGGTGGGGAGGTGGGGGTGATAGAGGGAGGGTTAAGAGAGCAGGTGGTAGTATGCAGATATGCAAATTAGTGCTATATCAACCAATAACCCGCCGCTGGTGCGTTTTATATACATATTTAATACAGTGCTTCAAGTGTGGCTTACCACATATTGTCTATCATAATTTTCAGAATGCTTTCGACAAAGTCCCCCATAAACGTCTCTTGATAAAGCTAAACGCTCATGGTTTTAAGAGTTGCGTACTTCAGTGGATACAAAAATGGATTACTGAGCGCATGCAAAGAGTAGTTATGAATGGTAAAGTTTCGGATTAGACAAATGTCACTAGCGGCGTGCCCCAGGGATCAGTGAATGGACCTGTTCTTTTATTGATTCATAGCATTGATGTTGATGATGGTCTTTCATATACAATTTCAAAATTGACTGATGACAGCAAAATTGCAAACATAGTGTCTACCTTGCAGGTTCAACAGATCGAATATAATTTGGATAAATTATCAAACTGGCCCCAAACCTGGCAAATTTGTTTCAATACCAAAACATGTAAAGTACTACAATTATAGGATTCAATATCGAAAAAGCACACAACTCTATGAATGGTAGTTATATCAAAAGCACTGGTAAAGAAACCGACTTACGGGTAACAATACCGAACAATTTAATACTTGTCCAAAATGTAGTAAAGTAATTAAGAAAGCAAATACAATTATTGGTTTCATTGGTAAATCCTTCAAATATAATTCTGAAGACGATATTCTCACCTTATGCAATTCATTGGTTCGCCCCCATCTTGAATAGTACGTACAGTTGGGAACTAAAAAACGAGGCAGAGGTTTATGGTGGTACCTGGCAACACGTGTTAGTAAACAGTGTAGTAAAACATTCTTTATGAATGAACTAGAGGTGTTGCCTGCCTTATGTAAGGAGAAAGTTGATTGGTTGACAAGTTGTCAGTTGTCTTTTTGTGAAAAGTGTTTATAGCTCTCATTTTTGTAACATTACCTACCAAATGTGCCTTCTTATTACAATAATACATTGTGCAGATTTAATGTAGTATGACATTATAAACCCTGCATATATATTGCTATACATATATCTCACTGCTTATATGCCTTTATCCCTGTAACTTTTAAACTCTCAACATTTTTATTAAACATTCTTCATTTATTGAACTCCTTATAACTTTATCTATCTCTTTAACATATAATATATTTGTTGTTACTTCCACTTAAATCAACACCCATTTCCTCTGTAAATGTAAACTGTATAAGGTATTTATCCGGTCCTACGTCATACCAGAATGCTGAGTTGATGCTGTGTTGCTTCAGCATCCTTGAACCCAGTCGATGCCTTCTTACTCAGGCATCTTCAGTTAGACTTCAACAGACCTCAGCCAGAGAGAGTCAGAGCTCTTTACTCCCTCTAGACTCTAGACTCAGACTCATCCTCTATAGCCAAGCTCCTATATCCCCTAGATATATTAGATCACACAAGTCATATATCACCTTGCTCCTAAGGCTTTTATTACAAGCCTTATCTTATATCTGTACTTATATACCTGTACGTTTATACTTATTATCACTTATCCAATAATTAATGTGTTGTGTTATTACCTATAATCCCCTATATACTTAACATATAATATGGCGACCTTGCAAATAGCGTATTAAGGCTATACTTAAGTTCCCCCCCAATCTACCCCTCTACAATTATCAACATTACAAATCCCTAATTATACCTTACATTTCATGTGAGGATAATTGCTGTACTTCAAACCCTGCCTACCAGCCTTGCAGTTTCTCCAAAAGCCTTACAGCCTGCCAGCCTGACAACCATACAGCCTGCCAGCCATTCTGCCAAGCTGCAAGCGTGTGCGTACGTCCATGGTACACACACAGCCGCAACAACCACACACAACTAGCCGCTACGTGTGTACATCCGTACACACACACACAACGCCCCTGCCTGTCGTACGACCAAATGATCAACACTGACACAACGTTCTCTAAGAGGAATCATGTGAGTGCTTAACTTTACTTAAAAGTGCATTGTTTAAGAGGATTAAGTGATCATGTTTTCAAAGCCTCAACCATTAGAGTTCACATATACCGCAGGTGCGATTACTAGATCACATTCTCAAAATGACCCACTGACACACTCATCCGCTGACACACACAGTCAAACACCAACAACAACACCACCACCACCTCTACCTACCCTCCCTCCACCTGATCAACCCCCACTTACACAATATTCGGAGGCCACAGAACACTTATTTACTCTGCCATCTAGAGTTAATGATAATAGACGTGTATCATTTTCTCAACCTCAAAACTCAAATACATCTTTCAACATCACTTATTCAAACAAACAAAACACAGCCCCTCCTATGCATTCAGCTTCTAGCTGGAATACTACTTGGGATGATGGTTCAACTCCCAGGGACAGACCTGTGGTGTCACCTATGAATGGTGCTACAGCTCATTCTGAAGGATTTTGGGATTTTCAACCCTCTGACCCTAAACCAAGGTTGTATGCCAACAGCAATATCTTTCAACCTCCTCAACAACACCAGGGTCTCTCACATCAAATTCCCATGTATGCCAACAGCAATATCTTTCAACCTCCTCAACAACAACAGGGTCTCCCTCCTAACATACACAGTCACCAGCAATTTCCTACTATCAAACAAGAAGCGGAACAATACCCAACACATCCTTTATCATCATCCCACCAACCCCATCAAATGTCCTACCAACCTCAACAAGCACCTTACCAACCAAATATCCTTGAAATCATCCATCAGAACGCCCCTAGGTTATTTTCTGGGAACACCCTCAAGAATTATTCTGTTCATGCTTTCATACAGGATGTAGACGGCGAAATTGCCATGAGAGGTGCCGGTCAAAATGATAACACCAAAGTGCAAATTTTCAAAGCTAGAATACACAAAGGTGATTCCAACTCAGCTCAGCTCCTTCTAGAGTCAGACAAAACAGAAGACTGCTCTTACGAGGAACTGAAAAGTATGTTCATTCAAAGATATGGCATACAGATGGCAGGTACATTCTCAGCTACTCACAGAATTGCTAATGAATTAAAGAACCACCAGAAATATCTAAATACCCCAGTCGATAGGATTGTTGCCACAGCTTCCACCATGACCAAATCACTTAGACATGAATTGAAGGATAAGGACTGGACACTCAAGCACGGCGGTGAGGAATACATGAATATCAAACAAGTGGCCAAGTTTGTTGGTTACATGATGGTATCAAACCTCCTTCCTGAATCCATAACGGGATTAATACAATCTATTCCATTCACCCCTAACGACACACTGGTAGATTTCTCTCAAACTGTCCATGCCAAATGTAAAGAGAATGGTCTAGACCACAAAATCCAATTTCTGACCAATCCCTCAAAACCCCAAGGTGTTGTAGCTGCTATTCACAATCACTCAACCTCCCCCAATCACGCCAAACACTACAATGCTCACTCAAAACCTTTCGACCACTCACAGAAACCTAAACCTCATTACTCGCCCAAGACACCCTATCTTTCTTCCAAATCTAACTACAACCCACACAAATCTCCGACGAACTTTAACAGTAATGTCACCTGTTATTATTGCGGTAATCAGGGTCATATAACTCCTGAATGCCTCATCAAGGTAAGAGAGGAACAGGAGATGGCATCACATAAAGAACCATTTTGCCGCAAATGCAAATCTAAGGGTCATTGGACCAAGTTCTGCACTCACATGAAGGCTCTTAGGGAAAAGACTAGGACGGCCACACCAGGAAACACCAAAACGGCCACACCAGGAAACACCACAACGGCCACACCAGGAAACACCAAAACGGCCGCTTCAGTCAAGACAAAATCAACCAGTTCGGGGGAAGAATAGACGCCCAGCACGGTACTATACCTCCAAACTGTGCTGGGCGGACCAACAATGCCACCCAAACTCGACCCCTCAAATCTGTCGAAATAGGTTGTCTTGATAAATCTTCCTTGCTTTTACCCGCTAAATGCGAAGAGCATAATCTAAATCTCTTTTTAGACACAGGCTCCCCAGTGAATCTTATAAGTCTCAACAAATTTAATCTTATAAATTCTAATAATCAATTCAGTCAATCTTACCCTGATGTCAATATAAAATCAGTCAGTGACAACCCATTAGAGACATTATCTAAGGTTTATCTACCTATCAAGATCACCGAAGAATTAGCAACACCCCTGCCATTCTATGTCATTAACAAACTCCCCATAAATGCCGACTTGCTCCTAGGGTTTGTTAGTATGAATATGCTCAAAATCATAATTTTCACCCATATGGACCAAGTTATGATCGGTGGTTTAAAAGGCGACACCATCGAATGCACACGCAGTAGTGAAACCTCTGTCAAAAGTACCACCAACCACCCAAAACAGGCATTCATTCACACTAAACCTAGACCCAAAAGAAAATTCAGTTTCAAAACTACTGTAAAATCCAGTCCCTTTTCGGTCACTCAAGAGATCACTCAAAACCCCCCTGATGCCCCAACTCCTAGCTATCAATACACTGAGGTATCTATAGGTGATCTGATAGCTGACCATTCCCTTACAGCTGACGTAATTTTGCAGGATGATGTATCTATTCAACCAAAATCATCTATGAAGGTAGAAACTTATGTCAATCAATTACCAGCTAATTATCACAAATACAGCATCATCACTCTTCCAGACACTACCTCCATAAAGCGTCTTATAACCACTCCAGCCCTTCATGAGAGCAAGAATGAATATTTTGAAACTTTCATTCTCAATTACTCAGATAACATACTTAGTATTAAAAGTGGTACCAAGATTATGGAAGCAGAAGTTTTCCCCTTTATTTTTAACGACCAAAGCTTACCAGTTAGTAAAGACCTTGTCATTAACGCAGCTATTAGCAAGGATGAATCAGAGACTAGGTCACAAATAAAATCTCTAATTAATGATCTTGATTTTGAGGACTACACTGAGAATCTTGTGAGTTTGTTGTGCACGTATAAAGAGGCAGTTATGTTACATAATGAAGATCTTGGGTTTTGTGATGTGCTTCAACACAAGATCATATTACGCAACTCGGAGACTAACCCCATATACTGTCCTTCTTATAGGTTAGCTCACGCTCAGAGAGAACAGGTAGAATCTCAAGTCAAGGCTATGTTAGACCAACAAGTAGTCTCTCCCTCATCCAGTCGTTGGAGGAGCCCTATATTCCTAGTGCCTAAGCGGAACCCCAACGAGTGGAGATTAGTGGTGGACTTCAGGAAGTTAAATGACGCTATCATTGAGGAGAAATTTTATATGCCCTCCATCAATGAAGTTATGAGTAATTTGAACTCTAAAAACAAAATCTTCTCTACCATTGATTTAGGTAGTGGTTTTCATCAGATAAAGTTGGACGATGATTCCCGTAAGTACACAGCTTTCAGCACTCCCAGTGGTACTTACGAGTTCAATAGACTTCCTCAAGGGTTAAAAACTAGTCCAGCCTTTTTCCAACGGCTCATGTGTCACATTCTTGCAGGCCATTTGGGCAAAGATATCCAAATCTACATAGATGACATCATTATAATGTCGCCTGATATCAAATCTCATCTTGAAAGCCTAGGAAAGATCTTTCAAATACTAAAGGATGCAGGTTTAAAGGTAAAATTAAAAAAGTGTAAATTCTTAAAACGTAGTGTTGAATTTCTCGGTCATGAACTTTCTGCAGATGGCATCAGAACAAAGACCGATATCACTAAAGCTATACATGAATTTCCCCAACCTGAAAATGTTACACAACTCCGCCAATTCCTTGGCCTAGCCGGGTACTACCGTAGTTTCATCTCCAAATTTTCGGAAAAAGCCAGTCCCCTTTTCAAACTGTTAAAAAAGGACGCTGAATTTGATTGGAAAGAATCCGAACAAACATCATTTGACGAGTTGAAGCATCACCTGTGTAATCCTCCTTGCCTGTCTTACCCCGACTATACTCAACCTTTTATTATCCACACCGACGCGTCCTATAGCGGTATTGGAGCTTGTTTAATGCAAAAAGACAGCCGCGATAAATTTCAACCTTTAGCCTTTGCCAGCAGGACTCTTAAACCTGCCGAGAAAAATTACTGTGTCACTGACATTGAAGGAGCCGGTCTTATCTGGGCTCTACAGACATTCAAGGACAAAATCCTTAACTATGACATTGAGGTGTGGACGGATCACAAGCCTCTAGTTGATCTGTTTGACAACAATAATATGTCTGGTAGACGCGCAAGGTGGAAGTACATATTACAAAGTTTCAACCCTAGGATACTCTACATTAAAGGTCACAAAAATGTCGTAGCGGATGCTCTCTCTCGTAATCCGGTACTTTGTGCACATTTAAACACGATGACTTTAGCTAATGAAGACATGTCCACAGCTCAGAGAGGTGATCCCAAGTTGTGTGAGATCATTCTTGCTCTAGAGAATAATGAAACTAACCAACACCTAGAAGATTACACTCTAATTGATAACACGCTATTTCGTAATCAACTCATCAAAGGCAAACATCAACTTGAAAGGAACATTCTGCAGTTAGTTGTACCCAACAATAAAGTAGAAGAAATACTCCCTCATCTTCATGGTTCTAAATTTGTCGGTCATCCTGGCAAAGAAAGGGCTATGCTCATTGCTCAAAAACAATTCTACTGGAAGTCCATGAAATCTGACATAGATAATCACATAGACGCTTGCGAGAACTGTGCCAGAATTAACCCTAAGCTTACACCCCAAGCTAATATCAAAACTTATCCTGTCCCAGAGAAACCTTTCCAGTTGATTGCCATAGACATTTTGAAAATTGTTAAGACTAACAGTGGTATGAATTATCTTCTCGTAGCCTCGGATCATTTCTCTAGGTACTCCATTCTCTCTCCCATACCTGATAAGGAAGCCAATACTATCGTTAAAACTCTTGTAAATAACGTGATTTGCAAATACCCCTCACCTAAATTTATTCTTTCAGATAATGGCGGGGAGTTTGTGAACGAGACTATGTCTAAGATGTGTGATGAGTACGGGATAGAGCACATCAGGGTTGCCCCTTACTCACCACAGAGTAACGGCCTAGTTGAGAGAGCTAACCGTAAAATACTCCATGAATTGAAAAACATTTGTCTTGACAGGGATCATGAAATTTGGGACGAATTTATCCCCTTCGTGGAATGCACTATGAATTCTCTGCCTAATATCTCCACAGGTGAATCCCCTCATTTCATCGTCTTTGGAGAAGACAAACACCTACCCCACATGCTCAATGAACAGATTAAACCCATATATACTCAGGATTTCATAACTCATCATATAAACACCTTTAAAAGAATTCATAAACAAGTCATGAATAAACTAACCTTAACCAAAGAACAAATGATAAAAAGCAATCACAAATCTAATAGACAACAAAAACTGAAACCTGGAGACATTGTGTTCTCAAGAATTCACGACAGGGCTGATAAACTAGACCCTCTGTTCGAAGGCCCCTATCGTGTGATCAGTATTCGCCACAACATTGCAGTCATTAGACATCTGGAGAAAGGTAAAGAATCCAGGAGTAGCATTAACCACCTCAAATTAGTGCACAGAAACTTAAACTGTGTCCAAGAAAATATGGACAAAGATATCATACCCATCAACCAATCCCCTGATAAAATCCTACAAGCCCCGACCCATGATTATAATCTTAGAACTAGGAGTGTAAACAATGTTCTAGTGGATTATACTTCTATAACTCAACTTCTATTTCAGAATAATATTAAACCTAATATCTTCTACTCATAATACACCAAGTTTGCCTATATATCTATTTAACTATGTATTTATCTTGTGAATATATTTAGTGTACTCTTGGCCAAATTGTTGTCCATTATTTATTTTTGCATAGATATCTCATATTTCATGTTTAGATGTGGCTACTCCCAGCGTTCGCATTATCTAAAAGCGTTCGCATTGCTCCTTGTGTTCACTTTACTCCCTGTGTTCACATTACTCCTTGTGTCCGCATTATTCATAGCGTTCACATTTATCTCAATTTTTTACTCAAATTTTGCTCCTTTAAATCTCAAACTCCAATTATTATTTACACTCCCAAGTTATATATTTTTTTTTTACTCCTCTATAATATTTACTGTTATTTTTATACTCCTTTTAACCCCCAGGATGACCAAGGGAAGGTGTGGGCCGATTCTTTTGATAGTCTTGATTGTCCACCTGATGGGCACCTTTGCCATCCATTCGAATGGCGCGGTAGTTAGTCCTACAGGTAGGATGACCTTGGTTTCGGATGTTATGGCAGTAAAATTCACCAACGTCGACCTGAGTGTTATGGCCCCGACCTTGGCGAAAGCTATCAATGCCTTAAGAAGTTCAGATTCTATTTTGACAGTGTTTCTGAATCACTCAAATATCAAACATAACAATCACAACGCAACTCTAACTCAGTTACTTTGGAGAACTAATGTGGTGAAAAACACCTTAGATTACTTGTTCATTCAAATAGCCTCTAAAAATCCGGTCAAACCAAGGTCAGAATCCAAACGAGCTAGACTTAGATACAAGAGAGGACTTATTGATGCAGGAGGTTACCTGTTGTCTTCTCTCTTCGGGACAGCTACTGAAGACCAAGTGAACGCCATCGCTGATAAAATCGGTGAAGTAGAAAATACCCTCAGAAGCCAAGAAAAGTTAGTGGAGATCCAAATAGACACTATTAATGAAATCTCTACTCATGTTAACGACTTACAATCTCTCATGAGTAAAGCGGAATCTACCATTAATGAACTCTCTGATATTGCCTCATTTCTTGAAAACATTCTAGAAATCTCTACCCAACTTGACAACATTTATTTTATCTCTATGAAATTAGAGTCAGACTTTAGTAGACTCTTAAACGCCCTCAACGATGCTGAACACGGTATAGTGAGCTCAGATCTTCTTCCCTTGAGTAGTCTGAGGAAAATCATCACTCAGGCCGGCAATGACTTCCGCCTCTTACCAGTGTTCCCGCTTGACCAAATTGAACTATTATATGGATATATAGATGTCCACATGTATAACTATGAATATATGCTTATTATTTCATTTGCATCATCCATTTCCTTCGCTCATTACATGATCACTCCTTTCCCCTTTTTCCTCAACAATCAATTAGTTTCTTTGGACAACTCCTTCAGCAACTTGTTCATCTCCACTTCCGAGAATCACCACGCCTGGTTGGATGATTATTCATTCTCTACTCTCTGTCACTCCCCTATTATATCCCAGGCCATTTGCCCACCCTTTGCTCTCAAGTTAATCCCCTTCCATGCTGACGGCTGTGCTAGTGCCTTGATTCACAATAATTCCATTATAGAACATTGCCAGTTCAAGGAAGTTGCTAAGAAACCCTTCTATCATGCTCATGTGTCTCACTCTCATCACCTTTATTTCCCTTCTGACACTACCATCTCCATCTCCTGTCAGAATGATATTCCATCTTCTGATCAGGTAATTTTTGGTCTCATCATTATACCTGACACTTGCTCTATCACCTCTTCCAAGGTAACCATTTACCCCACAAATTACCACCTTACTGAACTCTATCAACTATACAACGTGAACGATATGTTTCTCACTCTCCCAAATATCTCAGCTAATATATCTAAACTTCACATCAACTCACCTGATTTAAAAACCCTTCAATTGATCAACAAGTCAATTCTACCTATGGATTTTGTTAAATACTATCACCCTTACATTGCCATCCCAGCGATTGGTACTCCTATGCTCATTATCATCATCATCCTAGGTGTCTCTTGGTTTGCTCTTTCTCGCCTGAATCTTCGCATTGCTGCTCTTGAAGCCTACGCGAGGAATAGAGCACTTTAAGTTCTTTTTTTTTTTTAATATATTTCTTTATATGTATATATATTTATATCGTCAGTGGAACAGCTTAGGGTATTATTTCTTTCCACTGTCAGATGTTAAATTGTATTACTATGTAAGTTTACACCTGCCATGTGTTATATATAGCAGTTGTAATCTTCTCCTTATACTCGACTATATATTTATATTATTTAACATAAACCTTTATTCTAATTTATAAACCTTTATTCTAATTTGTTGGTAGCTCACACCCTTGATCTAGGTCTAATGGACAATTTTGATACGGTGTGATGTGTCAACAGACTATTTTTTTTTTTTTACTATAGTTGATCATGGTGAGATCAATTCTTTTACCCCCCGGCGAATGTAGTATGACATTATAAACCCTGCATATATATTGCTATACATATATCTCACTGCTTATATGCCTTTATCCCTGTAACTTTTAAACTCTCAACATTTTTATTAAACATTCTTCATTTATTGAACTCCCTATAACTTTATCTATCTCTTTAACATATAATATTTGTTGTTACTTCCACTTAAATCAACACCCATTTCCTCTGTAAATGTAAACTGTATAAGGTATTTATCCGGTCCTACGTCATACCAGAATGCTGAGTTGATGCTGTGTTGCTTCAGCATCCTTGAACCCAGTCGATGCCTTCTTACTCAGGCATCTTCAGTTAGACTTCAACAGACCTCAGCCAGAGAGAGTCAGAGCTCTTTACTCCCTCTAGACTCTAGACTCAGACTCATCCTCTATAGCCAAGCTCCTATATCCCCTAGATATATTAGATCACACAAGTCATATATCACCTTGCTCCTAAGGCTTTTATTACAAGCCTTATCTTATATCTGTACTTATATACCTGTACGTTTATACTTATTATCACTTATCCAATAATTAATGTGTTGTGTTATTACCTATAATCCCCTATATACTTAACATATAATATTATGTGATACAGTTGATACGAATACAAATATGATTTAACACCTATGAATAACTTGATGTAATTAAAGGACACGAGCTATGTGGGTAGCACGGCTTCTACAGGGTGAGGGAAGATCATAGCAACTGCACGGAAACGGTAGATATACAATTTCAGACATTGCATATATTTGATTATAATATTATATTTACAGTTAATAAAATTCCGATTTATTCTGATAGTGTAAACAGTAGATTGTGTTAAATGTAAAACATGACAACCTTTTGGAGAATTCATAAAGGATCGGTTTGTGCAACTGTAGAATGCGTCCGAAACATACTGAAATTACCCCCCCCCCTCTCTCTTTCTCTCTCTCTCTCTCTCTCTCACACACACACAAACTAAACAACCAACACCCAGGCTCCTCTTCACTTGCACAATGTGACTTGTCTTCATATACTCTTCATATACTGTACAGTCTGCGAATTCAAGATGCAAGGGATTTGGGTGTAGGACTATTATCGTTAAACAAGAAGTCTTGCACGCAATTAAATTCTTGGTATCTCAGGCCAAGCCACCCAAGCCCTTCCAAACCCTCCTTCATTTTCCCTCGACCCTCACGTCGTCCACCCACTCACCCACCAGCTACAGAAGATTATACCCATCGGTAATAATCATATTATCTGCTGCTAGCGACGGAGACAACAGAGTTTCCTATAATTTTGTTTATCAGGGCTTTGATTAGCGATTACTGCATTTAGATCAACAGAGCTCTAATAGGCATGTCAACTCATTTGTTAATTCAAGTTGATCACTTATAAAGTCTTTAACCCTTAATTAGCGGCGAGCAACATAAGTCGAGTTAAAAAAAGCTGGACTATGTGGCGGCGCTCGACATAGGTCGAGTGGCAATTTCAGCACGTAATGTGGCTGAGAGAGAGAGACAAGTGGTGGCAGGAGACTAGCGAGCGTATGACTGCTCCAGACCACCGCGGCGAACCTACTGACACAAATCTCAGCTCCCTCCTCCCTCTCTCACTCGCTACATACTCAATTATGTACCGAAAGTACCGAATTACCTGCTTTTTGCACTCGCGTTGCACGGTTATTGCAAGAAAACTATCCATCATACAAGGATCGTTATGGTGTCATTCGAAAGCTCTGTTTATGCCCTTTCAGGGATAGGTACTTGTTTTACGTTCTGGGTCTTATTTAGGCATGAAAATGATCACGTAAACAGCCCTATTTTGGCTAAAAACACCCCGCTGTGCGGTACATATAAATAAACCGCATAGGCCGCTCGTAAGGTGTTAATTCATACACACTCTTTTTTACCCCTAGTCTTTTAACACACATACTCACATTAATCAGGTCACCCTCTCTCTCTCTCTCCCTCTCCATGTCTCATATATATTTTTGTCTATGTGATTGAGGGAGGCAAAAGGCAGAACTGCCTATAGCGAGTGCCTCCCCCATAGTTGAAAGAGTGACAGGGCCAAAATCAAGGGACGTTCTAGCCAAAATGCCTGGACACACGGAGTTTGAAGCAATTTAAGTCATAGGAAGAGGGAAAGACTGATTCTGGGAGAGAGTTCCAGAGCTCAGCTGTTGAGTAGAAGAAAGTTTGAGAGTAACGTTTCACTCTTGGGTTGGAGAGTTGCACAGAGTAGGGATGGGATTGAGTTGCAAGACGGGTACCACATGCCCTACGTAAAGGAGGTGGTATACACTGGGAAAGCTCGGAGGAACATTGATTATTATAGTAGCGATAGAATAGCGAGAGAGATGCAACATTGCGGCGGAGAGAGAGAGATTGCAGAGAGTTGGTGAGTGGACGGGAGTAAATGATACGAAAGGCCTTCCTTTCAACTTTGTCTAGGAGAGCGGTGTGAGAGGAACTTCCCCACACATGTGAACAATACTCAATACAAGGACGCATTATGCCCCTGTACAGAGCAAGAAGCAGTGCAGGGGAAAAGAACCCCCTAAGGCGGTTGAGCACACCCAGCTTCTGGGAGGTTGCCTTTGCAAGACTGGTAATATGGTCCTTCAAACTGAGAGCAGAAGAAAAAGAGACACCAAGAATATTGAGAGAAGATATAGCAGTATGATAACAATAAATATATGAATATGGTATCCTCAATAATTATGGATTTGCCACCCTCCACAATGTGCCCGTAAGCTTAGTCATGGTTGTGGTATGGAGTCTAGATTGATAAGCATGATGACCTATAATGGTAAGGGTGACACTTCAGACACTGCGCATTAACCCCTTTAATGAAGTGACGCCATATATTTTTTATAGTTTTCAGTTACATCCATAGTGTCTGATTCACCTTGATCACTGGTTCCTTGTAGTCGCAAGATTAATAACAGTGAATCAGTTTGTTAACCCTTTGATTCCTCAAGGATCTTTCAAATCAATATAGAATAATATTGAGGTAGTAAGAATATAATGAAACAGTTGTTATATGTCTGAATGGATTCAAACAAATAACTAAAATTACTTCCATAACATACCACATTTAATACTTTGATTAAAAATAGTATGCACTATATTCTATATACAGTAGGTTACAGTACTGTATATACAGCAAGTTGCATTACGTTTTGTCAGGTTGTACAGACAATATTATGCTCCTACTTACTGATTGAGCAAGCACAAATATATTATTTTCATAATTCTACTAGTAAATTATTGTTTCTATTAGTAAACTACATATGAACACAAGTTGATATTTTACTTATATAGCCTAATAATCGATCTTGAGCCAATGTTTCGGGCCTAATTTCTACTGCTACACCACGACCTTTCAAAAACCTAAGCATCCCTTATGATGCACTTAGGCCGAGGGCAATTGGGTAAAGGATTGTATTTAGTTCTTCTAACTAGCAAGTTCCATGTCAGGTTAAATCCCATACATATACAGTAGAGAGGACATACCGTTTTACGCATAGCCTATCGGCTTACTCAGCCATTGCTTATAGTATGTCTGCACACAGTGGTCTAATTATTTGCTTGTGAGAAAAAATAAATGACACCTGTATCCAAATGCCCTCGGCCTAAGCTAAACATACAAATCATTAGCTTTAATTAAGGGAGGTTTATTTTCAGTAATGCCATAGCAAAATCATTGCTGCAAAGTCTCTGTATTTTTATTTCCGAATCAAACTAGGAATGATTCACGAAGTGACAGCATCATAATTATACCGTACACACATTAGATTCTCGGTCGATATATAAGTTACTTAAGGGTGGTTCACACATAGCCGAGTCGGTGCGCGAGTCCAACACGAGTGCTGAAATTTTGCTATTCGGCAATGACTCGACGAGACTCCTCAACACTCGTGTTAGACTCGTGTATACTCTTTGTTTACTCGACACACTCGTGGGTACTCGCCACGGGGTCCAAAAATGTCATGCATGCATGAAATTTTGGGGCCACGTGGCGAGTACCCACGATTGTGGCCTACATACGTGTAGACTCGTGTACATACGTGTTAACTCGTGCTGAACTCTGAATAACTCTTTATTATTCGTGTTAACTCGTGTTGACTCGTGTAAACCCGTGTAACACTCTTTGGTGATTCGTCGCTTTTCGTCATTATTTCGACGTTGGCGAATCAACACGAATCAAAACGTGTCTACACGCAACAACACGTATGTAACACACATGTTGATCCGTGTAACACTCGCGTTGACTCGTGCTGACTCGCGTTGACTCGTGTTAGACTCGTCCATACTCTTTGTTTGCATGCTCTGGAATGTGGCCGCTATTTTTCAAAATTTTGGACACTCGTGTTTGGTTCGTGTTACACTCGTTTTGATTCTCAGTTACTCATACAGACTCTTGCATGGACACGTGTTGACTCGTATTGACTCGAGTTAACTCGTGTTACACTCTCCTTGACTCGGGAGCAATTGCTACTCGCGGCCGACTCGGCCTCCAGCGACGGCGATAATCGACGAGTGTGATTCGTGTTGGACTCGCGTACCGACTCGGCTATGTATGAACCAGGCTTTACTCAACATATAAGACTGCGTGTCGTAGGGGTAGCGTGCAATGACGCTGTGTATGATTCACACATGGGAGGACCCGGGATCGTTCCCTGCTGTGTAAAAGGAATATGGTCACATCCATGGCCTCCTAACTCCTGTCTGCAATGGTGGACATCAGAGGTGCCGTATACTATTGTTACATGTAAATGCTTGCACCTTATCAGCTTGACCGATGTGATTACACAAATATGCTTTGAGAGGTTAAGTAATTTCACAACAATGTTGTTTAATGGCCTCAATGAGCCACTTTGCCACCATCGTTTTATATTTCAACCACATGTGTTGGACAATATGTCCGCCTACAGTGACGACCTTTGTCGGGAAACATATTTTCCATTACCAACTTGCCACACCCATTTTTGTAAACCGTTCCATATCATCCTGAGCTGGAAATGGTAACGAGCTACTAACACCTTGGTGTGAGCCTCTTATGGTAATATACCTTTAATAGTTTTGCCTCAAAAGGTGGCATACAACCTTCCATAGGGTATACCTACAATATTAACATGTCAGTTTCACCTCCGTATCTCAACTTCGTATAAGTGATGTATGGAAAAAGGTCAAATGTCTATGTTATGGTAAATGACAACTGGACACAGTGGACAGCATAGGCCTATTTATTGAGTTGGCAATACAATTAAAATTTCAATATGGATACATCATGCATCACAATATTATAATGCAGTGATTAACTATTTGTAAACTCTCTCTCTCTCTCCCTCTCTCTCTCTGAAGAAGGCTATTTATCCTGTTTGCTTGGATCTCCAGGCATACCAACATAAATGAATGTATTGTATAGTTTTGTAATTCTTGTTTTTATTATTTCCAAATTTCCTAATATTTATGATTAGCCTTTATGTTTAGGGCAAGTTAATCATAAATCATTGTATTGGTATTATAACTGAAAATGTTAGGTCATTATTGTTACCGGAATCTTATTGGCAGCTCTGAAGAGCTATGTTTGTGCATTGTGCTGCAATGGAGAAGCTGACGTTAAAGGGGCTTATTTATAAAGAAACATTCAGATCTCAACCTAGTGTCATAGAGCAATAGAGGCTAAAACCGTATCTAAATATGCAGTGGGGGGGAGGAGGGGGGGGGGGGGGATGGAGGGATGGAAGTGAGTAGTTTGCCAGGGAAAACTGGAATGTCGACTTTATATTACCATCAATAGAGAGGAATATGGTATGAAATTAGATAACAGTTGCCAGTTGCTTTAATTTAAATTCTGTAAAATCAGTACAATATAATTGACTTTATACTAACCTTAATATAGAGACAATAAGCCATAGTTTTATCTATAAAATCTGACATAATTAGCTTCAAGTCCTTTATATATATATATATATATATATATATATATATATATATACTGTATATTAAATAGGTAGGGGTGGAGTGGGAATGTGAACGATTGGTGAGGGTAAGGGGATACTAGAGATCTAGAGCTTAAGAATTAGAAGATATGAAGAAAAGTTGGAGATGAAAGATACTGTATAGTGGGTTCTCCGCTGTTGCTATTATGTAACATAATCACCTGCTCCTGTGGTATTCAATGTATTGTTGGAGTGGCTGAAGTTGTGGAAATATTCTGCGACCAGTGTGATGCGATCGGTCATGATGATCAGGTCCTAACATTTACATACAAAATAGGTCTAAGACACCTCTGATGTCTGCCATTGCAGAAAGGGTTTGGGAGGCCATGGGTGTTGAAATATGTTTTGTATACAGTTAGAGAGGACTAATCCTAGGTCCTCACGCGTGCGAATGACGCACGTTACACCTGTGGCACACATAATATGCTGGATAAGTAACATATATTATACAGTATAGCGACTGTGAAACTAATGTGCGTATTATGATGTTGAAACTTGGTGAACCATTCATTGTCCAATTCGGAAGAAATATCGCTAATTTACAGAAATATGTTGTTATCTATTAAGTTGTCTATCGGTAATGGGGCTTATTTAAATTTGGTAATATGTAAATGGAATTCTGACGAAATTACATACAACAAAAAAAGTCTGGCTTCAATAGACTGCTTTAAAACCTGTATATATCCGTTTTTAAGTTGATCATAGAACACAAGCCGACGTTGTTATTTATGTATTGTATTGTATTCAAGGTAATTTCCTTGGTAAATGACGATTTCTAATATATCAATGGTTTCAGGTCACTATAATAAGTTATTATTATTCGAAGCTTATGGATTATTAAACATTATTCATAAATTTATGATGACTTAGTGCAAGGATAAGATGTGATCAATGGCTTAGAAAGCCGACGGGTTAAGAAAGTAACATTAGGCCCATGTCTTCTCTACAGTATATGCTTGCGATCAAACTTGGGCCGAAGTGTATATAAACCAACAGGTTAATAAAGTAACTCTGTGTTCTCTTGATGTTTGGGCTCAAACCTTGACCAATGGGAGTGTTTGTACTAGATTATGTTTTATTTTTGCTGCACCACCACCTGTTACGTCCTGGGATATATAAACACTGGGCTCTTTCTATTGGACTAGGTATGCGGCAACAAGCAACAACGGAAAACGCTAGATCCAACCCTTATCTATAAACCCAGGCAACAAACCACCCTAAACCGTCAAGAGTCCAGCCTGGACAACGAGGTATCCTATGACTCGGTTACAGGGTGCACGCACTATAGACTGCTGATAGTCAAGCAGGCTATATAAAAGATCACACAATTAAGTTGACTTAAAGCTTCAAGGAAAAGATAGATAACGGAATTAAATTGCAGAAACAATTTAATAACAAACTAGAAGAAAGTACATTTAACGTTACGTTAATTAATACAACTAATCACCCCTGCGTGAAAGAAGGTGAAAGCAAACAGTCCTCAAAACATCGTACAGGTAGACAAGATGCGGGTTTTTAAACTGCGTGCGGCTACTGTAGGATCTGATGCTTAGCAAAGAAAGTACGTTACCGATTTAGAGAACTCTTAACTCATAACCAGGAATAAATACTAGTGATAGGCCATACAGTGTATAATGGCATAGGTATAATTAAATAAAGGTAGCAACTCGCAACATAACCACATACAGGTGTGCTTCTCACTCTTAGTCAGGCAAGCCTGCTCGGACAGAGTCTCTAAGCCACACCCTGACTCACAATGCTCACAAAGACGGTAAACTGTGGCACAATAACAAGCATACAGAGATGATAAACCCCTAGCTGTTAATATGCCAGGTGGCAGAGGTCTAGCCGGAAGGATATAGGCTTCGGATACCCGGGCTGAGCCACCTGCTCTAGCCTAGGGACGTTCCCAAGTCTGTGCGCCAAATTACTCTAATTGAAAGGGTGCTCTCTTGAGAGACTCAGATCGCAAGTATCTGACTCTCTCCTGGCGACCCTAAAACAAAAGCAAGACGTGCTAGCGCAGTGCTGAGTGGACTAGGCAAGGGCCTTCACACAACACAATGCTAGACACACAGGGACACAGACAAGAAAATGCCCCCAGACTCCCACGGGTATCCTAGTAAAGTTGTGCGGGTCCACAGGACTCGCACCAGCAGACTTTACTTAAAGGATCGCAAAAAGCCTCCCCTCCGGTCTAGCCCCTGCTAACCTGACACAAGAACACACTAGCAAGCATGAAACCACCAAATATGAGACAACAAAAAAGCTTCCTAGGTCTCATTAACAATTACGTCTCTGCATAAGGCCCAAAATCCTATCTAATTATCTGAGAGCTCGTCGTTAATACAATAATAGATATAAGGTCTATCAAGGGGATGGGATAATTAAATAGATTGGTGAAGTAGTGGAAAGAAGGTATACAAAGTAAGAGAGAAAGTTTCTAAGTGGGGTTGAGAGGGATAGATATCAAGGGGGTCCGAAAGGTACGACAGTGAGGTGAGCTCTGAGTCTTGAATCTGTCTGGACCCCACCCTAGGCATGCAAAATACATCCCATGCTTAGCAACACTCAACACAGTTGCCGGGTCAAAATCCTCTACCCCGTGCGTGAGTCGAAACTAAGCCTAACATTGCGATCAAATGCATATGGCAACGTTTTCAGGCTCGTCCCAAGCTGGCAAGCGAAGCAACGTCCCAAGCCGGTCTCTCTCTCCCGCTCGTCTCCTCCCGCCCTCACTAGACTTACATCTTATATATTATAATGAAATAATCAACTATCGAGAATAAAATATACTAAGATGCGTTGGTTAAGAATAAGGGCAGCTTCAAGCTGTGAAACAACATAAGAATATCCCAGACATTAGTTACGTTGTCGTAGGATATATACTAAGGAAAAGCCTGCCGGCCGCTGCCGCCAGCCGGTTTCTAAACGGCTGGGCAGCCGACGCGCGCGCATGCCCGCACGTGGCTACTATGCAGAAGCGGCACACACCCTTCAAAACTTAAGCATCCCTTAACACCTAAAGAGCGGCCTAGGCGGTAAATAATATGTAGCCACCAGCGGGGTGTTTTTACCCAAAATAGGGCTGTTTACATGATCATTTTCATGCCTAAATAAGACCCAGAGCATAAAACAAGTATCTATGCCTGAAAGGGCATAAACAGAGCTTTCCAATGACACCACAACGATCCTTGTATGACCGCTAGTTTTCTTGCAACAACCCCGAGTGCAAAAACCATGTAATTCGGTACTTTCCCCATACAATTCACTATGTAGCGAGTGTGAGAGGGTGGAGGAGGGTGGGATTCATGTCAGTTGGTCCACCGCGGTGGTCTGGAGCAGTCATACGCTCGCTACTCTCCTGCCACCACTTGTCTCTCTCTCTCAGCAACATTACGTGCTGAAATTGCCACACGACCTATGTCGCGCGGCGCCACATAGTCCAAATTTATTTCACTCGACGCGCCGCCAGTTAAGGGTTAAAGCATATTTGTTTAAACTTAGGCTGAGGGCATTTGTGTACAGGTGTGTCATATAATTCTTCTCGCAAGCATATATTAAGAAATGTGTGTGCAGATAGATTATGAAAAACGGCTTAGTAAGCCGACAGTTTATTAATACAAGTATGTGGTTTCTACTGTATATGCTTGGGATCAAACTTTAGGTGGAACCGGTTTGATATGAGAATTATATTACACTCCTGTATACAGATGTTCTAGGCCTGGGTGTTGGTTGTTTGTTTGTGTGTGTGTGTGAGAGAGAGAGAGAGAGAGAGAGAGAGAGAGAGAGAGAGAGAGAGAGAGAGAGAGAGAGAGAGAGAGAGGGAGGGGGGGGGGGGGCTTAATTCCAGTTAGTTTCGGACGCATTCTACATTTCCGCAAACCGCAAACCGATCCTTTATGAATTCTCCAAAAGTTGTCATGTTTTACATTTAACACAATATACTTTTTACACTATCAGAATAAATCGGCATTTTATTAACTGTAAATTAATATTATAAAGAAATATATGCAATGTCTGAAATTGTATATCTACAATTTCCGTGCAGTTGCTATGTGATCTTCCCTCACCCTGTAGAAGCCGTGCTGCCCACATAGCTCGTGACCTTTAATTACATCAAGTTATTCATAGGTGTTAAATAATATTTGTATTCGTATCAACTGTATCACATAAATCTGCACAATGTATTATTGTAATAAGAAGGCACATTTGGTAGGTAATGTTACGAAAATAAGAGCTATAAACACTTTTCACAAAAAGACAACTGACAACTTGCCAACCAATTTAACTTTCTCCTTACATAAGGCAGGCAACACCTCTAGTTCATTCATAAAGAATGTTTTACTACACTGTTTACTAACACGTGTTGCCAGGTACCACCATAAACCTCTGCCTCGTTTTTTAGTTCCCCAACTGTACAATATTGGTGTCTATATTATCAAAAGGACATCGATAAACTGGAGAGAATACAGAAGAGAGTAACTAAAATTATCCCTAGACTTAGAAATAATCAATGCATACAATGCACGTCTAAAAGAGTTTAGTCTTTCTAGTTTAACAAAACGCAGGCTGAGAGAGGATTGAATTCAAGTATTTAAATGTATTCAAGGGTTTGACAATAAGGATGTCAACAAATACTTCACAACTGACCAATTGAATTACACTAGCCATTGACTACAGTAGATCTGGACTTGACACGAAAATGGAACTTTGCAGTAAGTGACCCAAAATAAGAAAACGAAGCCCTAAGTTCGAACCTCGAAACTGCGAAAATTTGATTTTTTCGCGATTTCGAGGTTTTGAACTTGGGGATTCGTTCTCAGATTTTGGGTCCCTTACTGCAAATTTCCATTTTCGTACCATGTCCAGGTATACTGTCATCTATGCACTACCATAAATGGCTGAAACATCGTTGGAAAGCCTTTCACTCACTGAGGAAAAACATTTATTTTTCAATCGAGTTGTAAACTTATTAATTGACTGCCTAGAAAAGTTATTGAATGTTGTACAGGTCAATCGTTCAAAAACTGACTTAATATATCGCTCTTAACCCCCCAATTAACTGATTTTACAAATAAATATTGAACGGGTAGATTAGATACAAGCATCCTCGTAAGGATCACTATATCTGTTGGTGCTGCTTTTCCTTTGTACTCCTTTATGTATGTGCGGGAGACTGAAGAGAAAGAGCAAAGAAAGAAATGTAGACAAAACTAGATCTCTATATGCATGTGTGTGTGTGGAGGGGGAGGATAATAATGTTATAATAATGTGTGGAGGAGGGGGGAGGGAGGGGGGAGCAACCTTTCTCCCTCCATACAGTTCTTCTTTACAGTTTTAGGTGATACCTCAGAACGTCTATTGTGTCATCCCATCAACTCAATTAGGATGCAAATTAATATCGAATGGAAAAGTGGAGGTCTAGAGAGGATATACAAAACATTATACAAATATTAATAAATACGCCAATATATAAGCCCATCCCCCGTTAATGGTGGTTATTGTTCGTCCTTCTCAATATATAAGCCCATCCCCCGTTAATGGTGGTTATTGTTCGTCCTTCTCAATATATAAGCCCATCCCCCGTTAATGGTGGTTATTGTTCGTCCTTCTCAATATATAAGCCCATCCCCCGTTAATGGTGGTTATTGTTCGTCCTTCTCAAGATGAGCACAATCCTCTGGTAGTAGCATTTATTACTGTTAACCCCTTCACCACCATGACGGCTTTTTACCTTTGGTTTTGGCTAAATCATAGATGTTTTTATGCAGCTTAAAAAGGATGTATGTTATTAAAAGTGTTTATTAAGATCGTATTTACTCAGTTCAGTCGTAGAGTTAGATTATAAAGTAAATAAAATCGTCTAATGGTAACCGAAATATGATGAAAAATATGTAATGGTGGTGAAGCTGTTGTCTGAGTCGTGAGGTTAACTACTGAACATAACTTGATGAACGAGATAATTGAACTAAATGTATATACTTTAAGAAATAGGTATAATTAAGTCGTCACTCATATATTATTTACTATGTCCTTGGTCTTTCTGTGTGTATACAGTCAATATATAGACCAATGACTCAATAGTTACAGAACAACATAAACTAACTTACACTGGCCTTCTCCACAAGTAAATATTCTGTAATTGTTGGTAACAGTATAGCAACAAACCATAAACGTGTTGCTCATTCCTCTCACTAAAACATTAGGCTATTCATATTGCAGTTGGTTATAAGTAGGCTACATGATTAGGTTGATATCCAGAATTCGAAAATGGATTGAAATTGTTTAGATGCTTATATTCTGGGTTTAGTGTCCCGAGTTCGAATCCCGGGAGGATCATAAAGTCATGCTTTCATTAATTTATTCAAGTGCATTGGGGTTTGTAATGGAGGATTAATGTTAAGAACAGTGTGTTCCTTAAAATTCTAGAGGTTCAGGAGCTAATGGCTATCGAGGCCGGTCCTAGTGATCTTGGCCCCATTCAGTTCAGTTCAGTTGATGGTCGGAAAGACTAAGCCTTTACAACGGCGTTCTCCTAGGGTTTGGGTTTTAGTTTTATTTAATTATGTGTGGTGCTTTTTCCTCTCACTAAATCATTAGGCTGTCCATAATGCAGTTGGATCTGAGTATATGATTAGATTGATATTGTGAGAGACAATTAACAGCGTGGTAGCAGAGGAGGAGGCAGGGAGGAAAGCGACACACCTTAACCCTCCCGCATTCTTATGACGCGATCGCGTCATAACGCCACCCCTCCAAGAGTGCTCATATGACGCAATCACGTCATAATGCCACCTGTAAGTTAGAAATATTCGCCAAAAATAAGTTTATGACTCGATTTTGACTCAATTTGGACTGGTAAGTTAGGCATTAGTAAGTTACAAAAGGAAGTATCTAGCAACCCCATAGCGTCCCTCTCTGAGGAGCCCGGGCCTTTGTTAAGTCAGTAGTTTCCCGGCCCCCAGACTGTGAGTCAGGGTCCCGGCCCTTTAAATTCTGGGCTCCCTCCCTCTGGCTCACCATGCCTAGCTATAGGCAGGCAATTATGGATTATTTCATCTACCCAGTGAAAGTGTTTAGTGACTAATTCGAACTATATATGTATATAAGATGTTACTTGTGACTTTTGGTGACTGAGGGGAGTGAATCTTGATTAACCCCTTGAGTATTGATGCAGTTTTGTCTAGGTATCATTGATGACTTTACACTATTTTTTGCTTGAAAGACATATATTTATCAATAAATACTGCCTACGAAATAAATACATTATAATCACGAAGATGTCACAGGAATGCTTACAGGAAGTATGGTAAGTACTCTATGGAATTTTAGTTATATTACAGTATATATTATATATATATATATAATATATAACAGCCCCAAGGTCCCGAGCAAGCCCAAGGACCATAATCGAGTATTTATATTATTATTATATTTTGTATTTTATTTAAATATTTATTTATTTGATTTATTATTGTTTTTATTTATTTTATTTTATTTATTTCTATCTATCTATCTATCTATTGCCTGACGCCGTGATCCCCGAAGGTGTGGCCACGAACGAACCGCCCCCATGCACCTCTGTCCCCAGTCAGTCGAAGCCCCTCCCCCCAACCAGCACCGCCCTCATTCATGTACTTCCTCACTCCATCCTTCCACCTCATATTCGGTCTACCTCTCCCTCTCTGTCCCTCCACCTCGCTCTTGTACACCCTCTTAGTCATTCTCTCGCTTTCCATACGTTGCATATGGCCGAACCATCTCAAGTTGTTCCTTTTCACACTTTCCAGCACATCTACCTCCACACCACACCTCCTTCTTACTTCCTCATTAGTCTGTCTATCCCTCCATGTAACTCCGCATGCACTCCTTAAGTAATTCATTTCCACTGCTCTCACTCTTGGTCTGAGTCTCTCAACCAACGTCCATGCTTCGCTTCCGTAAGTCAGTGTCGGGATTACCACACTGTCATGCAAGGACTTCTTCACTTCCATACTGACCACCCTATTTCTTGTTACTGCTTTTAGCATTCCTACAACCCTCTTCCCCTGTTGTACCCTCTCCCGCACTTCTTCATCCATAGTCCCATCTTTACTCAACACACTACCCAGATACTTAAAAGAGTTGACGATTTCCATAGCCTGACCGTTCAACTTCACCTCATACTCTGTGACTTCACCCCTTTCGAAGACCATAACCCTGCTCTTCCCCGCATTTACCTTCAAATTCCGTTTTTCGCACACTGTTCCAAACTCATTTACCAGACCCTGCAACTCCCATTCATTACCACTCATCAGAACTGTATCATCCGCAAACAGCAGTATAGGTAGCTTCCACTCAATTCCCTCCCTTTTCAGCGATACACCAACATCCACTGCTCTTGATAGTATTTCTTTCATGACTCCATCCATATATACAGTAAACAACCATGGGGACATCACACACCCCTGTGTGACCAACATTCAGGTCAAAGAACTCGCTCTGCTCACTCTCCACACGTACTGCCGCCTTTGCACCCTCATACATGCTCTTCACTGCTTTCAGCAACTTGCCCTCTACTCCGTATATTCTTAGTACTTTCCACAAACCTTCTCTATCCACTCTGTCATAGGCCTTCTCCAAGTCCATAAAGGCAACATACACCTTTTGTTTCTTCTCCAGATACTTCTCCACAACACAATTCAGGGTAAAAATCTGATCTACACATCCTCTTCCCTTCCAAAAACCTCCCTGCTCATCGCCTATCCATTTCTCCGTTCTTAATCTCACTCTCTCAATCATTACCCTACTGTATACCTTCCCTACTACGCTTAGAAGACATATTCCTCGGTGGTTACCACACACTTTCATTTTATTTATTTCATTTTATTTATGTTTTTTTTATTTATTTTAGATATATACCGGTATATACCGTATATATAAACTTTTTTATTCCTGTTCCCAAGGGTGTCTAGCGGATCAGCCCCAAGGTCCCGAGCAAGCCCAAGGCCCATAATCGAGTATTTATATTATTATTTTATTTTTTTATTTTATTTATTTTATTTATATATATACGGTATATATACTGTATATATATATATATATATATATATTTTTTTTTTTTTTTTTTTTTTTTATTCCTGTTCCCCAGGGTGTCTAGCGGATCAGCCCCAAGGTCCCAAGCAAGCCCAAGGCCCATAATCGAGTATTTATATTATTATTGCATTTTGATTTTATTTATATATTTATTTATTTGATTTATTACTGTTTTTTATTAATTTTATTTGATTTATTTCATTTTATTTATATTTGTATTTTATTTATTTTATATATATATACCGCATAAATATATATATATATATATATATATATATATATATATATATATATATATATATATATATATATTCATGACACCTTGTATATATATATATATATATATATATATATATATATATATATATATATATATATATATATATATATATATATATATATATATATATATATATATATATATATATATAGATACCCACACACACATACACACATTTTTGTTACCATTCATAATATTTTGTTTGACACCTTGTATATATGAATTTTATGAATGGAGGATGCCTTTAGGCACATGGACCTTTTTGTTTTATCTGTGTTTTTCCTTCCTCCGTTCATTGTCTCTTAAAAAAAATATATATATATATATATATATATATTTATAGATTTATATATTACTTTATTTGTGTGTACAATAGAATTATTTCTGAATTTATTACTTGAAGATAACCTGGCTTTCTTGTTTTGTTTTTTCACTGTCAACCCAGGAGCCATTTCCCTTCTCGTTGGAAAGGGTTGTGGCCCTATCAGGTAAGTAAAATTGACAACCTTCATGACTGACATGTGTTCTATGAACATTATACAATTATTGGCAAAGAAAATTATCTAAAAGTGTTGTACATTGTGGCAAAGATATACAACTGTATAAACATTCTCATATATTTACATAACAATAACAATGCATGGAAACAATTGCGCATAGCTCGCGAACCAATTACGGTATATTATTTTGGTTTTCACCATTAGAAAGAGCACAATTTTCCGATTCCGGTGATCTATACAGTTATATACGTATCCAAGCAAATAATGCAACGACGAGGTGGGGAACAGCTCGGAACCCGGCTAGCGTCGGCGGAACAGAGACGGGTGAAGCGTAAATATTCGCATTTTGGCTCTTCATTTCAAATATTCATAGCGCAAAAAGTATTTGTCGTAGGAACTTCTAGTTTTTTTATACTCATCAACATTATTTGCCGTATTCATACAGCCTAAATTTAAGACCATACACTTCGTAACAACGAAATAAATCGAAAATGTTATAAACCATATCAATCAAAATAATTTTTTATTTTTTTTCGGTCACTGCTTGAGAACTATTGAAGATAAACAATTTCTGTTTTCAGATTTGGAAAGAGGAGACAAAATACTATTATTTGAGGAAAACAAAATATATGGTCACTGTATGTATATGATTTACCTTGTACAGTATCACTTTCATATCTAGTACAGTCACTTATGCATATGTAATATCTCTCTATGAGTAAGATTCATGTTAGCATCCAGGCAGTCATATTAGTTATGTCATATAGCCACTCTGGCAACTCAAGCCTGGGCCTCCTCTCACCAGAGGGCCAATACATGTTTGTGTACCACGAGACAGAGCTATCACCCTGTAGGCTCTGCTTCGTGCCTGTATCCCATATCCTTCTCAATAAGAACCTATATATCTACAGCGTGTCTACTTACTCCCCAACCCAAGATAGGCCTGTTGTGCATCTATGGAGTTAGCTGGGACACACATAACATGGCGCAGTGTGTATTAAGAGAAGTTTATGTGGATTTCGCCAGACGCCGACAGCCGCCATTGTCCACACACCCTGCATCCCAGCCACCGTCTCATTGCTTGGATTACAGTGATATAGTGCTCAACAGTGCGGTGCCGACGTTCCCAGTACAGTGCCAGTGATATTATATGTGCCAGTGCTATATTGTGTGCTTTATTTTATATGTATTGTGTGTGGCATAAGCATAACGCCCGCACAAGACCGAGCCACGAGAGAGCGGGGCGTGCGATCCTCCCCCTCTGACTGCCAGCAAGATACTGAGGTGAGGGAGGCCGCGCACCACCGGCACCGCTCCACCGCTCGGTACATACGCACGCACACACACTGGGCACACACACAACTGGCAAACTTTTATTTCATCACCCAAGCATTCCCTTCAGTGCTAATTGTAATTGGGTTTTATACATTGGTGAGGATACAGCTGGTGTGTATTCTAAATATTCTGCTGTTTTTGCCAGTCATTTTGATACCCCACTTGTATATGTGAGAGGCTAATAACTGTGTGTTTGTTATCTCCCTGTCTGTCTGTCACCCACACAAGATGTCAGACTCTGGTGATGTACAGGACGAAGGGGCAGGAACAAACTTGCCTTGTGATGGGGAGGAATACACACCTTATTATCAGCACCCTCAGTCCCCAACCACACCTTCAGCCCCTTCTTCAGCTGATTTCCTGCAATTTTTCAAATACCTGGAGGAGTCTCGCAGGTATGATGAGCAGAGGAGACAAGAGGAGGAGGCCCGCCGAGATCGTGTCCTGGAGGAGTCTCGCAGGCATGATGAGGCTATAAGGAGACAGGAGTTCCAGAGCTTATTTCAGCTGTTGGCTCCCACCAGGACCCCTCCCGACTCCTCCACACCTGCTGGTCACCTTGGCGGACAGCAGCCACATTCTTCCTCACATCCCTCACACAATCCTCCACCACAGAAAGCTACGGCCCAGACACCACCACCATTGAAGCCTGACGCTACATTCCAGATGTTCCGGGAGTGGAGGAGACGCTGGGACGACTATGCTGTCATGGTGGACCTGTCCAACCTGCCTGCGGCCAAACAGATGATACAACTACGCATGTGCCTGACTCTCGAGACACAGCGTGTCTTAGAACACACCCTCCAGATCGCTCCCTCCACAGACAAGACTGTTGAAGAGGTGTTGGACGCCCTGCAGCTTCATATCAAGAGTCTAAGGAATGAGGCACTCCGGCGTCGTGAATTGTTGAGCTGCAGACAGCATGAAGGGGAAACTTTTGCAGAGTTCTACGTCCGCCTCAAACGTCTCGCAGAAGAAGTGGATGTGTGCCCTGGTAACTCACCCATCTGTGTGGAGACACAACTCAAGACTATCATCCTCATGGGCCTCAGGGACAAGGAGTTAGTCCAGAAACTCATCGCCCTGGACTCCAAGTCAATACTACAGGATGTCGTCACTACGTGCCGCTCGTATGAGGCTGCCAAATCTGCGACCACGGCCATTAGTGCGCCCCATGAACAAGTAAGGGCCGTCTCTTCATACATGAAAAACAAGAAACAGGGCAGTGACAGGACCCAACCCCCCAAGCCTCCATCGAATGCAGCTGATGCCTGCCAGAGTTGCGCTCGCCGACACTGGCCTGACAAGTGTCCCGCTGCTGGCAGCACCTGTAACAACTGTGGGCGCCACGGTCACTGGGCTCGGACAGCTAAGTGCCCTGCTCACAAGGTTCAGTGCCGCATCTGTTGTCTTCTGGGGCATTATGACAAGTGTTGTCCGTCGACTAAGAAGAAGGAAAGACGCCAAGGTGGCCCCCCAGGCGATACGGGTGCCCCCTCCAACTCTGGCAAGCCCCCCGACGCTAGGAGTAATAGCTGTCGTCAGGCGGGATCGACTCCTTCTACAGCTTCGACGCCGCAACCCATCTGTGTTACCCTCTCCTTTGGCGACGCTACATCCCGCCTACGGATGTTACCGGACACGGGCGCCGACGTCACCGTGATTGGCCGGCGTCACCTTGAGGATTTGGCTATCCCCATGAGCAGCCTGCGAGCCCCTTCGCCCACGACAACGTTCACGGCGGCCGGCTCCCCGATGGCACCTGCTCTGGGGGTATTTCAGGCTACCCTCACCCTGGGACAGAGAGTGTGTACTGCCCTGATCCATGTGCACGAGGGTGTCCAGACTCCTCTGCTTTCATACAGCCACTGCAGGGAGTTAGCCATCATACCTCTGGCATTCCCAACGCCCATACAAGAGGTCAAGCACGTCAACAAGTGTAAGGCTACACCACTTCCAGTCTCCACGTCGCCCGCTGAAGCCAAGAATTACTTCCTGCGGGAGTTTAGCGACGTGTTGATGTCCAAAGACGACCTAAAGACTGTGCCCCTCAAGCCTATGGTGGGTCAACCCATGAGGATCCATCTTAAAGAGGGAGCTGAGCCCTTTGCCATCCATACTCCCCGACAGATTCCCTTTGCCTTTAGGGACCAAGTCAAGCGAGAGTTGGAGTCCATGGTGGCCCAGGGCATCATCAAGCCTGCTGGAGACAACCCCTCAGAATGTTGCCACCCCCTCGTCGTTGTTGGTAAGGACAGCGGAGGAGTGCGCATAACCGTCGACCTCTCCAAACTCAACAAACACGTGTCCCGACCAGCTCACCCTTCGCCTACTCCCTCCGCAGCAGTTCGTGGTGTCGACCGAGGAGCTCGCTACTTCACCACTGCGGACGCCCTCTGTGGTTACTGGCAGATGGAGTTGGCTGAAGAGGACCAGCACCTGACCACCTTCATCACGCCGTATGGACGCTTCAAGCATTGCAGAGGACCCATGGGATTCACAGCTACGGGCGACGCCTTCTGCTACAGGGGTGATATGGATCTACAAGGTGTGCAGAGGTGCGCTAAGGTCGTGGATGACATACTGCTGTACGATGAGGACTACAAGTCTCACCTCGACCGCATCCATGAAGTGCTGACTAGGTGCCGCAAGTTCGGGATTACCCTCAACAAGAGCAAGTTTGTGGTTGCCGCACCTTCAGTGGACTTCTGTGGATACACCCTCTCAGGGGATGGTATTGCGGCTGACACGAGCAAAGTGGCTGCAATCGGGGACTTTCCGGCACCAACCAACTTGACCGACCTCAGGTAATTCCTGGGTCTGGTCAACCAGCTGGCAGAGTTTACCCCTGACATCGCCGCCGCCGCTCAGCCCCTCCGCCCTTTGATGAGCCGCAAGAGGACATTTGTGTGGACTCCTGACCACGATGAGGCCTTCAGGCGAGTCAAGTTAGCCCTCGTCAGACCTCCTGTTCTCGCACACTTCGACCCAGACCTACCCACCATTCTTCAGACTGATGCATCGCGACTCAACGGCATTGGGTATGCCCTCTTGCAGGACCACGGCAGTGGCCACCTGCGGCTCATCCAGTGTGGCTCTCGGTTCCTGGCGGACGCTGAGACCCGCTATGCTACTATCGAGTTGGAGATGTTGGCTGCTGTTTGGGCCATGTCCAAGTGTCGACTGTATTTACAGGGTCTACAGGATTTCACACTGATGACTGACCACCGCCCCCTCATCCCTATCATCAATCACTACACGTTGGACGCTGTGGAGAATCCCCGCCTCCAACGCCTGAAGGAGAAGACCTCACCCTATATCTTCAACGCCGTGTGGCGTGCCGGCAAGTTGCTCTGCATCCCTGATGCCCTGTCTCGAGCCCCGGTCAGCCGCCCCACGCCAGAGGATGAGATCGCTTGTGCCGACGCCGCCACCTACCTCAGGACTATAGTGACAACCAAGGACGTTATCAACTCAGGACGATCTTCGGCACGATCTTCGGCACCAGACGCAGACAGGACGCTACAGGATCTCCGGGTCGCGGCAAGAGCGGACCCTGCGTATGTTCGTCTACTCGACTGTGTGACCTCAGGATTCCCTGCCAACCGATACGACCTTCACAATTCCTTGCTCCCATATTGGAAGATACGGGACGAACTCTACGCTGATGATGACCTCGTCCTGTATGGAGCTCGGATCGTGGTTCCTGCAGCCCTCCGCCGACGCACCCTACAGCATCTTCATGACGGCCACCGTGGTGTGGAGGCCACTAAACGCAGGGCGAGGCAGGCTGTCTTCTGGCCGGGGATAGATTCCGACATCACCAACACTGTTCAAGCGTGTGAGTCGTGCCAGATCCTTCAGCCTAGCCTCCAGAAGGAACCACTCATGAATGATGACAACCCTACAAGGCCCTTTGAGTCTGTGTCGGCCGACTTTTTCATGGTCGCCGGGAAGTCTTTCCTGGTAGTCGTCGACCGTCTCTCGGGGTGGCCTGTTGTTGTCCCCTGCACAGGCGACACAACCGCCTCTGCGACCATCAGGATATTCTCTCGCTACTTCCGGGAAGTTGGTGTGCCCCTTCGTCTGAGGACCGACGGGGGCCCACAATTCACCAGCCACGAGTTCCGGGACTTTATGAAGAGATGGGGAGTTCGTCATGTGGTAACATCACCGCATTACCCACAGGCGAACGGCCATGCCGAGGCTGCGGTGAAGTCTCTCAAGCACCTCACCTTAAAGACTGCACCTTCTGGCAACATTGACTGTGAGGATTTCGACCGGGGTCTCTTGGAACTCCGGAATACTCCAAACTTCACAGGCCGCTCCCCAGCCCAGTTCCTGTATGGTCATCCTCTTAGGACATGTCTCCCGGCCCATCCCAAGTCCTTTGCTGCGGAATGGCAAGCCAAGGCCGAGGACTGTGATAGACGTGCAGCCGACCGTGCCGAGCAGGTTAAGACCCGGTACGATGAGCACGCACAGCCCCTTCCCAGGTTACGTGTCGGCCAGCAAGTGCGGATTCAAGACCCGACCACGAAACGCTGGGACAAGGTGGGGGTTGTGATGAGCCTTGGCAGGTCACGGGCCTATGAGGTACGTCTCCCTAGTGGCCGTGTGTGGTGGCGGAACCGTCGATTCCTCCACCCCGTGCCCCAAACTAGTGACTCCCTCAACCCTGTGGCCCCTTTCAATGACGCTGAACAGTCCTTAGCTTCTGACCCCCAAGTTACCCCACGTCGATCAGAACGGCTCAGTAGGAAAGAGTCCGCTCGAGAATGAACTGCGAGCGTGAGGGGGGAGGGAGGTGTATGTATATGATTTACCTTGTACAGTATCACTTTCATATCTAGTACAGTCACTTATGCATATGTAATATCTCTCTATGAGTAAGATTCATGTTAGCATCCAGGCAGTCATATTAGTTATGTCATATAGCCACTCTGGCAACTCAAGCCTGGGGCTCCTCTCACCAGAGGGCCAATACATGTTTGTGTACCACGAGACAGAGCTATCACCCTGTAGGCTCTGCTTCGTGCCTGTATCCCATATCCTTCTCAATAAGAACCTATATATCTACAGCGTGTCTACTTACTCCCCAACCCAAGATAGGCCTGTTGTGCATCTATGGAGTTAGCTGGGACACACATAACAGTCACCACTCACAATTTAGAGATAGGACGGTGTAAAGACAATTGCATGGGAAATAATTGTATTCCGGACTCATTTACACTTTCATATTTCGATTTATATACATTTGTTTTTGTTTTATCATGTACTATAAATATTCCTCTTTCCATTGACATATGATACATCACAATAAACAGCATTCTGGTGGATGAAAATACAGAAAAACACAAGGCTTCGAAAACTCGCCCAGCCTGGTATTTCATGGCAAATTAGAGAATGTCTGACCATAAGTTAGATAATTAAGTTGCCGGAGCTGGGAGGATTAATCTATCCCGATAGCAGCAGGTGTCGGGTAGGCATGGGAACCCTTCACCCACCTACACACGTGGACCACAGAGGCCTGGGAAAGTCCAGCACTACAACAAACATGGAGGCCTTTATCTGATATTTCGTGTGACTCTGTTATATAGACTAGTGTGACTCCATATTTCTTGCCAAAAGTAGAGCTTAGATAGGAGATGTGTGTAGGGAGGGAAGAGTTGAGAGTTAGTACCTGTTGGAGCGCCCGAAGAGGCAGAGCTGTGGAGGAAGTGCTCCCCTTCACGCTGGTCTGGGTGTACCCCTGGACATGTGTGACGTGTTGTCTGCTGGTTTGTGTGTTAAGACAAGTAGGTAGTGTACTGTTTGTCCTTTGAAGGGGAGATGAGACAGCATAGGTGCATTATTGTGTATGCGTATCGAGCCCTAGTGTATGTGAGGAGCTCTGGGTTTTATGGTGAATGGTGTGTTGTGTAACGAACACTTATTCGTGTTCTGGAGTGTGCACGTCGTCCGAGCGTGTTATCTGATGATATTATATGGTATCATATATCGGTCTGTAATTGAGTGTGATTCAGTTTACTATTCAATGTGCTAAGTGTTGATTAACCGTCGTCTTCAAATGTTCTTTTTGTGTAGTGTTCATTCCTTGTAACGAGTGCATTTACTCGAAGCCTTCACTCTGCGCTTGGCCAACTATTATTCTTTGCCTTGATTGACTGAATTATCATGCTTATCAACCTGTTCGTTTTCCCTAGTTAATAGCAATATAATTAATACGAAAATTAGAGGTGTTTAATATCCTTCCTCATTGTTTGTGATTATTTATGACATTAACCCTTTTGGCCTTCTGATCGCAACAGCATGCTATCGTTGCCCTTGCTTCAATTTTAATCTCTTGGGTTTGTGACGCTCCTGCATAGTAGCCACGTGCGGGCATGCGCGAGTGTCGGCTGCACAGCCGTTTAGTAACCGGCTGGCCGGCTTTTCCTTAGTATATATCCTACGACAATGTAACTAATGTCTGGGATATTCTTATGTTGTTTCACAGCTTGAAGCTGCCCTTATTCTTAACCAACACATCTTAGTATATTTTATTCTCGATAGTTGATTGTTTCATTATTATATATAAGATGTAAGTCTAGTGAGAGTGAGAGGAGACGAGCGGGAGAGAGAGAGCGAGCGAGCAGGGTGGGGGAGGTGAGTGTTGCTTTTCCTCCTCCTCCCTCCTCCCTCCCGGAGGAGTTGCTCGCCCGCGTGGCATTTTCTCTCGGTTTTGATTGGCTGGTGGTTCCTGGCGCCTTCTGCAGGCCTGCTGCCGGGTGACGTAGCGGCCTGTGATTGGCTGACCACCGTGCCTTTGTGTGGGATCCTGGAGGGGTCCAGAGGAGCTATTCTCCTCAGAGCTCACCTCACTGTCGTACCCTTCGGACCCCCTTGATATCTATCCCTCTCAACCCCACTTAGAAACTTTCTCTCTTACTTTGCATACCTTCTTTCCACTACTTCACCAATCTATTTAATTATCCCATCCCCTTGATAGACCTTATATCTATTATTGTATTAACGACGAGCTCTCAGATAATTAGATAGGATTTTGGGCCTTATGCAGAGATGTAATTGTTAATGAGACCTAGGAAGCTTTTTTGTTGTCTCGTATTTGGTGGTTTCATGCTTGCTAGTGTGTTCTTGTGGGAGGTGAGCAGGGGCTAGACTGGAGGGGAGGCTTTTTGCGATCCTTTAAGTAAAGTCTGCTGGTGCGAGTCCTGTGGACCTGCACGACTTTACTAGGATACCCGTGGGAGTCTGGGGGCATTTTCTTGTCTGTGTGCCTTTGTGTCTAGTGTTGTGTTGTGTGAGGGCCCTTGCCTAGTCCACTTAGCACTGCGCTAGCACACCGAGCGTTTGTTTTAGGGTCGCCAGGAGAGAGTCAGATACTTGGGATCTGAGTCTCTCAAGAGAGCACCCTTTCAATTAGAGTAATTTGGCGCACAGACTTGGGAACGTCCTTAGGCTAGAGCAGGTGGCTCAGCCCGGGTATCCGAAGCCTATATCCTTCCGGCTAGACCTCTGCCACCTGGCAGATTAACATCTAGCGGTTTATTATATCTGTATGCTTGTTATTGTGCCACAGTTTACCGTCTTTGTGAGCATTGTGAGTTAGGGTGTGGCTTAGAGACTCTGTCCGAGCAGGCTTGCCTGACTAAGAGTGAGAAGCACACCTGTATGTGGTTATGTTGCGAGTTGCTGCCTTTATTTAATTATACCTATGCCATTATACACTGTATGGCCTATCACTAGTATTTATTCCTGCTTATGAGTTAAGAGTTCTCTAAATCCGTAACTTACTTTCTTTGCTAAGCATCAGATCCTACAGTAGCCGCATGCAGTTTAGAAACCTGCATCTTGTCTACCTGTACGATGTTTTGAGAACTGTTTGCTTTCACCTTCTTTCACGCAGGGGTGATTAGTTGTATTAATTAACGTAACGTTAAATGTACTTTCTTCTAGTTTGTTATTAAATTGTTTCTGCAATTTAATTCCGTTATCTATCTTTTCCTTGAAGCTTTAAGTCAACTTAATTGTGTGATCTTTTATATAGCCTGCTTGACTATCAGCAGTCTATAGTGCGTGCACCCTGTAACCGAGTCATAGGATACCTTGTTGTCCAGGCAGGACTCTTGACGGTTTAGGGTGGTTTGTTGCCTGGGTTTATAGATAAGGGTGGGATCTAGCGTTTTCCGTTGTTGTTTTTTGCCGCATACCTAGTCCAATACAAAGAGCCCAGTGTTTATATATCCCAGGACGTAACAGGTTCAGCATTGTAGGGCCGTAACAATATCCATTATTCGAAAATGGATATTAATCATGATCGTGTATTTAGCTCAACAGACTAGAATTAGTCAACATTGGCATTGTTTTGGAATATTAGGGAACAACTGGCTAGATTAGTTTCCTATGCTTACAGACCAAAATTATCTTGTAGGAAGGTTTGTGGGGGTTTGAAAGACAGGATTAGGATAGTATAAGACATTACTTAATGACATACTGTACCTAGGTAATTTCGTTCAAATAATGTATGGTCTAATGATATTATGGTATCGCACTATATTAACGTTAGTGCAATTATTAAACAAAAAACAAGCTATTTACATTTTCCTAGATATACAATAATATATTTCTTAACTATTAAATATGCCAAAATATGATATGTCAGAGTTTCGTGATAGACTCTCGAGAGAGTTTCGAGAGCTAGAGTTTCGACAGAGAGAGAGAGATTAGAGAGAAAGATAATGCAAAAATTATCTATCCTTGGAAAGATTATGATGACATAATTATTTGCTTTCTCAAAACTTGAATGTTGGCCTATGACAAAAGTAAACATACAAAGTAATATATTTATTGACATGATACCATACAAAGAGGGAGAGCTATACTGTATATTTCGGTCTGCTGCCTTTCAATAACAATACATCAGCGGCCCAGTGATAACACAAATATTTTTACTAACTAAAAGTGAGTTCCCATGTACCAGTGTGTGTGTGTGAAGCAAGGCGTTAACCAAACACCTTTATTAAAACTATGATAGCAAACTAGGAGAAGGTAGGCGGAACAATACTACTGTAGTGAAAATATGAGTTAGATAGGTGACTGTAAGCAGACAAGACAACGAAGCTGAGAGCATTGTGTTTGGTGTGTCAACATACCACCTTCCTTCACTCTGTTATCTCTCTCTCTCTCTCTCTCTCTCTCTCTCTCTCGTTCGTTGACATTAAATAAGACATCATTTAGCTTCACTGATGCACTCGTGTTTTCGGGTATCAAAAAGGCGAGATATAAGTTGACGTTTTAAGACTGATTGATCGACTGATTATTACTTTATATTATTTCCTCAATAATTTGCTGAACTTTTTCTTTAGTCATTTATTGCTCACATCCACGAATCTATAAGCTGATATTTCATAGTTATACATATTTAGATTGCAGGGTTGTTTTTTCAATCCTCTAATAGTAACGGAACGAAATTATCTTATGGGATGGCCTTACATTATTCTCCACGAACATAGCAGCACCAGTCGACCCCTCCCAGCTTCCCTCCGTTCCTGTCAGTCTGAGTCGTATCCCACCCTAACCTTTAATGCCCCTTTCCCGCTGATGCAATTTCATACGATTTTCGTCACCGAGGACGTAGTTTTGTCAATTCGCAACGAATTTGTGCGACGTCAACGATTTTGACCGTTAAAAAACGTTGACAAGTTTACAGTCGGCGACGATGTCGCCGATGAATACGACATAATCGGCGACATTATGCGACATCATCGGCAAATTGAGCGATGGTTCGCCGATGACCTCGGCGAGAACTGTCACATTTGAATAAAATATTGCGAAATAATGCGAAGGATGAACGAATCCTCGGCGTATGTTCTGCGACGTCTTCGGCGAATTAAGCGATGGTTCGGCGGATACCTCGGCGAGATTATCCGAAAACGTTTTGCATATATTTCATGGCACAAACATAAGAACATAAGAAAACGGGAGTCTGCAGAAATACGATCGGCCCACACAAGGCAGATCCCTGTCACACCCAACCCCAATTACAAGGCCTAATTATAGACCCAACTCACTAATGCCTTGAGGACTGACCTCACCAAAACGGTCAGAGATCAACACAAGATTACTGGGATCTGCAGAGCGCCGATTGGCCCACACCAAGCAGATCCCCCCTCATACCCAACCCATCTCGTCGAAAATGTACAAATTTATCTTGAAGGGGGGTCTAGAGTTTTTTGTTTTAAGTTTGATGGAGGTCTAGTGAGGAAACTAAGAAATAAAGGAATGAATGACCAAACAAACGGTCCATTTCCCCTTAAGGGGGGATGGGCGTAATATTTGCTCATTAATATATTTGTTTATGATTTATTTAGTTTCATCCCTAGACCTCCATCAGGCATATAAAGCACCTCCCAACACCCTCCTTCAAGATCAATTTGTACATTTTTCGATAGAAAAATATCCTGACCGAAGGACGGTTCCTCAAAAAGAACAGGCTCGCTATCGCTAGCCAGGAAAAACTCGACGCCAAAATGACACGAAAAGTCTTAATATTTACAACAAAATAGGGTGAAATGTCTTAAAATCGCCAAACTAATGGGCCGAACGTCATAAAATATAAAAACTAATGGGGTTAACCATGAAGGAGAAAGGGGACCAGAAAAACGAACCATCTCCCCTTTATTCGGAGATTGGCAATGTCCTTGCCGTATGTTTACGAATTACGGCTTAATTGAACCCACCTCACTTTTTTTGTTTTCTCTTTCTCTCCCTCTCTCTTTGCCTTGTATCCGTTCTACCCCATTCAGCCTATTGTCTGAAAACGTTTACCTCCATCCAGGTTTCAATATTTTCCTGGTGAGCGGTAGCGAGCCAACATATATATATTTTTGTTTTGAGAGCAAGCTACATTTGTACATTTTTCGATAGAAAAATTTCTCCGGCGAAGCCGGATTTCTCCATACAATGCTGGCTCGCTATCGCTCGCCAGGAAGATATCGATACTTGGATGGGGATAAACGTCTTAAATCAGTTGGCTGAATGGGGCCGAATGGATACAAGCCAGAGAAAGAGAGAAAAGGAGAGAAAGAGAAAAAAAAACAGGTGAACCCCCTTACGAGAGGTGCATAGAAAAAAGGGTTGACAGGTTCACTATAGGCCTAATCCTTTTTTTTTACCCACCTCGCCGAAGGTGTTCTTTGGCCTTGGCGAGGTGTTTTCCGAGCATTCATCTACGTCGCACAGCCCTTCACAAGCCTCTGCAAAGTATACCCGTGGCGGGAATACTCTCGGCGACGCGTTTTCTTCGTGCGACACCCTCGTCGATGTCTCGCTGATGTCGCCGAGGATCTCCGAGGGCCTCGCCGATCCCTCGGCAATATTCGACGATGCTTGCGAGGGTTCATACCCCTCGCAAGTCCTCGTCCCAAATGTTGAACAATCCGAACATTTACGATGACCCACGAGGGCCCTTGCGAGGCCTTGCGAGTCAAACGATTATCATGCAAGGGTTCAAGATTTTGTTGCGACATGTCACGAATGTGTCCATCTCTTGATGTCGGTGATGAAAATCGTATGAAATCGCATCAGTGGGAAAGGGGCATAACAGTCAATAACAATCAATCACAGTCATTGATCTTCACATCCCTTCATCATGTTATACCAGTCACTTCCTTCTGATTATTTACTAGTGGTTTCCACTACTTCCCAGTCCCTCCATTGTTCACCCCATCTGCATCAGGTATTGGTAGGCGCTGTTATATATGCATAATATTTTCGAGTTATATCTACTAAAGTCCATTCATTAGAAGTAGGCCAGAAATCGTGACCTCTAACCTCTGTAACTCAAAATGGGTTACCATACACGGGATGTCAATATCAATACCTATTCCCTGGCTCTTCCCAAATAATATAAATAACAGCTCAATTACTGAAGTATTTTTGTTATTATTATGAGAGGTTCACATATAGATTGATGGCCTACCTATAATGAACACAGCATTGGTTATATATCTATTTAGGGCCATTCAATCCCTCTTTATGTAGGCTACTACTAATAAGTATCTTGGAACCAACCAAAGGCCATAAGATCCGTTCTAGTACCTCTCTATCATTCCCAATCCCTCACAGTATCACACATGACGCTTCCCAACACCAACCCCACCCAGTGCCTCCTACACCATGGTCGTCAGCACCAGGCCTCGGTACACACTGTTATATTGGACTGTTAGGCTGCCTCCGGGAACTGTGATCTGATATAAGGGAGTAGCCTCGACGAGTTGGTTTACAGCGTGTCTTGAGAGAGAGAGAGAAAGAAAGAGAGAGCAATGACACATAAGAAATATAATGCACGTCATACAGAAGGGGATATAGTTCATTCAAGGGAAAATTAAAATACCATGCCAATCAACAAGAGGGTTTATAACAAGGGCTGACAGGACAAGTGGGCAGCGAGTATATTGGGAGGGAAAGGGTTAAGTTTCGTGTGTGGGTATGTAAAGTTGGATAATTAGTTGTTCATGGTTGTTTTTATGATGAGACTGCATTATTATGCTCTGTGAGCTATATCGATTTGAACTTTACTGTTACAGCTCATACTCAAAATGTTGGTATTATATGATGCTATTTTACTTAGTATTTCTATAATTTATGACCACGTTACCCATTGATTAATCTACACTTATTGTTACTCATGCAATCTTAATATATTGAGGTTAAGCTATATTTAGGACTTATGGTATATCTGTAATGTATAATGGGAATATTCAATCAAACGAGGATACCTTATTTCGTCAAATATATTAAAGTTATCATGACTAACTTCTCCAGCAAATGTATGGTAAACCCTCTTACGACTAACAATATATGAGTTTGGTAAGCTGAGAAGCGACGCCCTTAGTGCAAAGCGCCATAGTGGGTCAGGTTGAGGAAATGACTTGATCAACGTTCACGAGGTCAAGATAAAGCCAATATTGAGACACAGGAACACTCCCTCAAAACCCATTGTCTGTCCTTCCTTCATCCTACGTCTATAACCTTCTGTTCTCCTTCCTCCCTCCCACCCATTATCTGTCCTTCCTTCATCCTACGTCTATAACCTTCTGTTCTCCTTCCTCCCTCCCACCCATTGTCTGTCCTTCCTTCATCCTACGTCTATAACCTTCTGTTCTCCTTCCTCCCTCCCACCCATTGTCTGTCCTTCCTTCATCCTACGTCTATAACCTTCTGTTCTCCTTCCTCCCTCCCACCCATTGTCTGTCCTTCCTTCATCCTACGTCTATAACCTTCTGTTCTCCTTCCTCCCTCCCACCCATTGTCTGTCCTTCCTTCATCCTACGTCTATAACCTTCTGTTCTCCTTCCTCCCTCCCACCCATTATCTGTCCTTCCCTCCTTCTATATATCCAACCTTGTATTGTTCCTTCGTTCTGTTGTCCTATATTTCTTCTTTCTTCTTCTTCCTAGTAAGAATTATGAAGACCCTCACGAGAGTACGGTATTAATATGTTGATTACTGATTGTTAAAACAGGTCATTACGTCGTAAATCAAAGGTTGTAAGCCTGAACGACGATATATAAACCCATAAACGGTCATCCTCTCCACCTACACCCTACAGGCCTTTCTTGCCCGCGAGTAGAAGCTAATTTGGAGGCAATATACTAGGTAATATTGAATAATACCTACCGGTATATCAGAGTGCAATTATATATACTGTATGTTGCTTATTGATAAACGATTATTTTAATCCACGTGGTTCTGCTTGGACCCATTATTTGTAATTATAATTAAATAACATTTGCCAGTATCAACACATATTTCCCTATGTCCTTACCATAACAAATACTTATTTATTTCAGTCTACTGTTTCGTGATTTCGAATGCAAAAACACAGAGTGAATGTTCCGCTTTGCATTGTTCAGCCAACCTCATTTTAGTGCGGCTGTAAACTGTACGATTCCTTTTCTGTTAAATCCCTTTTCCTGTATAACTTGCATATTAACGAGGGTTCAACCCTTTCATGTGAGTTACCCTCTACTTTGGCCGGTACTAACCCTTGATATATTGTTGATATTACTAAGGCCACACCCATACCACAACTACATACACATACAGAACAGTACAAGCGCACGAGCACACACACACACACACACTCACTATATATATATATATATATATATATATATATATATATATATATAGCAGATTAATTACTTATATACACCCAATTTATTGTGTATGTGATTGTTACTGACTTTTAGTGTTTGCACAGGATTTATGTATATCATGTTTATCAAAATCAACTTACACTGCATGTAAATTATCTAACAAAATAAACGAATTTTGCATATCACAGAGAGTGAGAGAGAGAGAGAGAGAGTATATAGAAACATTAAATAGTATTATATGTGTTATATATTATATAGATTCTTTATATATTAGTCAAGTGAACTCATTATGTACAGTACTTAAATATTATCAGATTGACGTTACCCTTTCCTAGACTGCTGTGTAACTTTTCCAATATTATCAGATTGACGTTACCCTTTCCTAGACTGCTGTGTAGCTTTTCCTTTTCCAATATTATCAGATTGACGTTACCCTTTCCTAGACTGCTGTGTAGCTTTCCCTTTTCCAATATTATCAGATTGACGTTACCCTTTCCTAGACTGCTGTGTAGTTTTTCCTTTTCCAATATTATCAGATTGACGTTACCCTTTCCTAGACTGCTGTGTAGCTTTTCCAATATTATCAGATTGACGTTACCCTTTCCTAGACTGCTGTGTAGCTTTTCCAATATTATCAGATTGACGTTACCCTTTCCTAGACTGCTGTGTAGCTTTTCCAATATTATCAGATTGACGTTACCCTTTCCTAGACTGCTGTGTAGCTTTTCCAATATTATCAGATTGACGTTACCCTTTCCTAGACTGCTGTGTAGCTTTTCCAATATTATCAGATTGACGTTACCCTTTCCTAGACTGCTGTGTAGCTTTTCAAATATTATCAGATTGACGTTACCCTTTCCTAGACTGCTGTGTAGCTTTTCCAATATTATCAGATTGACGTTACCCTTTCCTAGACTGCTGTGTAGCTTTTCCAATATTATCAGATTGACGTTACCCTTTCTTAGACTCCTGTGTAGCTTTTCCAATATTATCAGATTGACGTTACCCTTTCCTAGACTGCTGTGTAGCTTTTCCAATTGATATACACACAAAATCAAATAATGTGTGCATGTGTTTACTATTAGATTTTCTTTTTGGATTCGATCAAATCATGACCAATCTGGGATAAATATTTTCAAATATTTGATTAGGAGGCCATAAACTGTGTTCAGTAAAGTATGAGCTTCACCTGAAGTAACCATAATACACCGAGTTTGTTTCCGTTAACAGTTGTAGGGATGACGGTTGCTATTTTCTGCCCCCTCTTCTCCCCCATTAGTTTTCATATTTAACCCTTAATTAGCGGCTCACCACATAAGTCGTATTTAATAAAGCTGGACTATGTGGCGGCGCTCGACATAGGTCGAGTGGCAATTTCAGCACGTAATGTTGCTGAGAGAGAGAGACAAGTGGTGGCAGGAGAGTAGCGAGCGTATGACTGCTCCAGACCACCGCGGCGAACATACTGACACGAATCCCAGCTCCCTCCTCCCTCTCTCACTCGCTATATAAGGAATTGTATCGGGAAAGTGGCTAATTACATGCTTTTTGCACTCGCGTTGCACGGTTATTGCAAGAAAACTAGCCATCATAAAAGGATCGTTATGGTGTCATTCGAAAGCTCTGTTTATGCCCTTTCAGGGATAGATACTTGTTTTACGTTCTGGGTCTTATTTAGGCATGAAAATGATCACGTAAACAGCCCTATTTTGGCTAAAAACACCCCGCTGGGCGGTACATATAAATAAACCGCATAGGCCGCTCTTAAGGTGTTAAAGACGTTCTTCCTTTTATTTTGGCGACTTCAAAGCGTTACTCCCCATTTATTTGTCAATATTAACACGTTTCGTGTTATGTAGGTGTTGATTTTGTTCCTGGCGAGCAATAACGAGCCTGTAATTTAAGAGGAACCCGCTTTCGGCCGGGACATTTTTCTATAGAAAAAATGTAAATATTTACCTTGAAGGAGGGTCTTTTTTTTTTTTTTTTTTGTCTTCTTGTTTTTGTGTGTTTTTTTGTTTAAACTTGATGGAGGTCTAGGGAGGAAACTACAGAACTATAACTAATAATAATAATAATAATACTAAGCAATTAAATACGCCCATCCCCCCTTAATCGAAATCCATTAGTATTTGAGAACGTTCTTCCATGTCTGATCGTATCGAATCAGAAAAGTGAAATGCACAGTGGAATATTTGCAGGTAATAAAACATATCATTGAATAGTTAACATAATATATTGTGGTGTTTAGTCAATCAATTATTATTGACTTTGGATGTTCGTTTGAAAATGTATAATAACGTGAAAGTTGCATTTAGTGTGTATTTCAAACACTATTCACTGTCCATTGTTGTCCCAAAATTAACTTTAATTAAGCTTTCGTTATGTCGTGCATAATTTACACATTATATTCATTGGACTACAACAACACCTACTGAAACACTAATAACTCAGGGATATAAGTATTATTTACGTTAAATAAAGCCAAAGGCTTTCAAATGCTCACGTTTGCCAAGTTCATACAGCAAATTATATAATATTTCCCCCCTTCCTACTCCATAATTGCCACCCCCCTCGCCCCACGCACACACCTTCTCTCTCACCGATCTCAATTCTGGGCGAAGGTGAAACATGTAGGAAGGCCCATTTGTATGTAAAGTTCAAGGGTTCTTCCAGTTTCAGTGTGTGCATTTATTTTCTGCAATAAACTAAGCAAAACAGTTTTCGTAGATTAAGAGTTAAAGTGATATATTGTTATACAATTGTTGCCTTATTTTGTGTTTTACAATGAATGTCAATGTTTGTTTGGTTTGTCTTACTTGCTTTAGGTGAAAACATTCGTACCCAGTATAGATTACACGGTTTGTCATCCGCTCTATTGTTGAGTACAATATAGTTGGTTGGTTGATGATATGGTTTATGTTTAGGTTATGGTATGATTATAACTATTATATAGTACAACATAGTTGGTTGGTTGATGATATGGTTTATGTTTAGGTTATGGTGTGATTATAACTGTTATATAGTACAACATAGTTGGTTGGTTGATGATATGGTTTATGTTTAGGTTATGGTATGATTATAACTGTTATATAGTACAACATAGTTGGTTGGTTGATGATATGGTTTATGTTTAGGTTATGGTGTGATTATAACTGTTATATAGTACAACATAGTTGGTTGGTTGATGATATGGTTTATGTTTAGGTTATGGTGTGATTAAAACTAGGTAAGGTTTACGACTTGGTTGCATGAAATAGGTTTGTCATTATTTAATGGTAGCTTAGGTGTAATTCAATATTCAAACAGTACAAGTTTTCAATCAACGGTTGCGTAAATTTAGGCTAGGTTTCATATTGGATCAGTTATTATATGTCTGTACAAACTAACTCACTACTCGTAAACAATATATTGTAATGTAATAGTATATTGTTGCTAACCGTTAAGCAAATATTTCCCATTTTCCTGGAAAAATAATATCACTGTTGTACTCTATTAGCTGTCCGTTATCTTGCCTCCTCCTGTCTTAGAGTGTCTTGCTTTTCTTCGTCCATTTAATGTTGGTGTGTTCATTTGAAGCGTAACATTCACGTAAATAGTAGTGTTCACTTGGTTGTATATTGAAGACTCAATGTCTCCTATCTACCCGTTGCAATCTTTTACAAGACTGTCAATTACTCTTCAACAGTACATACATCATCCCAACTCTCTTAATATGCTTGGTGTATATTTTTCATTCGACTTTCCTTGTCAAGATTACATATTACTATTCTTGCTAAAACAGCTTCACAGAAGTTAGGTGTGCTCAATCATCTCTATGGGTTCTGCAACCCCTCACAGTTTCTTGCTCTGTATGAGGGCACAGTGCGCCTATGTATTGTTCACATGTGTGGGGAGGTTCCACCCATACCGCACTTTTTGTGTCGAGTTAAAATAATTTTGCCTCATCACATCCCTTCCTTTTAGTAGTTCCCGAAAATCTCTTTCTACATGCCGCAATGTTGCATTTTGTTCACTCTTCTATCGTTATCATAACAATCAGTGTTCTTAAGAGCGCTTTCAGTGCTTACCTCCTCCCTTGTGGCGAGTGCGACGCACCTGCCATTCAACATAGTCCACTTTTATTCTGTGCAGCTCTCCAACCCAAGAACTTGCCAATTTTCTCAGTTTTTCTTCTACCCAACAAGTAAGCTCTGGAACTCTCACACTCAAACAGTCTTTCCTTCATCATACATCTGTGTTTTATTATAAGGCATTTGAAAATATAATTTAAAGTTAGTGGATTAAAATTTGTTTTTCTTAGAGCACCAGCTATAGAAATTTAAGAGGTTAGCGCTAACTACACTAAAATATTCAAACTTTCTCTATGGTAAAAACATATTTATAAATATGCTACAAACCAAGTGAATAGCCTTCTGAGCCTCAGGGGGTTAAGTAAGGAGAGTAGGGGAAGTTATTATCATCAGGAGAGTACAAACACATAACTCTGGTTTCAAAGGAAATCAAGCAACAACAGGTCTAGTGACCCTTCTAGGCTGCTTGTCCTCCAAAACACTGAGGATCAAGTGTCCATACAGTGGTTTAGAGTGGGTAAGGGAACATTGGAAAGGGAACTAATGTCCGTGGCAGGACATTCCTTCTCTCTCTCTCTCTCTCTCTCTCTCTCTCTCTCTCTCTCTCTCTCTCTCTCTCTCTCTCTCTCTCTCTCTCTCTCTCTCTCTCTCTCATTTATGTAGACCAATAATGAACATTGAACAAAAATAATATTTTATCATCAAAAACCTTGCTTGCATTTTGTTTTCACAGCTCATCGGTCAGTCAATCCGGTCGTGATCTCTCAATACTAATTTGAAGAGAATAAAAACAATCTTATGTAGGAACTAAGAAGGATCAACAACTGAATATTTGTATTCATTGGACACATTAACAACAACTTAATACAGTCCGTAATACATAATATATCTGGTCTATTTGTCAAGTTGGTTGTTAGTTAAAGCGTGGCAAACCAATATTTACGTACACTGAAGTGGTATTGTGAGCTATGTGTACCGATACAATCAAATCACAAATTATATATCCACTTATACGAGTATTCCCATATTGCTAGGATTACAATGGCCACCGTGAGACAACAAAACAAAGAGGCCAGTAAAAGCAGTCACAGCAAAATATTTTACTCTGACACGACAGATAAAATGTTGGCGACGGTGGAGACAGGAAGTGCTGGGGGAAGGGAAGGAACGTGGACATGAATATATATACATTCCCAGTTTTGGAGGTATATAATATATATATATATATATATATATACTATATCATGAATTAAAAGTAAGACCGAGAATTTATGAGCAAAATGAAAATTATACAGTAAATTATTATACAGAGCTGTGGCGGTCGAGTAGAGACCACGCTCATGTGTGAATCTGCTTGACCTGGGTTCGATCCAAGCCAAGGCGGACTATTTAGTGGGTGTGGTAGTGCGACCTAGCGTGTTTCACATGCTCGCACCCAGTCCGAGGACACCTCGACAATATACAGACTAATCAACACACACAACCAAGCCATTCCAACAGCTTCCTCTATCTCCAACATGCCTTCTCTGGTATCTACACTTTCCCAGCCGCATTATCCTAGTGTACTGTCTGATGGCGTAATGGGATTCCAAATGTAAGAGTACTTAACCCGTATAATCCCAGCGACGGTTGTCAGCCATCAGTAGATAAACACTCCCCCAGTCCCAGCGATGGCTGCAAGTTGTCAGTAATATAATGGTCCTTGTAACTGCCAGTATCAGGCAGTGGATGGTACTATGACTTGAAAACACTGTTCTAAGGAATTGGCAAGACTTCTTAGGTTGGCTGCAAACTTCGACAGGCTGTCTGGGTCAGTGTGTCATCAACTTTTGAGGTGGGAGGTTGTTATATCTTGCCTCTGAAGCCATTTTGGCCACCTTGCTTGGTACTGGGGGGTACATTTAAGGTACTACCCTATGGTACAGTAGGGGTTAAATATTGTTTATGGATTATTATAAACTGCGTCATACAATCAGTTGGAACAACACTATTGAAACACTTTACAATATGTATTTGGTATTATAATAATAATATAATATATATACTGTATATAATTATATATATATATATATATATATATATATATATATATATATATATATATATATATACAGTATATATACAGTATATATATATATATATATATAGAGAGAGAGAGAGATAGAGAGAGAGATATGAGGGAGTGTGTACATGTGTAAGTGGCGCATGTACCGTATGTGTGTGTACGAGTGTTAATGTATGAATTATGGTACTAGCAATGGGTATATTTTATATACTGTATATATATATATATATATATATATATATATATATATTTTTTTTTATTTTTTTTTTATTTTTTATTTTTTCTATATTCCAACTTACTTCCTCTCGGGCATAGGCTGAGAGCCTTAACATTCACCGCTTTACAATGAACAGTGAAGCCCGTGAGGTCTTGTTCCAGTCTAGGGAGTGAGACATGTGAAGCACGTAGAGTACAACGAGCACCTGCCATCTTGCCTTCACATGAGGCACGGTGCTCACTCATGGCCCGAAACGACCCCATCTCTGAAGCCATCTCGTTCCCGTGCTTCACTGTTTCACCCCTACACTCGGACTCTCACACTTACACACACACAACGCCACCTGTTGAGCAGATAACTCACCAGGCATTGCACCCCTATAGCATATTTTGAATATGGGAATATTCATACACTGCTATTTAATCAGGGAACAATGAGGGTATTTTATTGACGTTTCGGTGGGCTTGTGGTAATGCACTGATACTAGGTACAGCACAAATTCCATCCAATAATATCTTCCCATTGATACATCGGGATTTGAACCCGGGACCTTTGGATTACCAGGCCAGTGGCAAGACCACTCCACCACACCTCCCCTATATATATATATATATATATATATATATACACACATATTACATACATAGTTTAATAGTAATTATATTAATTTCATGAATAAGACCACCATCGTTGACAATTAGTACATGATTAGATTGATATCCAGTTTTCGATAAATGGATATAAACTCGTAGCCATGTACTTGACCTTTAACTGTCTTGATGGTGTAATGGTTAAAGTGTTTAAGGTCTGTATGTGGTAACACAGGTTCGAATCCCAGGAAGATCACATGCTTTCATTGAGGGTAGAAAGTACATCTTTAGAAGAGATTAGGATATTTGGCATAAGTAGGAGAGAGGGGGGTGGAGAGGGAGGAATAGCAACAGAATCATCCAAGGTTGAGTTTCAAGCGAAATTTTGAACGAAGAGTTCAGCTTTGTCAGAGGAAGAAGTGATGGTTGTGCCATCAGAGTGGAAAAGAGGAGGGAAAGACGAAGAAGAAAATGTGTTGGAGAGGTTTTTGGCTAGATGTCAGAAAGCTTTGGAAGAGCTAGAGTTGGATAGTTCATTGCATTTATTATTGATGAAAGAGTGTTTAGCAAGTCGAAGAACAGATTTAGTGTTAGGCAAGTCGAAGAACAGATTTGGCTTGTTTCCGGGCAGATACATAGGAAGAATGAGATTCTTGGGTTTTAAGGCGTCGGTACCGTTTGAAGGCTTCCTCCTTATTGCGGACAGCAGTAGAACATGCGTGAGTAAACCATGATTTTTTTGCATTAGTCTGAGAGAAAGAAGATGGAATGTATTCCTCCATGCCCGATAGGATTACGTTGGTAATGCGCTCAGCACTCTCGAAGGGTCTCCGGCCATGGAAGCAAAAATCATTGTATGGGAAATCAAAGAAGTATTGCCAGAGAGCCTCCCAGTCAGCAGCGTCAAAGTGCCGCAAGCGCCGCCGGCTGGGAGGATCCGGTGGCCGTACTGGAGAGATTGGACAGGTGACAGAGATAAGTGTATGGTCGGAGGAGCTCAAAGGAGAGAAAAGATCGACAGTATAAGAAGAAGGGTTAGAAGTTAGAAACAGGTTAAGAATGTTGGGCCGATCTCCGAAGCGATCCGGGTCTCCGTGATGGTATTAAGTCTTCTAAAATCTACCACGACTCGAAACTCCCCGTTCGCCTTCTTCGGGACTAAGAAAAGAGGTGAACGCCAAAGCGACGTGGAAGGTTGAATTACGTCTTGAGAAAGTAAATCCGAAACATGTTTATCAGTCAATTCCCGTTGACTGTGCGACAAGCGATACATAGAAAGGTAAACTGTTCTTTTATTCTTGTCACTCAACACAATTTTATGGTATACAATGTCAGTAAACCCCATAGCGTCCCCCTTTAAATGTACGGACTCATTGAATTCCCTCAATAACGCGGACCCTGAGCCTCAGGAAAATCGGTACCTTGTAAATCCTCGTAAATCTTACGCATTCCATCATCCATACCAGGAGATTTCCCTGTGCGCACTGATGCCACGGGAAGAGATTTAATTTCTTAAAATTTACAAGGTACGCAAGAAGCATTACATAACTTCGTATCCGCATACAATTTCATTAAGCCATTTGTGGCATTTTAAATGAGAGTTTGAAAAACATTAGTATCATTCACCTCATGCAGCGCTTGGGCAAACGTAATACCCTTAATCGCCGAAGTGTCGGGCAATACAACTCTACTGTACTCTTAAGATTGTTTGCATAAACGTCAACAACCCTTGCAGAATTCGGTTCAAGGATAGTATTACAGTGAATGAGAATATCAGAATCCCTCATAGATTGTTCTAAATAATCATGTAATTTAATATCGGTGGTTGGGATCACGGAGACTTCCACGTAGTCGAGCCGGCGTCGGAGGCCTGCGACCTGACAACCAGATGTACGACGCTTTGCTTGGAAAGGTTTACCACTCTTCACAACGCCCTTACTTATACCCCTTGACACAAATTGTAAACTCTCTGAGTAGCTAGAAGACGCCTCAATGAAAGTACCATTAATAGATACACCATTCATCTCGCACATAACTATAAAATGACGGTCCCTCATTGTCTTAAAACCCAACAGAAGGTCTGATGAAATGTTTAACTCCTCTACAGCGTACACTTTCTCCGTCATTAAATCCAAGTCCTCATACAATTCCATCGGTAAGTAGGTAACCCCCGAAATTATAATATTACCCCCTGAAACACTCTGAAGATTAACATCTGGATATTCAAGTTTTAACGAATCATCATGATTCAATTTGTAAAATGCAGAGCTAGACATGAGGTTCACAGGAGAATCTGTATCACTTAAAACACTTATAGCTGCATTATTTACATATAACTTCCTAATTAACGAGTCAGGTGAATGCATGAGAGCACTTATCATTAAAGTGGGGAATTTCAGAGTCTGTGTACTTGATCTTTTACGTCTGATTTGCTTGGGTGCGGTCGTAAGCTTCCCCCGATCTAGGGTGACTCGCCCTCCAATCGTCAGTATCGACCTTCACTTCCGGGCAATTTCCGGTCCCGTGGTCATTATTGTTGCATCTACGACAGAAAGGCTGCTTATCTGCCGTATATTCATATAGCTCTTTGGCTTTGATGTTACAACGAGGAACAATGTGCTCCCGTTTACCACAATAAAAACACATAACATCCCTGTGTTGACCATTTGCGCCCCCAGCCATTATCGCCGGCCTCTGCGCGCCCTGACCGCTGCTGCTCGGGGCCTGCGGTCGAACGCCGTTGCTCTGATAACGGGGAGATTGATAGTTCCATGTTTGAGAGCTGTAACTCTGTCTACTCTGACCTACCTGTGCGGGTTTCTGGTTTTTGGGAGGAGAACTGGTCTGGGAATTTCTATTAGGTTGGGAATTTCTATGCTGATTCTGTTTAGGTCCAGATTGAGCTGGGGAAACAGGTAAGGAATTCCTAACAGCCGCACACGAAAACTGAATTTACTCGGTGGTTATACCGCTAGTATCACAAGACTTCCGTAGTTCCTTTGTGAATTTATTTAGATACATGGTAGGGGGAAAGTAAATTTTTCTAGCGATCAGTTTCACGGTGTCTGGCAAGGCACTAACTAGCATTACATAACCCAGCAATTTACTTAACTGCCCTAGCGTTATTTTACTATCCTCAAACCAGGTGTGCCGAACTAAGTGATGCGACATACAATTTGCGATTTTTTTTTTTTTTTTTTTTTTTTCTATGTGATTGAGGGAGGCAAAAGGCATAACTGCCTATAGCGAGTGCCTCCCCCATAGTTGAAAGAGTGACAGGGCCAAAATCAAGGGACGTTCGAGCCAAAATGCCTGGACACACGGAGTTTGAAGCAATTTAAGTCATAGGAAGAGGGAAAGACTGATTCTGGGAGAGAGTTCCAGAGCTCAGCTGTTGAGTAGAAGAAAGTTTGAGAGTAACGTTTCACTCTTGGGTTGGAGAGTTGCACAGAGTAGGGGTGGGATTGAGTTGCAAGACGGGTACCACGTGCCCTACGTAAAGGAGGTGGTATGCACTGGGATAGCTCTGAGGAACACTGATTATTATAGTAGCGATAGAATAGCGAGAGAGATGCAACATTGCGGCAGAGAGAGAGAGATTGCAGAGAGTTGGTGAGTGGACGGGAGTTAATGATACGAAAGGCCTTCCTTTCAACTTTGTCTAGGAGAGCAGTGTGAGAGGAACCTCCCCACACATGTGAACAATACTCAATACAAGGGCGCACTATGCCCCTGTACAGAGCAAGAAGCTGAACAGGGGAAAAGAACCCCCTAAGGCGGTTGAGCACACCAAGCTTCTGGGAGGCTGCCTTAGCAAGACTGGTAATATGGTCCTTCCAAATGAGAGCAGAAGAAAAAGAGACACCAGAATATTGAGAGAAGATGAAGGGTTGATTTTTGTATTGTTGAAGAATAAGGGATAGTCCGCTGCGAGATCCTGACGGGTAGATAGATGGAGAAATTGGGTTTTGGAAGCATTAAAGTTAACAAGGTTTTCTCTGCCCCAATTGGAAATAGTATTTAGATCAGAATTTAAGAGTTCTATGGCTTCATTACGTTTGTCGTTGAGGGATTGCTGGCTGGGGCGTTCTGAAAAACTAATGGAGTAGTGCAAGGTTGAGTCGTCTGCGTATGAATGGATGGGAATTAAGGTACAGTTAAGGAGATCATTTATAAAAATTAGAAAGAGAATAGGAGATAGGACAGAGCCCTGAGGAACACCGGAGTTTATAGAGTGAGGAAGTGAACAATGGCCGTCCACAACCGCGGCTATGGAACGGCCGGAAAGGAAATTAGAGACAAAGGCACAGATGGAGGGATAGAAACCGAAGGAGGGTAGTTTAGAAATTAAAGATTTATGCCAGACTCTATCGAAGGCTTTCGATATGTCTAGTGCAATAGAAAAAGTCTCACCGAAGTCCCGAAATTGTGAACAGTGCGCCAACAATGTATCTACAGACTGATTTTTCTTTTGCTTCAATAGCTGATCGGCGAAGTCATGGAATTTCGCAAATTCTCCCTTTGCCAAAGATCCGAACTTCTCAAGGAACTCTAATTTAAACTCATCGTAAGTCTTCGCATTGATAAGATCATCGCATGCCAAAAGATATCCTGCCGGAGTATTTCCTTTGCCAATTTTCGAGCGAAAAATTTCAATTTTGGCCCTCTCCTGAGTAATACATTTTTCCACGATTTCCGTATCTACATCATCCAAAACTGAGAAGATATTTCTGTGTTCTTCCAAACCAGTGAAAGGCTTCGTTGCTTGCCCATGCGTGACACTCAAATGAAATGCCTGGGGTTCATTTCCAGCCATATTGACGTTATCTAGGGGAGGTTTGGTAATTATAATTCTTGGTAAGGGTTCCACATAGGTGGGGGTCGTATCTCAGAAAGTCCTGCTTCTTAACACCCCCTGATTAACATTTTCATATAGATGTGTAGCCCCTGAAGTACTAGGATTTTCCTGAGATTCAACCTCCGAATATGTATTTTCTGACCCGCTCCAAGAATCATCAGAAAAATTGTCACCGCTATCCTCTGTAATATCAGATAATACGGGATCAATTGAACCGTCGGGGGGAACCTTAGGCCTTTTCTTAAACAGACGTTTTAATGACATGGGGAATTCTCAACTTGATAAAACATAAAATATATAAAATCTGCAGAGATAAATGATGAATAATTCCTATAAAACACCGCTCAACAATTCCCGGTCCCAATCACCAATATACGACCTATTTTGCATAAATAATTAATTACAAGACAGTGACATTTTTTTTTAAACACACAATTGAATTATAGAATTAAATTTGACTTAGATTGGAATAATTTGAATTGAAAGAATCACTTAAGGCCTCCTATAACACGTTACCTCCTCAATGTCTCTGCAAGCAGCTATATCCTCGCACACTAACACTCCACTGTTAACTGAGTTTAGTGTGGAGTGACCCGCGGCGGTGTGGTTGGGTGGGTGGCAATTTGACCTTGGGACATGGGCAGTGATCACCCTCCCGGCTATGTCAAAATCTCGTCCTCCAACCGCTTCCACTCAAACTGATCCTCCAAGGTACGACCAAACTCGCCACACGTAGGCCCTCCTTCCATGAAGACTCCCTCCTGCAGGCAAAGTTGAGGAACCACAGGTGTTCCGCCACTCAATCAGTTGGACGAACTCGAACGTGAAGTATACTCGGCGCTATGAGCTGCCAGAGTAGCTAGTTGGTGATCCAACCTCCAATCTTGCCAGCCGTAAGTAAGTGAAATTATTTGTTTTTCAGACATCCAGTGACTTGAATTACATACTTAGTAGCGTTTGCGGTCATATAATTGACACGTGGGCGTAGCCTCTGTTTGAAAAGGACCAAGGCAAGCCACCATAAGATGGTATAAGAAGATAGAATTACTTTGATCAAATAACTCTGTGAAGCTGCCACCTTTCGCCCGATCATACGGACATTAATTAATAATTCAATGTATAATAATTAGTATCGGGTAACTGAAACTTGAGAATAATTCACATTAGCTTTAATGAAATGACTTATTCAGAAGTACACTAAGATATTGAATGGTTAAGTATTAAGTAATGTAATACAAGTATGGAGAAGTCTGTTTTCACTCTCACGACTGACTTCCTGACCCCTTGAATGATACATGTGAGGGAGTACTCTGCTCTGTCTCTCCATGCCCCAAGTTCCCCTCTTTATCACCTCGGGTTACGCCTTCTGAATGACGTAAACTCATTCACAATAGGCAGTATGTCCATCACAACCAATACCTCTCGAGAATGATATACCTGGGTGTGGATTAAACTCTCGTACACACTTTAGATACACCTTAAAAAACACCTCCATCACATGCTATTCATGGCCCTCTCACGTGATCTTGGGTGACTTGGTTTGATGACATCAATCCTGACATATGTGAATACCATGACCTGCGAGGTCAAATGTTTACATCCTGTTGCCCCTTGGTCTACATCCATTGTATTTGATACAAGGAAAATACAATGTTAATAATATAAGCTGTTATGATAGGGACATCAGTATAAGATTAAAATACATGTACTCCCTGTAAGTAAGTATGTAAAGGAATAATAGTTAGTTAAGTAAGCTTAACAATAGGAGTATATAACATACGGGTGGGTTATATATATATATTGATATTAGTGTAGCCAGGGAGGATATTTTCTTTCAGGCAGGTGAGATTAAAATAATAGGCACAGTTTGCATTATTGAGTTTTTTATTAATACTCTCAATTTTTCGTACAGTTTTTCTAGTATTTACAGGAAGTTGGTAAAGGAGGTTTGCAAAGGGTTCCGACGTTTCGATGGGCGCAGCCATCATTATCAAGGAGATGTGAAGTTAGATGGTGATAAGTCGAGAATATATAGGCGATACAAGATCTAGAGAGGGTTTATTGTGTGTTAGCTGCATGCTGGTTGGCTAACCTCAGGCTAGCTCTGGTTGGTTGGCTGGACGTATGGGTTAGGCGCAGGAGTGGGCGGGGCCTCTGCTTTGTTCGTCTGCGTGTGTGGAGGGGGCAATCCTGGAGCATCATGGGGGCCTCGCTGTGAAAGGGTGTGCCGAGGGTAGGATCTGGCTGTATTCCGCTTGTGTGTTTAAAGTAGGTTGGTATGTATGTATATATATAGCTTCAAGAATGAATAGGCGGCATGAGTCTATTTCTTTATCAAGAATAGAAGTGTGTTTATCTAAGTCGGGTCTGGTGAGTTCCTGATGGTGTGGGGATGTCTGGTAGTGGTCCTTGATAGCTCCGGCTTGAAGGTGTAGGGTAAGGCGACGTGTCAGACGAGTCCTTGTCAAACCGACGTAAGTGTGAGGTCCACAGTCCTTACTGTTACAGGTGTGTCGGTATATGACATGGTCCTCGTGTGACGGTTTCTTAGCGGTAGCCGGGCTGTTGCGAAGGACTATTTGTGAGATTTTCCTTGATTTGTAGTATATGATAAGTTTAAGGTGTTGGTCACGGTTCGTAGTTTTAACGTTGTTGCTGATAATGTCTCTCATTATGTTTTCGTTTGTCTTGTGATCTGAGGATATGTGGTTTTTATAGTAAATGTTTATCTATTCAGTGTTTGTATTAGTAGGCATGTTGTGATTGTACCATGTTTCAAGGTGTTTGTTGATGGTGTGGGCGATGTCCGAGTTGCGTCAGCTGACTTCCTGGAGATTTTGAGAGATGCCCCCCCAACTGACGACCATATCATCGCCTCCCTAGATGTAGAGAGTCTCTTCACTAACGTGCCTGTGGACCGCACCATTGAGCTCATCCTACATCGAGTCTACCACTGCCCTGACAACATGCCCTTAGACCTCCCAGAAACAGCCCTGAAGACGTTGCTGGAAATATGCACCAAAGAGGCGCCCTTCACCTGCCCGCGAGGTGACATGTACCAGCAGATCGATGGTGTGGCAATGGGCAGTCCCCTAGGAGTCCTCTTTGCCAATTTTTACATGGGCACCATCGAAGAAGAGCTCCTGACTACCAATCGCCCCTCCGTCTACTGCAGATACGTGGACGACATCTTCGTGCGTGTGAGGGACCCACAGGAGCTACGTGACCTTCAACAACGATTCATCGCCTCTTCCAGTCTAAACTTCACCTTCGAGGAGTCCTCTAATGGTCATCTCCCCTTCCTTGATGTCCTCGTAAACAACAACAACACCTCAGGCTTTACCACTACTGTCTACACCAAACCCACCAACAACGGATTATGTCTCAACGGCGAAAGTGAATGCCCCCAGCGATATTTACGGTCCACCATCGCCGCCTACGTCAGGAGAGCCCTATCACACTGCACCTCCTGGAGAGACACACACAAGGAACTCGAGAGGCTCACCCAGGTGCTTGTAAACAATGGGTACAGCAACTCGGACATCGCCCACACCATCAAGAAACAACTTGAAACATGGTACAATCACGACATGCCTACTAATACAAACACTGAATACATAAACATTTACTATAAAAACCACATGTCCTCAGATCACAAGACAGACGAAAACATAATGAGACATTATCAGCAACAACGTTAAAACTACGAACCCTGGGCAACACCTTAAACATATCATATACTACAAATCAAGGAAAACCTCACAACTAGTCCTTCGCAACAGCCCGGCTACCGCTAAGAAACCGTCACAAGAGGACCATGTCATATACCGACACACCTGTAACAGTGAGGACTGTGGACCTCACACTTACGTTGGTTTGACAAGGACTCGTCTGTTACGTCGCCTTACCCTCCACCTTCAAGCCGGAGCTATCAAGGACCACTACCAGACATCCCCACACCATCAGGAACTCACCAGACCCGAATTAGATAAACACACTTCTATTCTAGATAAAGAAATAGACTCACGCCGCCTATTCATTCTTGAAGCTATATATATACAAACATACCAACCTACTTTAAACACACAAGCGGAATACAGCCAGATCCTACCCTCAGCATGCCCTTCCACAGCGAGGCCCCCCATGATGCCCTCAGGATTGCCCCCTCCACACACGCAGACGAACGAAGCAGAGGCCCCGCCCACTCCTGCGCCTAACCCATACGCACCGTCCAGCCAACCAACCAGAGCTAGCCTGAGGTTAGCCAACCAGCGTGCAGCTAACACACAATAAACCCTCTCTTGATCTTGTATCGCCTATATATTCTCGATTTATCACATTCTAACTTCACTTCTCCTTGATAATGATGGCTGCGCACATCGAAACGTCGGAACCCTTTGCAAACCTCCTTTACCAACTTCCTGTAAATACTAGAAAAACTGTACGAAAAATTGAGAGTATCAATAAAAAAACTCAATAATGCAAACTGTGCCTATTATTTTAATCTCACCTGCCTGAAAGAAAATATCCTCCCTGGCTACACTAATATCAATATATATATATATATATATATATATATATATATATATATATATATATATATATATATATATATATACTGTATATACTGTATATATATATATATATATATATATATATATATATATATATATATATATATAGAGAGAGAGAGAGAGAGAGAAAAAAAAACAGGAAGAAGCACGGTGTAATATTTGCATGAAAGCTGTGAAATGCCGCCGCTGCACTTTTTTTGTTATTGTCATGAGAAAACATTTCAGGGAGGTACAAGTGTTTGTGTGTGTGTGTGTGTGTGTGTGTGTCCTCCACTTCGAAATCTATTGGGAGATGTCCAATAACCACCAAATATGCTTCCTTATGAAAAACATACAGTGTTAATTTATTGTATTTATGTTTGTCATGTTTCTAAGGAACGCCAATAATGGATCTGGCTGACTAATTGTTTGTCAGTCGTTCATTCCAAGGTAACCTATGATATATATTTGATTGAGCTGGAGTCATATATGAGTCTTGAAGACATTGCTACAATCAGAGAGAAATGGCTGCAGATCGACAAATATGTGACCCTTCGCTACGATTACTTTTACCTTGTACTGGCTAACTTCAGCTAGGACACACTTCTAGTTAGAATTGATCTTTCATACTCAAGAACAGTAAAACAAGTTCTTACCTATTATATCAAGATATTCTTCTTATATTACATATAATAATTGTCCAATGATATACTAATTAAAATATGGCGTCATCTTGTTCAAAGAATTTAAGGTACGACGACGGATTTGTATTCTGGCTTTCTTCTGCCGACTGTATTAAACATAATGAAAGGATTAATTAACACAAAGTGCAACCTTTCGATGCTGAGGTATACTGTACTTTTAAGCTTGTAAGACCATCTAAATGTAGCTAAAACTGTACAAATATCGTAATTATCCAAATGGTTAAGATCATCCCAACACATGTGTTTTTTTCAACTGGTGCCATTAGCCCCCCGCAGGCAACCCAGTGAGTAAAATGAACTTATAGTGTACAATTTGGTCAGCTTATAAATAATATATTGGAATTTCTACAAGTGAATCTAATTATGACCAAATAATAACTCTCAGAATACGATGACGTTTTTTGTTTTTCACCTTATCCTTGCTAATATAATACAGTTTTAGTCAGCTTAGGAAATAACGTAACCCTAATAATTACCATGTGTAAATTAATGAATGGTACACTAATATTAAATAATGTTTTTGTTTGTATTCAAATTGTCAAGATTCTCCAAACAAAAGTAGTATTTGTACACCTTGTTTCAAAACACTCTCACAGACAACCTTGAGTGATAGGAAGAATGTTTTCGTCCCTGGCACACTTTTGCAGATTTCTCTCTCATATTGCTCGGGTTCATTCAAATTGATGACGGTTTTGCAGCAACCTGCATTGTATTGGTTTGATTTGCTGCTGCTCCATATTGATGGTGTTTTATTCCATAATAATATAAAACAGTTAAATAGAAAATCCGCCATTCAAGATTCCCGTTTATGATGCTCTGGAGATCCACATACAGTATGTTTCGTGTGTGATGTCTGTTCAACCTGAGGTTTAGTCTAGTGTAGTGCGTGTACTATTATGTTGTAGAGTTAGGAGAAAGTACAGGGGTCTGAGCATGTATTTGTATTAATGTATATATTTTTATGAACCACATACATACGCACACACACAATTGTGATTTTTTTTTTTTTTTGCTAGTGCATAAAATCCCAATCAAAAAGTGTATGCATGTATGCACTGTATATTAAATTATGTATTTAACTGTCTGTATAATTATGTAACCTCCCTCGTCCACCCGTCTCTTACTCTTTCTTCCTTTGACATTCTCCGCAGTTTTTCTTTCATACCAGCCACACCATTTTTTCGATCTGCTCTAAAAGTCCTACCTCATCTTCTTCTCACTCAAATTGTATTTCTCTCTCTCTCATTGTGTTGGCTGTGCGTCCCTCACTGTCTGTTAACAGTCTTTCATTAGCATTTAATATCTTTTTTGTTTTTGTTCTCAAGCTTCGTCACTACTTGTATCATACATGATTCTACACTTATCTTTAACGTCTAGCAAGTGGCTAGGTGTGTTCGTGTTTTGTTTTAGTCGTTTTTTGTTGCCTATGGAATGTTATCATTCTCTATTGGATCTTTATTCACAGTTTATCTATTAGACGTTCTTTATCAACTCTGCGAAGCAGAGTGGTATCGCGCACACAGATCCCACCCGTATACTGTGCACCACCATTCAGCTTGTCTGTTGTCGTCCGTCGTCGTCCGTCGTCGTCCGTCGTCGTCGTCCGTCGTCGTTGTCCGTCTGTCTGTCCGGAAACTCCTCCTAGACCGTTTGATGGATTTTCACCAAATTTCACAGGTATATTCATTTGGTCAATGCGAAGGTCAGTCAAAAAGAAATATTCCATTTAACCTAAAGGTTAAGGTCAAAGGTCAAGGTTGAAAATAAGGTCAATATGTCATATATTTCAGTTCTTACTCAAATGTCTTAATTTTCACTATACAAGTTACTGGTAACTTATATATCGTAGTGACCTAATTTTAGGTAAATATACTTTAGGGTAAGGTCTCAAGGTCATGGTCAAAGGTAAAAATAAGTTTTTCACTAGTATTTCTTGAACTAACTGTTAGATTCTCACTAGGCTTACCATGTATATTCGGAATACCTAAGCCAAGGTCATACAAGAAACTATACAAATCCATAAGAAAGGTCAAGGTCACAGGTCAAGGTCAAATACAAGGTCAATATGCTATTTTCTTTACTTTTCATGCAAACTTCACAACATTTGGTGAATTAGTTGCACTTTAAATGAAAAGGAAAATAATACATTTGGACACACATATCATAAAGGTCAAGATAAAGGTCAAAGGTCAAGGTCAACTATTCTATTAATATATATGAAACTAACTGATAGGTTTTAATGAAATTAGGCATGCTTCTTTGATTTTCCAGGGCAATGGCAATACAAAAAAAAAAAAACATAAAAGTCCAGGTCACAGGTCAAGGTCAAAGGTAAACTTTTACTATTTATTTTACTTTTTACTCAAATGTCTTCATTTTCACTATACAAGTTACTGGTAACCTTGATATCGTATTGCCCAAATTTTAGATAAATATTCTAAAGGTTAAGGTCAAAGATCAAGGTCAAAGGTCAAAATAGGTTTTCTACTAGTATATCTTATACTATATGTTAGATTCTCACTAGGCTTACCATATATATTCGGAAAACGTAGGCCAAGGTCATGCAAGAAACTATACAATTTCATATGAAAGGTCAAGGTCACAGGTCAAGGTCAAATAAAAGGTCAATATGCTATTTTCTTTACTTTTCATGCAAACTTCATAAAAATTGGTGAGATAGTTGCACCTTAAGTGAAAAGGAAAATAATAAATGTCGAGACATATAAAGGTCAAAGGTCAAGGTCAACTATTCTATTGATATATATGAAACTAAATAATGGGTTTTAATGAAATTACGCATGTTTAATTGATTTTCATGGGCAATGCCAAAGCAAACATAAGTGTACTCTTACAGTAAGGTCAAGGTCACAGGTCAAGGTCAAAGGTCAACTTTTATTATTTATTAAAAAAGATTACTAAAATTTTGGAAAACTGGCTGTGTTATTGGCTTATTACTTAAATATTATATTTATCAAATTTTACATAAATATTGAAATAGTTAAGGTCAGAGGTCAAGGTCAAAACAAGAGTATTTGTCATTTTCCCAAAAATCCTCCTAGACTGTTTAATGTATTGTCACCAAATTATACAGGCAAATTTAGTTGGTCAATGCGACGACCATCCAAATATATGTATTTTATTTTAAGTCAAAGGTCAAAGGTCAAGGTCACAGTATATGATCACTATTTGTAATCAATAAGTTTTTATATGAATTACACCATATTCATAATGCTAGTTAATACGAACATTGCTGTTAAGCTAACTAAAACCCCGATAAGAAATTATAAGGTCGAAGGTCTAGGTCAAAGGTCGAAATATGATTTGTACTAGTATATCCTATTTAATGTAAGATTCTCATTAGGCAAATCATGCATATTCGGAATGCCTAGACCAAGGTAATACAAGAATAAACATAATTCCATTTGATAGGTCAAGGTCACAGGTCAACGTCAAATATAAGGTCAATATGCTAATTTCTTTATTCATGTACATTTCACAAAATTCGTTGAGACGGTTGTGCTTTAAGGGGAAATTAAAAATTTAAATTTTCAGACATCATGAAGGTCAAGATGAAGGTCAAAGGTCAAGGTCAACTATTCTTTTAATACTTCTGAAACTAACTGATGCTCTTTAATGAAAGTTGACACATTTATTTGATTTTCTAGGGTTACATCAAAGCAAACAAAAATGTAATCCTACATAAAGGTCAAGGTCACAGGCCAAGGTCAAAAGTTAACCTTCATCATAAAAAAATACTTGATTTTTGATAAGCTGACGACTTTTAGTTGCATTTTACTTAGATAACATACATTTCAATCATATATATATATATATATATATATATATATATATATATATATATATACCTGTAAGTGTATATTGTGACGCTCCTGCATAGTAGCCACGTGCGGGCATCCGCGCGCGTCGGCTGCCCAGCCGTTTAGAAACCGGCTGACGGCAGCCGGCCGGCCGGCTTTTCCTTAGTATATATCCTACGACAATGTAACTAATGTCTGGGATATTCTTATGTTGTTTCACAGCTTGTAGCTGCCCTTATTCTTCACCAACGCATCTTAGTATATTTTATTCTCGATAGTTGATTGTTTCATTTTTGTTATTGTGCCACAGTTTACCGTTTTTGTGAGCATTGTGAGTCAGGGTGTGGCTTAGAGACACTGTCCGAGCAGGCTTGCCTGACTAAGAGTGAGAAGCACACCTGTATGTGGTTATGTTGCGAGTTGCTACCTTTATTTAATTATACCTATGCCATTATACACTGTATGGCCTATCACTAGTATTTATTCCTGCTTATGAGTTAAGAGTTCTCTAAATCTGTAACTTACTTTCTTTGCTAAGCATCAGATCCTACAGTAGCCGCATGCAGTTTAGAAACCTGCATCTTGTCTACCTGTACGATGTTTTGAGGACTGTTTGCTTTCACCTTCTTTCACGCAGGGGTGATTAGTTGTATTAATTAACGTAACGTTAAATGTACTTTTTTCTAGTTTGTTATTAAATTGTTTCTGCAATTTAATTCCGTTATCTATCTTTTCCTTGAAGCTTTAAGTCAACTTAATTGTGTGATCTTTTATATAGCCTCCTTGACTATCAGCAGTCTATAGTGCGTGCACCCTGTAACCAAGTCATAGGATACCTCGTTGTCCAGGCAGGACTCTTGACGGTTTAGGGTGGTTTGTTGCCTGGGTTTATAGATAAGGGTTGGATCTAGCATTTTCCGTTGTTGCTTGTTGCCGCATACCTAGTCCAATAGAAAGAGCCAGTGTTTGTATATCCAAGGACGTAACAAATGGCGACCTTGCATAGGATTTACTGAACAGAGGAATATAGTGGTCATTTGTTTTGAGATTCCTTAGGATTAGAGGAATACAGTGGACATAGAGTTTTTTTATTGGAGCAACCAATATAACACATTAAAGACTTTAAATAACATTAGTATATACATACTTGCATAGGAGATAAGGCACATTCTATAACCGTGATAATTACTGCAGTGCACAAACATGTCTAATACATCATGTTGTTTCGGCTTGAGATGGCCAAAGTTGAGGTTGCTAGAGCTCAGGTTGAGGCTACCAAAAGACAGGCTAGAGCTCAGGTTGAGGCTGCCAAGAGACAGGCTAGTGTGCAGGCTGAGGTTGCTAGAGCTCAGGCTGAGGCCGCAGAGAGAACAGCTATTCGAGAGGCTGAACTGCAGGCAGAGTCTACTAGGTATCGGGCTGACAGGGAGCTGGAGAGATCTCGAGTGGAGGTAACAGGGCGAAATATTGGGGGAGGTAACAGACATCGGGACCAATCATTGTCGCACCTGCTTAAACTAGTTCCTGTGTTCGATGAATCATGTGTGACTGAGTTTTTTATGCGATTTGAGAAGAAGTGTCAGGAACACCAGTGGCCTCAGGAAAAGTGGGCAGCATTGTTTCATCAAGACTCCTAGGAAAGGGGCTAAAAGCGTATGATGCACTACCTTTAGAGTCCTGTGTAGTTTATGATGAGCTAAAGAAGGCTGTGCTACGGGCCTATGAGTTACAACCAGAAACTTACCGCTTGAAGTTTCGGGGTGTTACTAAGGGCAAGGATAGTACCTTCCTAGAACACGCCCGGGACTTGTCTGATGCACTACGACATTGGCTGCGTTCTGAGAGGGCAGCTACTTTTGAGGAGTTGAGTGAGCTGGTTCTCTTGGAGCAGTTCTTCAAGTGCACAGGCGGGGACTTAACATTAAATATAAGGAAAAAAATCCTAGAACTCTCCAGGAGGCAGCAGAAATGGCTGACCGCCGACTATCATTAATTCGAGGGTGCGAAGCAGCAGCTAGGAGTGAGTCGGGTGCAAAGGATCGTACCCCTCCCCCTCCCAAGAATTTTGATACACATAAATACACAAAACCATGTAGCACTGACAATAAAACTGAACATAAACCAAATACCGTCCCGTATAAGAAGTCTAATGGTACCTCCCACTCCCAAGGGAAACCAAAGAGTAAAGAGTGCTTTGCATGCCACAAGGAGGGTCACTTTGCAAATGCTTGTCCGAACAAGCCACCAAACAAGATTGTGTCATTGGCCCGCAGCATAGGGGTGTCGCCTATATCTTCTGAGTTTGCCAAGGGTAGTTCGTCAGAGGTTGGGACACAGCCTGTGTTCAAGAGTCCGGAAGGCTCGAACCCTGTCCGCGACGTCTTTGGGGGTCATAGAGGGCATGGTTTTGTGAGGTGGGCTGGCGAAAGGCGAGGAGTTAAGCTATTGCGTGATACGGGGGCTTCTCAGACCTTGTTAAAGAACTTTACTTGTAGGCCGATTAACGCTGCTCGGTTGGTGGTAGTTCAGGGGATCAATGCTACGAAGTCCTACCCGCTGGTGCGGATGGAGCTGGAGGTGGGTGGTCTGGCGAAGGAGCTGGATGTAGGAATTGTAGAGAACTTGCCTGTTGGGGGCGTCGACCTCCTCCTCGGCAACGACTTTGCGGTGCCTGCTTCTAAGGTTTCACCCTTGGTCGTTGCCGAGAAGGCGGCCGACGTTAGTAGGGAGGAACATGAGTGGGTTGAGAAGTGTAGCGTACAAACCATGGCGTGTGTTGTGACGCGTTCTCAGACATCCGGAGCCTTGCATCCACCACCTCAGTCTATCAAACCGCGGAGGAAAGGTCACAAGAAAACGGGAAGTGTTGGTCAATTGGAGAGTTTTGAGCCGGCAGTGTTTCTTGGTGACTCATTATTGGCACCTATGTTAGAGTCTGGAGAGGCCCCGGGGCCTGTCACCGCTAGTGCAGGTGCAGGGCAGGAAGAGACTCTGCGACAGCATTGTTATGCGCAGCGTGAGGAAAGGATGGCTCAGCGGGACATTGGAGGTGGAAATAAATTATTTAAGATGAACTTGGATAATCTCGCACCTGCTGATATATGTTCCTTGCAGCTGGAAGATCCTGAAGTCAGGGCGTGTGGTAATGGTGCTATCGAACTGGAGAGCGATGGGGATGCGCAGCCTGGTGATTTTTTCTTGTCCGAGGGGATCTTGTATCGGAGACATCAGGATCCCAAGAAAAAGTGGGATGGCGGGTCAGGATTAGTGGACCAGTTAGTAGTACCGAGGGTGTGCCGTGAGAGCTTATTGAGATTAGCTCATGATGTGCCTTTGGCAGGGCACCTGGGGGCACGTAAGACGGAGGCAGCTCTGAGCAAGCTTTTCTGGTGGCCTGGGTTAAAGGCGAGTGTCGTGTCATGGGTGTCACAGTGTCACACTTGTCAAGTTGTTGGGAAACCCAATCAGGTCATCCCGAGAGCCCCGTTACAACCCATCCCTGTCATTGGGCCGCCCTTCAGCAAAGTAGTTATCGATATGGTTGGCCCATTGCCCCCCACTAGTGCCGGCAATACATTTTTACTAACTATAATGGATGTAGCTACACGGTATCCAGATGCTTACCCCATGCGCAACGGGATGGCTAAGACTGTTGTCAAAAACCTACTTGTCTATTTCTCTCGTTATGGCTACCCTCAGGAGATCCAGTCTGATCAGGGATCCAATTTTACTTCTGCTCTGTTTAAGCAGACCATGCAGCAACATGGGATAGTGTCTGTGGTGTCATCTGCCTACCATCCCGAGAGTCAGGGAGTTTTGGAAAGGTGGCACTCAATTCTCAAGAGTATGTTGCGGTGTTATTGCATGGAAAATGGGAAAGACTGGGATCTAGGTCTCCCATACGTTTTATTTGCTGCGAGAGAAGTACCTGGGGAGAGCTTGGGATTTAGCCCGAACGAGTTGGTTTTTGGACACAGGGTCAGGGGGCCCCTCCACATAGTCAAGGAGATCTGGGAGGGAGTCACAAAGCCATGCTCGCTTCTAAAGTATGTAGTTGAAAGCCGTGGGAGAATGCTAAAGAGCTTGGAGGTAGCAGGTCGGAACCTTAAGAGTTCACAAGCTTAGATGAAGGACAAATACGACCAGAAGGTGAAGCTGAGGCAGTTTGAAGTAGATCAGGAGGTACTGATACTACTGCCTCTGGTGGAACACCCCTTGTCTGCCAAGTATTCTGGTCCGTATCGGGTTGTAAGGAAGGTTTCTGATCTCGACTATTTAGTAGCTACTCCTGATCGTAAGAAAAAGAACCAACTTTGCCATGTAAATCTGATGAAAGAGTATGTGAGGCGCCCCTCCGAGCCTCTCACTGTCCCGGTGTTGATCTGCAGCGATCATGGTGGAGAAGGAGGAAGGGACAGTCAAGCTGCGGGTGAACATAATTGGGATTGTCATGTTTCCGCGGATCAGTGGGCGGGGAATTCTAGACAAGTGGCTCACGAGTTGATATTGCACCTGCCTGAGCAACAGCGTGTAGCTGTGCAGCACTTGTTTGATTCAAACCCAGCTGTTTTCGCGGAGCATCCTGGCCTCACTACTCAAGCGGTGCACGATGTCGATGTTGGGGACCACCCGCCCTTTAAATCAGTGCCATACCGTGTTCCCCCTATTAAATTACCAGCACTTAGGGAAGAGCTTGATTATATGCTGAAACGTGGGCTGATTTCTGAGGGTGCAGTAAGGTGGACTTCCCCAGTCACACTGCAGCCCAAACCAGATGGCAAGGTGCGGTTTTGTATAGATTTCCGCAGGTTGAATGGTTTAACCCCCACAAATGCCTACCCTCTCCCTCGCGTGGACGACAGTGTGGATAAGATAGGAAAAGCCAAGTTCCTCACTAAGATAGACCTTGTTAAGGGTTATTGGCAAGTGCCCTTGTCTGAGCGAGCGCGAGAGGTGTTTGGGTTTGTGGTGGACGGTGCCACATATCGTTGCCATGTTATGCCATACGGCTGAAAAATGCCCCTGCAACGTTTCAGAAATTAATGAACGACATTGTAGCCGACATTCCCAACTGTACGGTGTACCTAGATGATGTCATAATATACGACGATGATTTTAACAGTCACTGTGCTCACATCGGACAGCTTTTTAATAAACTGAATGAAGCAGGTTTGGTGGTAAACCTGGGTAAGTGCGATTTTGTCAAAGCCACAGTTTTGTACCTGGGGTTCGAGGTGGGGATGGGTCAGGTGTGCCCTCCACAGACAAAGATCAAAGCCATCGATCAGTTTCCCCAGCCTACGACTAAGAAACAAATCATGCGGTTTCTAGGTATGATAGGCTATTATTGACGCTTCATCAAAGGCTATTCGACTGTACTTGCACCTTTAACTGACTTATTAGCTAAGGACAAGAAGTTCCGGTGGTCTCCTGAGTGTGCAGAGGCGTTTTCCTTGGTGAAACACCTGTTATGTACCCACCCCATACTCAGGGCCCCGGACTTCAGCAGACCTTTTCAGCTGGCGACTGATGCCAGTGGCGTAGGGGCTGGGGCTGTCTTGTTACAGACAGATGATGAAGGTATCGAACATCCAGTGAGTTTTTACAGTAAAAAATTCAATAGTGCACAAAGGAATTACTCTGTAATTGAAAAAGAACTCCTGGCGATAGTGCTGGCGCTCAGGCACTTCGATGTATATGTTCCTGCTTTCGGACCAGTCGTAGTGGTTTATACCGATCATCACCCTCTGAAATTCTTGAATCAGTTTCATAACCGGAATATGAGGCTGACCAGGTGGTCACTCATGCTTCAGGAGTATAATCTGGACATACGCCATATTGCCGGTTCTGATAACGTGATAGCGGATTGTCTATCAAGGGTGGATGATGTTGGTTAGACTGCTACATGATTGAGGGTTGAGTGTGGAGGAAAATAGGCTGTCACTGTAGTTCAGCCGAAAAAAACAAATTAAACAAAAAGCAAAAACCTTATAAAAACTCTTTTTTTATAACGTGTAGAATTTTGTATAAGATGTTGTAGCAGTATCTAAGTTGAATGTTTTCGCTTATTGTCGCTAAGTTAGTTGAACTTGCTCGGTGGAGCGCAACAGTCTTTATTTTTTTTATATATAGTGCCTTGTGTCGCAACAGTGTGTGGTACTATGAGAAGCTTTCTGTTAGATATGAAGAACTTAGTCAAGGGTCTTATATCTTGGGGGAGGTGTGACGCTCCTGCATAGTAGCCTCATGCGGGCATGCACGCGCGTCGGCTGCCCAGCCGTTTAGAAACCGGCCGGCCGGCTTTTCCTTAGTATATATCCTACGACAATGTAACTAATGTCTGGGATATTCTTATGTTGTTTTACACCTTGTAGCTGCCCTTATTCTTAACCAACGCATCTTAGTATATTTTATTCTCGATAGTTGATTGTTTCATTATAATATATAAGATGTAAGTCTAGTGAGAGTGGGAGGAGACGGGCGGGAGAGAGAGACCGGCTGGGGGACGTTGCTTCGCGCGGAGAGTCTAGCTTGGGACGAGCCTGATGTTGCCAATTTGATTGCAACGTTAGGCTTAGGTTCGACTCATGCAAGGGGGCAAGGGGTAGAGGATTTTGACCCGGCAACTGTGTTGAGTGTTGCCAATAGCATGGGATGTATTTCGCATGCCTAGGGTGGGGTCCAGACAGATTCAAGACTCAGAGCTCACCTCACTGTCGTACCCTTCGGACCCCCTTGATATCTATCCCTCTCAACCCCACTTAGAAACTTTCTCTCTTACTTTGTATACCTTCCTTCCACTACTTCACCAATCTATTTAATTATCCCATCCCCTTGATAGACCTTATATCTATTATTGTATTAACGACGAGCTCTCAGATAACTAGATAGGATTTTGGGCCTTATGCAGAGATGTAATTGTTAATGAGACCTAGGAAGCTTTTTTGTTGTCTCATATTTGGTGGTTTCATGCTTGCTAGTGTGTTCTTGTGTCAGGTTAGCAGGGGCTAGACCGGAGGGGGGGCATTTTGCGATCCTTTAAGTAAAGTCTGCTGGTGCGAGTCCTGTGGACCCGCACGACTTTACTAGGATACCCGTGGGAGTCTGGGGACATTTTCTTGTCTGTGTGCCTGTGTGTCTAGTGTTGTGTTGTGTGAGGGCCCTTGCCTAGTCGACTCAGCACTGCGCTAGCACGTCTTGCTTTTGTTTTAGGGTCGCCAGGAGAGAGTCAGATACTTGGGATCTGAGTCTCTCAAGAGAGCACCCTTTCAATTAGAGTAATTTGGCGCACAGACTTGGGAACGTCCCTAGGGTAGAGCAGGTGGCTCAGCCCGAGTATCCGAAGCCTATATCCTTCGGGCTAGAACTCTGCCGCCTGGCAGATTAACAGCTAGGGGTTTATCATCTCTGTATGCTTGTTATTGTACCACAGTTTACCGTTTTTGTGAGCATTGTGAGTCAGGGTGTGGCTTAGAGACTCTGTCCGAGCAGGCTTGCCTGACTAAGAGTGAGAAGCACACCTGTATGTGGTTATGTTGCGAGTTGCTACCTTTATTTAATTATACCTATGCCATTATACACTGTATGGCCTATCACTAGTATTTATTCCTGCTTATGAGTTAAGAGTTCTCTAAATCCGTAACTTACTTTCTTTGCTAAGCATCAGATCCTACAGTAGCCGCATGCAGTTTAGAAACCTGCATCTTGTCTACCTGTACGATGTTTTGAGGACTGTTTGCTTTCACCTTCTTTCACGCAGGGGTGATTAGTTGTATTAATTAACGTAACGTTAAATGTACTTTCTTCTAGTTTGTTATTAAATTGTTTCTTCAATTTAATTCCGTTATCTATCTTTTCCTTGAAGCTTAATTGTGTGATCTTTTATATAGCCTGCTTGACTATCAGCAGTCTATAGTGCGTGCACCCTGTAACCGAGTCATAGGATACCTTGTTGTCCAGGCAGGACTCTTGACGGTTTAGGGTGGTTTGTTGCCTAGGTTTATAGATAAGGGTTGGACCTAGCGTTTTCCGTTGTTGCTTGTTGCCGCATACCTAGTCCAATAGAAAGAGCCCAGTGTTTGTATATCCCAGGACGTAACAATATATATACATACATATACAGTATATATACAGTATATACAGTATACAGTATATATATATATATAATAATAATACTTAAGGTCAAGGTCAAAGAACAAAAGAAGAGTGTTAATAATTGTCTTTAAATTCTTCCTAGACTGTTTTACCCTTTGTGTACCGGTGACGTCTTTTTTATTGTATTCTAGCTATAATATGACGATTTTGTGGAGCGTATGAAGGATCTGTGGTAGTAAAAAGGGTTAATTAAGATAGTTGAAAGCTTGCTAATTTTATAGAGGCCCTTCATAAACTAAATAAAATCATCTTAATATCCAGTATGAAATGAAACCGACAGAACTGTACTGAACGGGTTACGTATCGTCACCAAATTTTGCTGGCAAATTTGGTTGGTCAATGCAACGCTTGTCCAAGTTTTGTGTTTTTGTTATTCAAAGGTCAAGGTGAATGGTGAAGGTTACAGATTATGGTCACTATTTCTTTCTTATATATATTTTACATTTGAATTACACCTTATTCAATATTATATGCTACAAAATAGTGTTTCGCTGATCTTATTATAGATAAATATTCCAATGGTTAAGATTCAATGTGATCATAAATGTAATTATATATATATACTCCCAGGCGGACATGAACCACCAACAGTCAGGACGAGTGTCTATTCTTCATTACACTCTACACACAAGTATCCTCTATCACGCCGTGGTATAGTGGATTAAAGTATGGGCACTTCTTCTGACTGTCGGTGGTTCAAGTCCGGCTGTGAGTATAAAAACATTTAATATTTATACAGTACATATACTGTAAATAAACCGATTTTACCTAAGAGATTCAATACTACTTGCAGAATTCCAGGCCGCAGAGTTGCGTATGCATTTTTTTTTTTTTTTTGGTAATGAGAAAACTGCACACCTACTTTATTATATATACAGTAGCTTAGCTTATGTTTATCGAACAATTTCCCTCATTAAAGTTTTCATCTGTGTATGTGTTTGGCATATATTTGGTATTGGATCATTACATTCATTCTTCGGTTATACTTTCCATTGCCTTGCAGGTTCTTACTCACTCCCTTGAATGCTTTTCTCTGACAATGTCCTTCTTCAGCGTTTCCTTATCAAGGTTTAATTATCTCTACCATTTGTTCTTTTTCTTTGTCCCCTCTCTCCTATCAGTACCTCTGTTACGAGAATCTCACGTCCCCCTTCCTTGTCCTATCTCTTAATTGTCTGTCTTTCTCTTTGTCATCCACATTGTTTTGTGTGGGAAATACTTATTACATGTATCATCTATCAAGTTCCATCAGCTATTGTTGTATCACATAATGTGTTCTCATTGGCATCATATTCTCTCTTTCTCATTGTGCTGTGGTTCTTTCTCTTCCTTATATATTATATTACTCTCTCTGTTCTCCATTGTCTTTTACTTCCTTACTTACGCTTATGTTGTATTATTTGTTTTTCATCGAACTCCGTGCTGGTGATATAAAATTGATGAAATATTTGTATGGGGTCAGTTTCCTGTCAGGTTGGTACAGGTTGAGCATAGCCTACTATAATAACATAATTATATATTGTAGAATTACCCTAAGTGTGTGTACTCGGTACTATCTATCGACCCGTATATGAATGATATTGCAGAAATTATAGTTAATGCACTACTTTGTCCATACAACACGTAATTTAGACTATTTATTATTTCTTCCACTCCAGTATTCGGAACCTCGCAAATAATCACATGGATATAAGCATTGAGCAAATGAGGAAGAACGATACCAATAAAACATGATCGGGATTACGTAATAACAGAAGAGAAAAGAGAGACGCCATAATGAACAAACATGAAAAAAAAACAAGGCTGATGTGACTGGTCCCCTAGAAGGGGATTGGGGGGGTCATTGAGACCCCAAGGTTGCGCGCGGGAACTAGTTTTCGCATGTAGTGGCATGACGCGGGCCAACAGAGGGGCTGCATGGGGTGAGGGAACGCCAGTCTACACCCACCTCCATCAGTGTGCAGACGTACGCCCCGCTCGCTCTAGCCGTTCTAGCACTACTAGACCCCTAGGGTCATTCTGACCCCCAGCACTCAGGTTCCAAGGTACGTTTTTTCGTTTTGGTTTTCTGTACTTTCACGCTTGTAACACCTATGTTTATGTACCGATTTATGCCTGCTAGTGCTTCAATGATGGAGAGATAGATTACCTAGCTTACCCAATACAATTGATAGACATTTGAGCGTATTTACTATTTATGATGAATATTTTTCCTAATTCTCGATTTTCTTGATTTCGAACAGACCGCCATGTCCTCACCGAGCCAACTTACAGACGCACAAATCACCTCATTACTCGAGCAACTTGATGATGAGGAAGATGATACCATTGAATTTGTGGACTGTGGGGAAGATGTTATCATAGAACCCATGGACGCAGGGCTAGAGGAGATGTACGGTCCAAATTATGACTCTGTAGCCAGAGGTCGATGGGGCCGAGAATCGTGAACCTCCCTCCCCTGCCCTCCCGGCCAACCCACCCTCCCCCGGGCTAACCCCACCACCCCCACCCTCCCCTGCCAGACTGCGACACTCACCACGTGCTAGCACACCAGTTCCTATTAGAAATCCCGACTCTCCAGACCTGCCAGTCCCCACGGCAGCCCCTACAGCGAGCCCTACACGTGTCACAGCCCCTGTTGCAGACCCTGCCGCCCCTACAGTCCCTCCATTTGATCCGCTGTACTCTTTTCCTGGCATGAGAAACACGGTTACTGCCCGTGACAGGACAAACTGGAGCAAAACACCACCACCCAACCGACCGAAACGCAAGAGAAGTTCCCTTGGATACGTGGAGGGCCCCGCACCACACACCTTCCTGGCAAACACCATACCTGACATTTTCATGCTCTTTTTTTATGCTTCTATGTTAGCAAAGGTGTGTGTACACACAAACACCTTCATAAGGAAAGTGAGGGATAGAATGCAGAAGGCCAGCAGTACCTACAGCGACGTTACTTTGACAGAACTCAAGGCAGTTATTGGGGTTCTGATAGTCTCCGGGGCAAAGAAAGACAACCACATCTCTGCTGAGGAGATGTTTAGCAGCGATCTAGGGTGTCCCTTATATAGATGTGCCATGTCAGAGACCCGCTTCAGTTTCCTGATGAGGTGCATCAGGTTTGACGACGCTGCAACTCGTGTGGCGAGAAGAGCCACTGATCGCTTCGCGGCCATTCGGGAGCTATGGGACAGCTTGATAGCCCACTGCAGGCAACACTACATCCCGGGCGAGGCTGTCACCGTGGACGAGCAGCTGTTGGCCTTCCGAGGGCGTTGTGTCTTCAAGATCTACATCCCCAACAAACCTGCTAAGTAAGTATACTTTATATTTGTTTAGGGTGAAAGTGGAGATGAACGAGAAGTGGGAAGGGTGAAGGGAAGTGTGGTGACACTTTGGGAGTTGGGAGGTGGGGGAAGAAAGTGAAAGTGAATGAAAGACTTACCTTATATAATACATAACGTTTTTCATTTATGTTTTAATCCATTATATTTATGTCATTTATGTTATTTATTGATGTACCTTCAATGATTACTTACCTTTACAAATGTATACTTACCTGACCACCGGATGACTGCCTTCGCCTCATGACTTACCTGACCTACTTTCACTAATGACTTACCTTACCTACCTTCACGATTTGTATACTTACCTGACCACCGGATGACTGCCTTCGCCTCATGACTTACCTGACCTACTTTCACTAATGACTTACCTTACCTACCTTCACGATTTATTGACGTACCTTACCTGGAATTTGAAGTATTATAATTTGTTTCTTCCCTTCACAGATATGGTATCAAGCTGGTCCTCGCCTGTGACTGCCGAACATATTATATGTTCAATGCCTATCCTTACCTAGGCAAGGGTTCAGTACCGTCGGTGGCGGGCACGAACCAAGGTCACTACCTAACCATGAAGCTGCTGGAGGACTGTTACGGGAGTGAGCGGACAGTAACAACAGACAATTGGTTCACTTCCGTTGGGTTGGCCAGGGCTCTGAAGGAGAAGGACATGACGATAGTGGGGACACTCCGGAAGAAGCCCAATATACCTGCCACCATCTATGGCCCCCTCAAGACTGACCCCAAGAGAGACCACAGTCTTAGGCCTATTGGGACTACAGCATTCCTGTTCCACGACAACATCACTGCTATTTCATATAAACCCAAAAAGGACAAAACCGTGGCCCTCCTCTCACCACTACATCACACCCCCGAGATAGGCGCACACAACAAGGCCACTGCACAGCTCTACTACAATAAGCACAAGGGTGGGGTTGATACGTTCGATCAGCTGTGTGCTAATTACAACTGTGGCAGGCAGAGTCGACACTGGCCCATGTGCATTTTCATGGGCATGATCAACATTGTGTGTATAAACTCCAACATTATCTTCAACAACCGCCAACAGAGGGAAGGGAAGAAAGAAATATCACGAAGGGAGTATATGAAGCAACTCGGCTCTTCGCTCATTGAACCATGGGCCGCGCACAGACTCCACATGATAGGGCAGCACACGGCAGTCAAGAATGTCATCAGGGATGCCTTCCACTACTCCACACTGCCTCCAGCACCAGTTACTCCACGTCAGGCTGGTGGAAGCAGACGACGATGCGCCATCTGCCCCCGGGAGAGTGACAAGAAGACGAGCACCACCATTATGATGTGTGCCAAATATGTGTGCCCCCTTCACTCCAACACCGTCTGCAATGACTGCTTCCCCGCTTAGGTAAATATAATTATTTTGTTCCCAGGTTACTTATTAGACATCTAAGTATAAAATAACACAATTTCAGCACATTCTGTCATGTGTCAAGGTCAAGCAAGCATGGTGCAAGTAAATTTCAGGGGGCCGTTTGGGGAAAATGTTGGATGGTGGGGTGTCTGGGTACTAAAATAACACTAATTACTCATTTTTCTTTACCAAATTTACTTATTATACATGTGTCTATACATTTACAGAGATTCAGCCCGAAGAACCCTGATTCAGGGCCTCTTTTGGGGTTTTAAGTGCGAGTATACAAAATGGTGTAATTTTATGTGACTAAAAAGTACCTCTCTTTTCTTTCTTCCAGAATAGGTATGTTCCCGGGGTCTAGGGGGCTCAGGTCCTAGGAGGGACTTCCACCATCATCTGGCCCTCACCCACCATTGTTTCAGCCACATCGGTCGGTAAAAAATTTTTGGTGAATATTTTCGTGGACCCAACTTTTCGTCCACGACACTTTCATATAACACTACCTCATAGCCAACAAACTCAGGATATACAGGCAAATACTGTGATAAACGGTGCTCAGATATTGTATAAGTATGTTTAAGGCCTTTCGGGCACAAATAAAGCATTGGAAATATTTATTTTGATTATTTCCCCCGGCGGGGTCAATTTGACCCCTACTTTCAGGTTTAAGTTTCAGATTCTGACGTTTCCCCTTCTAGGGTTTAAGTGGATATAAGCATTGAGCAAATGAGGAAGAACGATACCAATAAAACATGATCGGGATTACGTAATAACAGAAGAGAAAAGAGAGACGCCATAATGAACAAACATGAAAAAAAAACAAGGCTGATGTGACTGGTTCATTCGCGAAGGAAAGAGCCCAGATTGGAAAAGGCAGAGTACAACTACAACAAGAGCCCGACGTAAAGAAATACAAATATATTTCAAGATGTAAATTTGAAATGAGAACAGATATATGGGATGGCAGAAACAATGTGATTGGTATTTGTATGATGTTTTGAGAACAGGAAAGATACATAAATATATATTGGAAAATATAAAGAACTGGGTCGAAGAGAGAGAGAGAGAGAGAACCATCAGTATACAAGACTTAGTGCTGGACACTTTCCTTCCCACACTCCCTATATCTCTCTCACTGTAAATATTTGTTTTAAACTTTCATTGTATAATAATATCGTAATTGTATGTTTCCTTGCTGCCCATTCATATTTTTCCAGAATTATTTACATTATTTAGTGTCTCTCATTTTAGAATATTCTGTATATCCTACTTTTAGCTTTGATGATTTAACTACAACTTGAGTTTAATTAAATACCTTATATTTGTCCATTATTTTCGTATATTTCACATTTATTTTGGAAATTACTCTCCTATAATTACATAATTTGAGAATTCAAGCCAAAATTAACGAACACATATTTAATTACTTTCATATAAACCAAACGATTAGCTGTGTGAGAAATGTTTCATGTACATTCCATATTCGCTTAATTCATTGTCCTGTATATTATTTTTCATATTAATTTGATAATCGTTATTATGTTGTGAGTTTTCTGTTTTAAAGTATTCATGTCTTGTTTGATAGTATACACTATCCATTTGCTTGTGTGTTGTTTATTTTGTTTGTTAACTAAGTAGTGATTAGGTATCTTACCTTTGATTAATCTGAGTTTATGTTCGTATTCCATGCTATGCATTTATATGAGGAACAATTACAATTGTTACTGGGAGTGAGTAAGGAGGCTAGGAATCCTCCTCCCCATATAAAGGGCGAGGGAACGCAAAAGTGGTCCCAAACCCTAAGAATTGGAACATTAAATGTTTTTGTTCGGGCTCTATCTCGAGTCGGCCACCCCCAGCAATGGGATATGTGCCTAAGTACATACATACATACATACACACATACATACATACATACATACATACTGATCGGGATTATAGTTTTACTTGTTGAACGTATGTACAGTAACTGTTAGTAGTGTTTTGGCCTGTGTTTTCTCCAATGCTATCGTCTATTATATTATTTAAAATGTTCGTTGTTGAATCTACCAGCACCTTTCCTGCCCCTCTACTATCCATAACACGTTAGGGTAATACATAACTTCAGACACACATTTACATATTACAAGTACGGACACAAATACAAACAAAGGACCAGGGTCCAGAGAATATAGGGTCAACCCACCGCTCAAAGAAAACGCGCTGTCTTTCGCGCATGACGTCATTCTCCCCACAGTGGGGACAGATGCTAGGGGTCAGTGGGAGGTCGGTCAGTTCATTCACTTTGAGAATTCAATCACGAACATACAGGTGAAACAAAGCGGATGTTATATAATTCTAGTTGTGTGTGGTATGATAATGATTTGGAATTACGAATGCTAAGATACCTATCTTGAAATATATAGAATAAAAGCAATGATGTTAGTTACTATACAGTTAACCCATAAAGTACCGGTGATGTCCTTTTCTTTATAGTGTAGCCACTATTAGACCATTGTATTCAGATTAGGAAGGACCTCTAGCAATAATATGGCTTCCAACTATCTCAACCAACCTTTTTAACTACCGTAGATCCTTCCGAAGCTGCATAATATCGTATTAATATACCCTAGCTAGAATACAATATAACACACGTAGCTGGTACTCAAAGGCTTAACTAACAACATCAGAAGTTGAGACAATTACAATGTGTGTGTGTGTGTGTATTTACCTATTTGCCTATTTGTAGTTTACAGGAATTGAGCAGCGCTCATGTTGTCCTGTCTTAGTTACTTTATAATCAATCCATTTTACTTAGACAAGTATTTTAATGGATATTCCCAGTTCCCAGTATTTTGGACTAACATGTGTGTGTGTGTGTGTGTGTGTGTGTGTGTGTGTGTGTGTATTTACCTATTTGTAGTTTACAGGAATTGAGCAGTGTATGTGTGTGTGTGTGTGTGTGAATTGAATTGAGTTTATTTTGCTCAGACTTTTACAAAAAGTATGGAGCACAGCCCCTTACATGCTACACATGTACAATATGCCTTTGCTAACTAAATTAGCGTACACGTAAATACACTGGTACATCTTAAGCAAACTATATTTAATGTCCTAAGACTTGATCTATCTATACATAGTAAACGTTCTTTTGAGAAGAGGTGACAGATTCTTCATACATTTTAAGTTAGTATTATTCATTAACAGTATATATGTATACTGTGTTGGGTTATGCTTGTAGTAATGAGAAATATATCTATTCCTTAACTGTACAATATCCTCATTTTGACATATAAACAACAAATGATATTCGTCCCGCACCACATTCTCATTACATTTAGTACATACCTTGTCTTCTCTATCAATATTTCTGTGTCTACCAGTATTAACTGGTAATTTATTATTACTTGCTCTCAGTTTACTTATAGCTAGTCTCTCTCCCTTATCCAATTTCACAAGTTAATCCTCCATACTGAAGACAAATGTATAAGTTCTATAGCTATTACAAATGGCCCAACTTGACAAATTACTATTCCATTTTGTTATCCGTTGATCTTTAAGCTGTTGTTCTATTGCCAATCTGAACCAGGCTGGGGTTATTACATTGTGTGACAACCAGACTCCAGACATCCCACAGTCATTACAAATACTTTTAACACAATTCAACCAAGGTGAAGTATAAACACCAACCTGATCCAAATGTAACAAACACTTGTACATTATATAACTTAACTTACCGTACTTGTTTTACCAGTAATTAATCTCACCCAGTAACCGATCATTGAACACTTAATATTTATGTCTATAGGATATTCACCAAGATCACCATACAACATGTCATTACTAGTATACTTATCAACATGTAATGTATGCTTTAAAAAGCTCAAATGAAGCTGTTCTAATTTTCTAATAACATAATGTCCCCATACCTCAGCAGCATACAGTACAACATAACTGGTCTAACCATTGCTTTAAACAATTCCACCTGTATATCAACTGGTAAATTACATGTTCTGCATTTACTAATCAATGAATACATAGCCCTTGTAGCTTGCTGTTTTAATTCTAATTCTAATGTGGGTGTGATAATTTGGCAGCTGATAATATGACAGTAGAAATAATCATCAGCTTAACATGGGCAAGGTAGAATTCAAAAGCGCTCGCGCACACACACACACACACACACACACACACACACACACACACACAGTTTGTAAAATGCAGTGCGTGTGTGTGTGTGTGTGTATGACGTTAGGAAAACTATTCTGCTTAACATTGACAAGCTAGAAATAGCCCCATCCCACACACACACACACACACACAGTTTATAAAATGTAGTGCGTGTGTGTGACTGTGTGTATGCCGTTAGGAAAAATATTCAGCTTAACATTGACAAGCTAGAAACTAACCCCAACCCACACACACACATGAGTTTGTAAAATGCATGTGTGTGTGTGTGTGTGTGTTAGTGAGTGTGCGTAAGTGTATGTGCGTGTGTGTGTGTGTGTGTGTGTGTGTGTGTGTGTGTGTGTGTGAGTGAGTGTGCATAACTATGTGTGTGTGTCCCTTCTACTTGGCGGAAAATTCATAGGGCATTAAAAAGATTTATCAGCTTAACATTGACAAGCTAGAATTCAACACACACACTCATGGTTTGTAAAATGCAGTCCTTTTGTCATGATAAAGGTGAGCAAGATACGCATACACAAACACTCATTCCCACTATCCCATACACACATACATTCACAGATTTTCACTCAGATCAACACACACACACACATCACCGCTTATCCACACACACACACACACACACAAGTCTGTGTGCGTGTCCGTTCCTTCACTAATGACATTATAATATGCCCTTCCTTAGGAATAAGTAGCCCCTAATCAGGTATCAACCACTCCCACTCTCTCTCTCTCTCTCTGATATGAAGTTAATGTAAGCACTTTCTTGGTGTAGCCTATAGCCTATATGTTATTCATTGGTATGCTCGCTATCATCCATAATATATTACCTCATATTTTGTAAAATATACTAAGCTTGATATATTTTAATGTTTTCTTTTGTCCTGTAACATTAAATAAGATTCTATATACACGCATAATTCAATATATCACAAAAACAAGATGTCTTATATGAGGGGTACAGGCAAAGCGTGGGGACTGTGACGTCACTCATTCACAGGTACCTGCGCGTGGGTTGACCCTATATTCTCTGGACCCTGCAAAGGACAGTATGGAGGATGATATATAACGCAATATATATTAATGTTGGGCTTGATCGGTGTCCAATTTGTTCCACAAACATCCAAAGGGAATTTAACGGTAATCGATCAATAACATTAATTTGTCTGTAACCAAATGGGATCACTGTCAACTAATGTAATTGTTGCACGTCAGCTATGAATAATATGCAATATTTAATGTGTTCAAAGGGACGCTAAAAACAATGAAAATGTCAAAAATGTAAATGGGAAAATGTACCAAACGTACAAATATGTTTGGAAACGAGAGAGAGAGAGAGAGAGAGAGAGAGAGAGAGAGAGAGAGAGAGAGAGAGAGAGAAAGAGAGAGAGAGAGAGAGAGAGAGAGCGAAAGAGAGAGAGAGAGAGAAATATATCAATGTATCCGCGTTATATTGGTCCCCAACGTGGACAAGAATATGGCTAGGCAGTTGTTACCCTGTCGGAAATAGAGGTAGATGCACATATAACGGTCATGGGGGTAGTACTATATTACCATACAATAACACGGATACATTAATTATGCTGTGTCAGTTAACAATATGAATGTTTTCAACTACTAAATACCCGTATTTTCCAGCAATATAGATAAGCTACCTGTATAAATATAATTATGTACGATATTGATTCAGGCATCCAAAGTTAATGTGTGTGGTATAGCAGATTACATGGTTCTATATTGTTCTAGATGGGAAATAATGTAACATTGATGCAACTGATCCAAGTAATAACCCATTCCCATTACACGAACAATGTGTACCACTTAAGCATCACAGTTGGCCATTACCTTAGGCGTTATTGTCCATTGCAAGATCCTATGATCCTGATATTGTTAAACTCAAGTGATGGATCAGTCTATTTACTTCTGAACCAGTACTATGCAAATAAGCTGTCTTGCTTTATAAATATAATATATGTTTATATATGTTACGGGAATATCAGTATAATCATTTGTAATATCATGACATATTAAGACCGAATTCACATTGCAATGTAGTAGTAAACAAACAAAGTTCTGGAAACAATAATTATATTATATACGTTGCAATATAAGCAACTGTAGGTTTACTGAAAGTTGAAATATAAATGTTCCGCCACTTGTGGATGCATTATAGTTTGTACACCTACTTCATTACTCATTATAGTTTGTACACCTACTTCATTACTGGATAACCTACTCCAGTTTTGTATCGCTCTGTCATAAGGTATGTTATGGTAATTAGCGAATAGTGTCTGATATTTTCACCATTTAGTTTGTTCTTTAACAACATATTTCCACATGCACACAAACAGTTGCTTTGCCTACACACGAAGATTGGACTGGCTATTATTCGATAATGCTATTCAGATTAGAAGGGGTATATGGAAGTCAGGGTCAGGGGTTGAATTGCGATAGTCTTTACCTTTTTAACTCCCATAAATCCTTCCTAAGTTATAAAATAAGTCGTCTAATGATAGCAAAATAACTGTCAACATGCGTTATAATCCTTAAGGAGTTAATTTAGGTTAGGTTTTCTGTAAATGTAGACCTGAATATTTTGAAAAATAATGAGACAAGGCAAATGTTGAGCAATTAATAGATAAACGAAACCCGAATCATGGTACGCATTGAGAAGAGTATGTACAAGAACTATCTTAGATATAGTAAAAAAAAAAAAAGAGACATTGAAGTTATAAGAAATTCGCCACCAATGGAAACACTTTCAGTTGAGACAACAGGCCTTCCCAAGAAACTTTACAGTAACGGACCTGGAGAGGCTAGACAAAAGCTTTATATAACCTCTGGCGATGTAGGTCAATGTGATGAAGTGGGTGCTGGGACGTGTCACATCAAACATGGGAAAAAGGGTCTTGTTCTATCTCCCTTTTCTTTCTGTATGTGTGTGTGTGTGTGTGTTGTATTTCTTCTGTCTTTTGTTCTTGTCTTTGTATCTATGTCTCGTTATCTGTCTACGCTGCCTGCGTGTTCCTTACTACTGTAATTAACAATATGTGTCTGTATTTCCGTCTATCTACGTTGTATCTCTATCTATCTATGTATTGTAGTTTTCAATCCTCGTTGTGAATATTGTACATGTATGCCTTTATCCATAGCTATATAAATGTGTGTGTGTGCCTGACCGTTCGTGAGCAATCCATTGTTTTGTGTCCATCTGTTCCACCGTCAACCTCTGTACGTTCATGTCAGAGTGTGTCAATCACTGTAATAATAATAATAATAAACGGTTTATTAAAGAATGGCAGCCTCATGAGCTGAAAATACACATTTTACAATTTAGTGGATGAACATGAGATGTACAGATATGAGGATGGTAAGCTCAGTTTACAAACAAAATAAATAAATACAATAATGATGCATGTGCAGAATACAAATTATCATAAAATAACCATGAGAGTAAGTGATATACAGTACATATACACATTTATTTACTTACTCATATACAGAACATACGTATATACACGTACGTGCGCCCATACATATACATACATATATAGGAACATAAGAACATGCAGTAAGTGTGCACATGTCCGTATACACAAACGCTCACGTATGCACACAAACATACATACATACAGAAACTGTTTTGGTATGGTCAGGGTAAAGAGTTGAAGGGTAAAGAGGGTGCAGCAATTCAAGTCCGTATATGGTCCGTATGGTCAGGTACAGCCTACTACAATGGGAGGTTAATCCTCGGTAGTGTAGGTGTGTGTGTGTGTGTGTGTGTGTGTGACAGAAGGCGAAATATGGAAGAGTTGGGCGTTCTATTGTTAAGGGTGGAAATACATGGATGAAGATACGCGAACACTTAATAATAGATAATGCTTATGCATAGATTTATAATCAGAAGTTGCGCTAGTGAGCAATATGTTCTCGCTCATATGTACGTATATTTACATACATATGTGCATATGACCATGTAAATACACGTACAGTACATATATATATTATATACCTTATATTCTCAACTGGGCTCGAACCATTGACAGCACATACACACAGACATACATATACATAAATATATGCACATTACATGCATATATGCTCTTCTCTTATCCTACCTGATACTCTCAGCCGGGCTCGAACCACAAACAGTATACACTATAGACACATATATATATACATAAATAACGCATACATACATACACATATACGCACACATACATACACATATACTGCACATACATAGATACATATATACACATATACATAAACAAACTCAAGCAAATACATACATAATTATATTCTAATACACACACGCACACACACTTATGCATATATTATTAAAGGTGGGCGCGTATATATGGTGTGACAGGCCGTTATTACACATTATTAATGATATTAACAATGGTTGGGATAGGACTATTTTTATATCTGTCAGTTCTTGCTCTTATTGGTTGGAGTGTGTTGAAATGACGAGCTGCACGTGTTGGTCTAGGGGCGTCTGGTGGAAGTAAGTTTCTGTGTCGTGGGTGAACAAGCAGCTTAGATGCAAACTGTTTGAGTGTGTTGTAGTGGTGGGTTGAAAGTGCAGGTATGCTAAGGGTGGTGAGAGCTTCCTCGTACCCACACACGAGGGTGTGGGTGTGGGTGTGTGTGGCATGTGTGTTTTCGTTGCCAGTATCCATACCTCTAAATGCCCTTTCATGTACGTTTCCATACAACTGTATTATTAGTCTGTCCGTTCTCTTAATTATTCATCTTTAACTGCCCAATGTTCTACATGGACATTCGTGACCACATTCGTTCCCATGTATTTATTTGATCACTCACTAGTTCTGTCCCAGACCTTTTGTATACGTGTCTGTATCTGTATTTAATAGTAGTATTTTCTTTTCGTTTCTGTCTGTGTCCAATTCCGCCCTTATCTGTTCTCGTCTGTGTCCGTTTTTCAATTGTGTTCAATTCTGTTTATATTCGTGTCCATACGTGTTTGTTTTAACCATCATCTGTTCTCTCCGTGTCAAGTTCCGTCTCTCTGTTTATCTGTCTGGCTTTTTGCCTTTGGTATAATACCATTTTGAAGTGTCAAGTGAAATAACTGCTGGAAACAAGAGGTAAAAAGTAAAGTAATGTGCATTTGGGATTTGTTCATTGTGACGAGAGCAACAGGATTAAAATGTGATGTTTGGAATAAATGATATGAATCACAGATACACTTTTATTTTATTCAATTGTGTTTCAATTGTATACAGTATTTGTCAAATATTACTAAAGGTTATAAGGGATTTGGGAGTTTACTATTTGTCAGGGTTATACATGTTATTAACCGGGAATAACTGGACAGGGTTGAGCAGCAATTATGTCCTTAACATCTTGTACTAAAAAACAATTCTGCAGAATGTGATCCTTAGATTTGTTACCACTATGCGGTACTTAGCACTAGCTTCTAAAGCCCGACCTTGGGTACAGATCCTTGTTGTGTAAGGTAATAGTTTTGTATTTATACAGTTGTGACTCATGCAATCATTGTGTTATATGTTGCCATTATGTCATCTGAATGTGTCAGGTCAGGTGAAGGTAATGAGAGATAAGCCTTTACAAAGGCACCTCATACAACCTTTGCAAAGAGTGTTGAGAGGGGTGATGGAGAGAGAGGAAGCTGCTTGAGTGACTTTGTTATGTGTTAGAAGTCTGCATACATCGTTGAGGTGTCCCCCAACTGCGTACAATGTGTTTGTGTGTGAGTTTATGTTTGTGCGTGTGTATTGGTGGATGGGACTCGTTAGCGTTGGTTGGCAACCCATCTAGGGAAAACAACCTTATCAAAATTCGGGTGGATGGGACTCATATATTTTGGTCGGCAACCTGTCTAAGGGAATAAACCTTATGCAAATATGTACTGGTTACCTAATGGTGAATCAGGTTAGTGAATGGAGTAGCCATACACCACTGTGGAAACATAGAGCTAACAAGATACATAAAACATAGAGCTAACAAGATACATAAAACATAGAGCTAACAAGATACATAAAACATACAGCTAACAAGATACATAACACATAGAGCTAACAAGATACATAAAACATAGAGCTAACAAGATACATAAAACATAGAGCTAACAAGATACATAAAACATAGAGCTAACAAGATACATAAACATAGAGCTAACAAGATACATAAAACATAGAGCTAACAAGATACATAAAACATAGAGCTAACAAGATACATAAAACATAGAGCTAACAAGATACATAAAACATAGAGCTAACAAGATACATAAAACATAGAGCTAACAAGATACATAAAACATAGAGCTAACAAGATACATAAAACATAGAGCTAACAAGATACATAAAACATAGAGCTAACAAGATACATAAAACATAGAGCTAACAAGATACATAAAACATAGAGCTAACAAGATACATAAAACATACAGCTAACAAGATACATAAAACATAGAGCTAACAAGATACATAAAACTTAGAGCTAACAAGATACATAACACGCTTTGGAGTTGGAGGGCTCCTAAATTGAGTGGTCAATCCTGTAAGTCCCTAAATGAACTGGCACGGGTTGTCCCTCTCATAGGGGACAGGTTCACTTGTGGGCGTTTTGTGTATAGCCACCCTCATAAAGGTTAGTAAGTCATCCGGCAATAGAGAGATATATAGTGTGTTTGGTCAAGGTACACAGGAGTAGAAAGGAAAACAAGCAACAACGTATATATTGACTCTTACGAGGCTGCTTGAAACTAAGACTACCAAACTTATGTGAAAATATGTTAATGATAGCTCAGTAAAGAGATGTGCTATTCATTTGTAAACTCTGTTAACTGAGTACCATTCATAGAGTTACAGAGTAAATTGATTGTTTAGTTTGGTATCCTGTATGGTGTACTTTATATTTATCAACAGTAAAACTATATGGTGTACTTTATATTTATCAACAGTAAAACTCATTCATCAGGTTTGGGCCCAATTTGCTAATTTAGGGTCCTTACTGTAGAGTTTCTTATGGAGGCTTCTTGTCTCAACTTACCTTGCTCCCATTGGTGGCGAGTTTCATATCGTTACAATATCTCCTTTTTTACGATATGTAAATAGTTTTTGTACGTCCTCTTCTCAACGTGTATAATGACTCAGGTCTATTTTTATCTATTATTTTTCCAACATCTGGCGTGTCTCATTATTTTTCAAATTATTCAGGTCTACTTTAAAACAAAACATCTGGTAAACGGAGTTCGTTCTTTAATCAGACACAGTATATTTGTCCATTTATTTTATATATTTGTATATCTGTGTTACTATTTCAGAAAGTACATTAATTTCATAATTTAAGAATTCATGCCAAAATTATCGAAAACGTCTTCAATGACTTTCAAATGAACCAAATGACTAGCTGTGTGACAGCAAATATGTCATGTACTCTCGGATGTCGTAGTCTCACTCATAAGAATTCGTGGAACCCTTATGTTTTTCTGTATGCAATTATAATGATCTGAATTCATTTTTGGATATAATTTGATGTTCAATAAATAATGTATATTTAGTGTTGTGTTTGATGAATATATATTATATTCATCAATTCGTTTCCAGAGATATATATACTGTACTTATATCATTAGATATAGGTGAAGTCCACGAATATATATAAATGGGCTAGGGACAATGCCATCCGAGTGTATATTCCGTAGTTGCTTGATGTCTTGTCCTGAATACCATTCTTCACATTCACTTAATAATAGTATTTATGTTGTGAGGTTGTTTAAGTTATTCATGTCTTGATTCATATTATTCAGTATCCATTTGTTTGTGTGTTGCCTAATTTGTGTACACCCAATTAACTAAATTGTGGTTAGTTTATCCTACCTTTGATTAATCTAATTTTGTTTTCGTATTCAATGTTATACACTTATTTGATGAACAATTATAATTGTTATTAATCCAGATTATAGTTCGATTTATTGGACATATATAATTGTTAGGTGTGTTTTGGTCTGTATTTTTCCAATACTATAGTGTAATAAATGATGTATTAACTCAGTGTTTTGCTTTTCATATTGTTGTTATTGAATCTATCAGCACCTTTTCTGTCCCTCTACTATCCATAATATGTTACCGTAATGGATATATTTAGATACACATTATATATTACAAATACTGAAAGCAGTATCAACATAGACATTATTTATGATTATAGACAACGCTATATACAGTATATTTATTAATGTTGGGCTTGATCTTTGTCTAATTTGATTTACAAATGCCCAAACAGAATTTCACGGTAATACATGTAATACGATTCATTTTGCTGAAACAAAATGGAATTGCTTTTGAATAATTCCAATGTTGAGTGTAATACGGTATATTGAAATTGTTCAAAGGGACGCTAAAAATAAAGCAAATTCCTAACATTTAAACGGGAAGACATAACAATGGCACATGATTTTTGAGAGAAAGAGAGAGAGAGAGAGAGAGAGATTTACATAGATACGCTGGCCACACATATCTTACGATCCCTGCGAGGTGGCCAGGACTTAATCCTAGTAGAGATAGCAACCCTAAGAGAAAGTGGAAGGTAAGGATAGCAAAGATGAAGGCTCTCTCTCCCAACCCTCCGGCAATTTGCAGTACATGCAACCAGTTAAAAGTGAATAGCCTTGCAGGGCTTGGAAATCGCCTGAAGGAATTTATAGTATAGTTAGAAATGGAAAGGAAAAGGCATGCACACATTCATTTGTTTTTCTTCTGTTCTCTTCAACTGAAAACGTGTTAACTTCTGTCAGGTACTCTTGTCAGTGGTCAGCTTCTACTGCAGACCAACTTCTCTGTGATATGAGTTTAACCTTTTTTAAGTGTGTATATTGAGTCACTGTCAATAACATCGTTAGGGAGCTTGTTCCACTCACTAATAATACTGTGGGTGAAGAAATGTTTAGTTATGTCTACGTTCGTTTTCCTGCCTGATAGTTTTAATTTGTTACCTCTTGTGGAACCTTCTTTGGCTATTTTAAATAGACTGTTGGAATTTACGCTACTAAATCCTTTTAGTATCTTAAAACACTCTATCAACTGTCCCTTATTCTCCGTTTCTTGAGCGAAAACAGATTGAACTCTCTTAATCTCTCATTGTATGGTTTATTTATAAGGGAAGGGATTAACTTTGTTGCTCTACGCTGAACGGATTCGAGTTTCTCTATGTATTTTATTATGTAGGGAGACTAAAACTGCACAGCATACTTCAGATGTGGCCTCACAATACTTTAATATAGTGGTACAACTATGTCTTTACTATGACAATGAAAAATTATCTTGATTAATCCTAGTGTTCTATTTGCTTTGTTAGATGTTGCGGTGCATTGGCTTGTAGATTTTAGATTTTCGTTGATAAGCACTCCTAAGTCTTTAATCTGTGATACGCTCTTTATCATTTCTCCATTCATGTGGTATTCGTATTTGTTGTTTTGGGAGCCTATTTGTAGTATCTGGTATTTGTTTACATTAAAGGGCATCTGACAATGTTCCGATCACTCCGATACTTTGTTTAGATCTGATTACAGGCTACTTCTATCACTTCCTGAGATTATTGCATTTCCTATCTTAGTGTCATCGGCGAATTTGGAATTTGGAGAGAGAGAAAAAAAGAGAGAGAGAGAGAGAGAGTACAAAGGGTACACAGGTGTACAAAGAAAATCAAGCAATAACAGGTCCAGCGACCCCTCAAGGCTACTTGCCCTCCAAAACACAGATGGTCAATTGTCCAAACAGTAGTTTAGAATAGGTAAGGGAAAAATGGAAAGGGAAGACGGCCCTGGGACAAATGTCCGTGGCAGGATTAGGAGATGTTAGTAGGGGACAATTAGTAATATAATAGAGGACAACAAATGTATTAATTTACAAATGAAGTCAGTCGTGGGTTTAAGGCAAGGTGTTTGTCTAGGCGAAGTTTAAAAGAATCAAAGGTGCTGAAGTCCATGACATCTCGGGGAAGCCCATTCTACAAGTTGACATTTCGATGGAAGAATACATTCTTAGACTGGTGTGAGTTAAAAGATTTACCAACAATTTTGCAACTGTTCCCCCGCGTGTAATTTGATTGGTCGATAATGAAATATTTATTACAGTTCATCTTGTCGATGCCTTTGATTATTTTGAACACTTGAATTAAGTTGCCTCTTAACCCTTGTCTATTGGGGCCCGACTTAAGGCGGTCAATAGAACCAAGGACTAAATGGCGGGGCCCGACTTAAGTCCAATGCGATGTTGAGCACATAATTGGCTCTGAGAGAGAGTCCGAGCGGTGGGAGGAGAGCGGGTGGGCTCTGACCGTTCGGCACGGCTCCCGTACCGCGACTGGTCCCTCCTCCACACTCATCCACATCCACTGCCTCCCTAGACAGGGAAATATGTAAGGAAATTACCGTATTTTAGGGTTTTTGTACTCGCGTTGCAACATCGTTGCAAGACAACCCGTGGTCGTGCAAGGATGGTTCAGGTGTCATTGGAAAGCTCAATTATCGCCCTTTCACGGATACATAATTGTATTACGCTCTGGCTCTTGTTTATGCATGAAAAAGAGCATGGAATGAAGCTTGTTTAGGGTAAATCTGCCTGCTTGGCAGGTAGTAGATGTTACAAACGGCTCCGTCCGACGGGTGTTAATCTGCGTTGTGTAATAAGAAATATATTTAATTCTCTACGACGCTCCTTGTGTGGCTTGTTCTTTAGGCAAGGTATAATTTTTGGTAACTCTACGTTGAACTCTTTCTAGCTTGTCTTAATCTTTTTAGTATTAAGGGCACCAGGATTGAACACAATATTCCAGGAGAGGGAGGACTAAGGAATTGTAAAGAGTTTGGATTACATCTTTGGAATTATGCTCAAATGACCTGCCTATAAAGCCAATTTTTTGTTTACCCTCTTAACAACTTCTGAACATTGTTGACTCAGTTTTAGGTTACTCGATACTGTTACTCCCAAATCAGTTTCTCCGTCTACACTCTTAAGCTGAGTGCCATTTATTGAATAGTTTGCCTTCTCATTTCGGTTTCCGATATGGAGTACTTTACATTTATCCGCATTGAAACACATTTGCCAAATTTGAGCCCAATGTCACAACTTATCTAGATTATGTTGCATTTCTTCAACATGTTCATTTGAGAGTACGCTATTTGCAATTTGTGTATCGTCAGCAAACTTTGAGATTGTACAGGTGAGACCCTCATCTATGTCGTTAATGTAAGCTAGGAAGAGAACGGGCCTCAGTACCGATCCCTGAGGCACCCCTCTACTTACGTTGATCCATTTGAATGCTTTGCCGTTTATGACTACTCTTTGCTTTCTGTCACTGAGCCAATCTTCTATCCATTTCAACACACCGTCATGTATTCCATGTGCTTTTAGTTTTATCAATAAGCGTTTGTGGGGAACTTTGTCAGAGGGCTTTTGAAAATTAAGGTATATAATATCTACATCATATAGGTAGAAGATATCGTGGAAGAAGTCTTAGAGGTTTATTAATCAGGAGCGTAATATTACAAAAACCGTGTTGAGTATCTTTAAGTATGTAAATATACGAGTGATTTACGAGTGTGTCTCTTATGAGTGTTTCTAGCATTTTACATACAACTGAGGTTAAGGTAATTGGACGATAGTTACTAGGTAAGGATTTGATGCCTTTTTTTAATATCGGTGTTACGTTGGCGAGCTTCTACTGATCAGGTATACTTCCAGACTGTAGGATTTTATTGAAGAGCAATGTCAGTGGTTTGGAGAGATAGATAGATAGACAGAGAGAGAGAGAGAGAGAGAGAGAGAGAGAGAGAGAGAGAGAGAGAGAGAGAGAGAGAGGGGGGGGGGAGGGGGGGAATACGAAGAAGACGAAGGTGAAATCACTAACTTTCGAAGGCTTCTACTTCTACTGATAACCATGATTTAGTTTTTTATAAAAGGCACTAATACCCCTACTCAAAGTTTTTCTTATGCATTTTGGTTTGTTGGATCTACTGTATATAGATTTATACGTTACATTCATATAATAAAACAACATTCTGCAGTTTCTATATTGTTAATCCGTTACAAACATGTCAACTCCATATTTAAGATATTCGCATTATAGGCTAGTGTATGTATGATTCTCGTCTATGAACGTATACGTTTCATATTTTGTGGAGTGTGACTTTCCATAAATTGATATTTCTTTACAAATGAAGGAGTAAAACAACAACCCACACAATCGATGCACAGTTAAATCAATTGTTTAACGTATATCCTATATTCGGCTGTGATTTGTGTTGCCCGAAATGAGATCTCTGAAAGATTGATACAAAGTTCCCTTCTAATTGAACAGGGGTGTAGTTCACCGTTTTGGCTCAGCTGTTCCCTGTCCACCAAATGTGAATATTGTTTCCCTCCAATAAGAGAATAAATATTAAACTGGGTAAAACTAATAATAATATTTGTCTAACATAATACCGCTTGTCCTTTTCTACGCTGCTATATTCTATCCTGTCCTACTCCAACATATTCTAAGGTACTACTAACATAATATAGCATGATTTATCCAAACTTGATCTGTAAATTAAGCTATACTAATGCAACATTAAATCTGATATGTTTACTCAAATTTAAATAATTAATAATATTGATAACAATAATATGTGGCATAATATAATATACACAATTATAATATGTATCTTATCATAGCCTAACACACATTTGGAACTAATCTAATGTTCATATTTGTATTCCCTTTTTTTTTTATAAAAGTATGGAATTCCTAATAGAAAAAACCGAAGAGTGGTAATGAATGTTGTTTTAGGCGACCGTGTTGTGATTCTCTACATGTAGGAACACCGTCATTCTGGTTAGATAACAGTGCTCATTACTATTGATAATAATCGTAACAAACGGCTGAATTGTAAACCAGTTTATTATATAGTTTTGCAAGTATTGTTACTCGTGCTGGTGTACAGTAGAATTAGCTGTGTATTTCAAAACGTGTATTTCAGTGTATCCCTTTGAGGACTAGGACGCATTTTGGCAGTTTATTCTGGCGATTTTGAACAACTGAGGAATAAAAAAGAGAAAGACTAACTCAATTAACCCTCTGACATCCATATACCCTTCCTAATCTGAATACAATCATTCAGTAATACCCAGAAAACATAAATTAAATATGTCCTCGCATACATAACTTACACGGTTTTGCCATTATAGCACCAAGGCATTTCAGTTCATGTACTCATACCCAACTGCACTATGAATAGCGTAATATTTATGCCAGAAAGGGAACAAGGATCAAGGCACAGATCACTAGAGATCCGACCTCGTAAATTTATAGTTCCTTTACCTACTGTATATATATTTTAACTAATATCGTTCTTAACACCAACAACTCCCAATGAAATTAACACTCAAGCCGCGGCGCCCGACATATGGAGGCTGAGAGAATAATGGCCAACCCTGCGGTGCCCGACAATAGTCGGAAGGGATTTTGAGCACATTATCTGAGAGAGAGTCCACGCGTTGGGAGGACGATAGACGGGCTCTAACTGTTCGGAACGGCCCAAGTGCTGTGACTGACACTACCTCTGCAACATTCCACACCCACAGCCTCGCGAGACCAGAAAAAAATGGGGAAATTTCCGTATTTTAGGGTTTCACCTCTCGTTGCTCGATCGCTACAAAATAACCCGTGGTCATACAAGGATGATTCAGGTGTCATTGGAAAGCTCTATTATCGCCCTTTCACGGATACATAATTGTATTACGCTCTGGCTCTTGTTTATGCATGAAATAGAGCACGGAATGAAGCTCGTTTAGGGTAAATATGCCCGCCTGGCAGGTAGTAGAAGTTACAAACATCCCCGTCCGTAAGGGGTTAATGAAAGCTATGATCCTCCGAGAATTCCAATCCAGGACACAACGTACAGAACTTACAAGCTTTAACCTCTAAACTTCGCAGCCATGGTAGTTAAAACACTCCCACCAAGTGAAGCTATTTGATTCTATTCTGACGAAAATCGTAATATGTAATATATATATAATTATTACTTATCCATATGCGCGTATTTTGCTTTTACTATGAACATATGAACATTGGAAAGCAATAAAACAAGTGGCAGGAATTGGCTGGTCGTAATCTGACCTTAACCGGCAAGAGTAAGACACCCTCCCTCTTTGGTGTCTAGCATGGTACTGAGACTCAAGGGGAGCTCTCAGACTGGCTTACAGGGTTGAAGATACACTCCTTCACCCTCCTCCCCTCTCTCCCAGCCGTCTCGCACGAAAAGACTCAATAAATATCGGGAATAATAGGGAAAATACCGGATAATTGAGGAGGGGGGGGAAAGGGGTGGGGGGGGAAAGAAGGGACACATATGTAGAAGTGGTAGCAAGGAATGGAGGGGAATTGTCTCACCTAATCACACATTTCTTTGTTTTGAGTGCCACTCAGGGTGTTTTCCAAATTTTTGTTTATGCTCTGGATCTATAGAGGTTGGTCACAGTGCACCCGAAAAACCTCTATTGAGGACGATCACCATTTATGGGTTAACCATTTTACCACCAAGACAGTTAAGAATGAGTACATGATCATGCAAAATATCCAACTATCGAATACTAGATGTCAATCTAAACATGTAGGCTACTCAGACCCAACTGCACTATGAATAACGTAATGCTTATTCGAGATAGGGAAGAACAAGGAATGGGTCACAGATCACTAAGGATCTGACCTCGCAAATGTGTTGTTCTGTTACCTATAGATATCAACTAATATCGTTCTTAGCAGTTAGCACCAATAACTCGCAATGTCCATTTACCACAAATAAATTACTGGAGAATGGAACTGATATACTGGATGTATTATTTAGGGACTCTTAAGTTATTGCTTTGATTTTTTTCATAAAAAACTCTGCATAACTTCCAGTCACATATGCATGGCCTACGTGAGTTGCAGTTGGGATGTGTGTACATGCTTAGATTGATATGCAGGATTCGAAGTTGCATAATAAGTCGTAGGCAGTGTCCACCAACCTTTAACTGTCTTCGTGGTGCGATGTATAAGGTGTTGATTTTCGGTGTGAGCATCCGGGGTTCGAATCCACGGACTGCCACATGTGTTTGTAAATTTCATTAATCGATTTTGGGAGTGTGGTTGGTTGTTGGAAGGAACATAATAATTGTATTGGTTTTGATGAGGAGAAACACTTATGAGGAAGCATGTCCTTAATGGAGTGGTTATTTAAGGCTATACACGAAAAGCATTACCGGAAAACTGAAGGAAAAATGAATAAAGGAGAGAATATTAATAATAATCTGCACACACACACACACAGAGAGAGAGAGAGACTCAATGACGCGAGTTAGATTGGTTTGGTGACAGGCGATGTTGCGTTCCCGTGGCTATTTCGATCATCTCTTTGAATACGATGACTGAGATTGTATTCAGTTTAACCCTTTGAGTACCAGCGACGTCTGTTATATTATACTCTAGCTATACTTAGATGATAGTATGCAGATTAAGAAGGAACTGTGGTAGATAAAAGGGTTGGTTGAGATACTTTGAAGCCTTATTATTGCTAGAGTTCCTCCCTAAGCTGGATGTACAATACCAGCAACAGTAAAACAAAGTCCGCTTAAATCTAAGGAGTGACCTCCTTAGTTCGCGGTCTCTTTACAATAAGCCTTTTCGTCCGCAATCATTACTGTTAATATTTGTTATTACTTAACTAAATATTGCACAACGAACTATACTATAACCCTTAATAGTGTCTAACCTAAATAAGTCTAGCAACAATTATCCTCATATGTAACCTACCCTAAGCTTAACCTTAACTAGCCTAATCTAGCCCTACTTGACATTAAATTTAAGTAAGCCTAAGATTAAACTAATCTCGCCTTAAACGTAGCGTATTAAATATATTCTAAAGGACATACTAAACGTGAACCACATGTAAACTTAACCTAGCCATTAACTACACCTAGCTAGGGCAGGTGTGGTGGAGTGGTCTTGCCACTGGCCTGGTAATCCAAAGGTCCCGGGTTCAAATCCCGATGTATCAATGGGAAGATATTATTGGGATGGAATTTGTGCTGTACCTGGTATCAGTGCATTACCACAAGCCCACCGAAACGTCAATAAAATACCCTCATTGTTCCCTGATTAAATAGCACTGTATGAATATTCCCATATTCAAAATATGCTATAGGGGTGTAATGCCTGGTGAGTTATCTGCTCAACAGGTGGCGTTGTGTGTGTGTAAGTGTGAGAGTCCGAGTGTAGGGGTGAGACAGTGAAGCACGGGAACGAGGTGGCTTCAGAGATGGGGTCGTTTCGGGCCATGAGTGAGCACCGTGCCTCATGTGAAGGCAAGATGGCAGGTGCTCGTTGTACTCTACGTGCTTCACATGTCTCACTCCCTAGACTGGAACAAGACCTCACGGGCTTCACTGTTCATTGAAAGCGGTGAATGTTAAGGCTCTCAGCCTATGCCCGAGAGGAAGTAAGTTGGAATATAGAAAAAAAAAAAAAAAAAAAAAAAAAAGCTACAGATCAAGCCTAAATACATAAATCAATGTGACCAGCATCAAATTACTAACAAATATAACTCGAGTATGGGCAAAACACACAATGTCATATATATGAACAAACCTATAGAGGAAAGGACCAGTTCAGCCTTGAATATACGGATTGGCTGGTGGGTTCGCTCAAGAGCAGCAAAATCCTCCCTGCAATTCCGGATCACTTGATTTTAGTAATTGGTGCAATTTCAAAGTAAGATAACAAAGTACCTGCTAATCCATTGTCTGACTCTCTCGTTTTATCTCTCTTACGCATTATCTGGCCATTTATCTATCTACGTATGTGTGTGTGTGTGTGTGTGTATGCATGTTTGTGTGTGTGTTATTAGTGAGGTGCCGTAGCCGTGTCCAATAGATTTCTGGTTCGAGTGTGCGATTATCAAGGTAGGAAACTTGTTGCGATATCAAACTGAAGGTAAAGCAATTGTTGAAGAGATATGTCCTATATATACAAACATACCTAATAATAAGTGGCTGGATTACAATGATACATACTTAACCTTAATCAATTGAGTGACTACCGAGACACTGAAGTAATAGTAAACGAACTATTAATTAGGATTTTCAAACGTATTGTCTTATGGCCGATTGTTGAAGTAATGGACGGCAATTTGTAAGCAGGTAGATATGTCCTATAATATTGTGCATGGTTGGTCCCATAATCATTTAACCACTCTGCAATCCCACGTCGTATTTCCTGCAATATTGACGTTATGTATGGCAAATATGGGATTATCGGGGTTGTTACTAAGCCACCATTTAAAGCTGCACGGTATGGTGCAGGTATTGTTTACAATGTTCTCTAAAATATACAATAACTACTCTGTATGCTAACCCCTTGAAATATCCGACCCATAAATTGCGAACATTTCGGTCTGCATTTTAACTGGTGAAGAATACCCCCAAATTAAGCGCCCTTCAATTTGTCGGTCAATCCACTAGTTATTATATCCCTGTGGTGGAGGTTACAGAGAGAAGCGGTTGGTGGTAGGTCACTGACGTTCACGGTCAAGGTCAATATAATGGCAAACTGAATATATATGTTTCAAAGATAACACATGAAATGTTCAAGTTAAGTGGCCTATGTTTGTATACACAATTACATTATCTTCATATACAATATAATCAAATAATTGTAATTCAGTCTGCACCTAATCTCAACATTGTTATAGGAGTAAAAGAGAACCATCAGTCAAAAACAACATCCGGCCGAGATTTAATCTATACTCTTGACACAAAGCAACTCCAACCATTCAGCTAACTATGTATTTCAGAGCGGTGACACTGACCTTTTAATAATTGTTATATTGTGTGTCTTCGAAACGTTGCAATAAATATAGACAAGATGAACGTGCTCTTCTATCACGCCCTGGTGTTTCTCTTCAATATTTGCCTCCGCTTTCCACGGACAAGATCAATAGTTGGTATACTGTATATATACAGTATATATATATATATATATTGTTACGTATCTTGATCCTCAAGTGGTTAACTTGATGAATCTAGATAGCACAGAGATATATTAAGGTATCAGTCAGCTGAAGGCAAAACAAAAGTAAAATCTAATAAAATAATTTCCTGTTGTTGCTTCCTTTCCTTTTGGATCTTAGGACTTAGTATCCTTTATTGACTGATACTCTTTAATTATGAAAAATACTGAAAAATACTGAAACTAATTAAAGTCATGTAGTATTTATAAAGAATTATTATTTAACCGAAGCTTAGTAGGCTATGGTTATGAACCGAATAAGTTATAGCTAAAGAAGGACTATTAATTTTATAAAAAGTCTTGAAAGATAAATATTAAAGTAAGAATATTTCTGTCTCTTACCCTTTTTGAAATGAATAGATAGTTTTCTTCTATGTCCTTTTATTTATTTTTAATGTAATTATTCTTGGTTCTTGTCTTACGTTAATAGTATTATATTATTGTTATCATCAGGAGTAATATCAAAGTCACATAAAAAGTTAGATATATATTTAATAATTAGTTAAATGTATTTCTTAACCACGTAACATTGAGGTTTGATTATGAGTAAATAAAGTTACAGGATCGTTTCATAGATTCGATTCAGGTCTCACTCAAATAATATGAAAAGCAAAATATAATATTTTGAAGCAAAAGAATTTTCTTCAGCTTAGGAAATCACTAGAAGTAATATTATCACAGCCATGTTAGTCTAAGGCGATATTACTAATACGAGACAATAGCATCACCGTACTAAGCACCATTAAGCAATATAAGCTTAATTCAAAGAAAATGAAAGAACTCGTAAGTATTAATATAAAACAATAGTATTACTTTCATCATAACCCAATTACTTAAAGAGTTGCTTTAGTCCACAAGTTAGTCAACTAAAATAGTTAAGTACATAATAATAGCGTTAACGTTAATTCCCAATCAAATATCTCACTAACCAACATAACATAAGTGTTTACACCGAACACACTTAACACACATTTATATAATCTGACTGACAGTCACAATCCCATTATAATACTTCACCCCGTCTTCCTCCAGCTGCAAGTTCACCTTCCCCAACTCCAAATGAGACTGATTTGAATGCCCACAACTCGGGTCTTATATACCAAACAATGATGGTGTAGGAACGAATCAGGAGGCGGGAGGTGGTGCCTGCTCCAATCATAGCTCCTCGAGTCGCATAACAGGTGCGTGGTCCACTCACAGCTCCTGGCGTCGATCATACGTCATAGCATCGGTCATCGAGGTGTGAAGGCTAGTTTGCTGGTATGGGGCGAGATGGTTTGCCCACTCGCTCGTTCGCTCGCTAGTCTGCTTCACCGCTTGGGTAGTTTGGCTCCTTGAACTCTAATTCTAACTCTTAAATTAACATACAGGGCTCCGTATGTCAGACCTCCCCCCTAGAAAAGAGTTTAAGGAGTATAGTACATAATATTAAACATAATACATAAATAGATTCACCACCAGATTGGCAACAGCAAGATTATAATGAGGATATAATAAGGATATCACCCAAAGTAGGCAACGTCTCCAGGTACCACATCAGAACATAGCCGGAACGTAGCTGGAGCGTTATTCGAACTGCAAGGCATCTCACAGCTGAAGGCTTGAAAGCGCACTACAAAAGCATGATATTTACCTCGCTACAAGGGAGAGCTAATTGCCAAAATCCTCTCATTACGTTAAACTTACTGCTGTATGAGGCCAACCTGGTAAATGTAATCTTTGATCCGTGGCAGTGGGTAGGTATCGTTCTTTGTGACAGCATTGACTTGCCTATAGACCCTACAAAACCTATGGCTCCCGTCTGGCTTTGGCACAAGTATGACCGGACTACTCCACTGGCTTAAGGCCCTTGTGATCAGCTGGTTTGAAAAAAATTAAGTCAAGCTCGACCTGCAGTATACTCCTGCGTTGTGGCGAGACACGGTAGGGGGATAGTTTAATGGGAGTTGCATCCCCTACGTCGATGTCGTGCACGGCCAAAGAAGTGAGCCCTGGAGTATCACGGAACACACTGGGAGACTGAGATAAAACAGAGATTAGTTGGTTCGCTTGATCAGAGGGAAGATGACATAGTTTAGATGGTAATTCCCTCAAAGCCACTGAATTATACTGAAAGTTGGATAGGCTACATGACAAGTCAAAGTCTGCATGGATACCTTCAGGCTCTGGAACAGTCTGTTGCGGGTCAGTAAGAGAACTGAAGACTTTGTCCGCACCAGGCTGCTCACAGGTCCTGACATTCACTGCCACAGTGGGAGAATCTGGAGGAGAGGAATCAGGGGACCTATGGTAGGGCTTCAACATATTTATATGGAATACTTGCGTGGGCTTTCTCCTGTCTGGGGTAGTTACTAGATAATCGGTAATGCTCACCCTCCGAATGATCTTATATGGGCCCCTGAACTTGGCAGATAAAGGTTGGCCAAAAAGGGGGAGCAGGACCAAAACCTCATCACCGGGCTTAAACTCCCTCTCACGGGCTTTTCTGTCATACCATTTCTTCATGGAGCTTTTAGCCACTGTCAAGTTTTGAGCGGCAAACTCACATGAGGATCTCAGCCGGGTTTTGAAATCTGAAACATACTTGAGGAGGTTTTGGTTCCCCTCCTGGCCAACTAGGCTATCCTGCAATAGTTGCAAAGGACCTCTTACCTGGTGACCGAAAACTAGCTCATTAGGGGAAAAACCCAGGGATTCAGTTGGAACCTCACGAGTAGCAAATAAACTCGACTCCGGTCTCTGTACAATACTTACGTAACATTCCCTTTAATGTCTGATGATATCGTTCGAGAACCCCTGGACTCTCTGGGTGGTAGGTGCTAGACTTTACATGCTCGATACCCAACTCCTTCAGGGACTGCTGGAAAATGTTAGAGGTAAAATTAGTTCCTTGATCACTTTGCACCTCATGGGGGAAACCCATTCTGGTGAAGAATTTGAGCAGTTCCTTGATAACAGTTGGAGCAGAGGTAGTCCTTAAGGGTATAGCCTCTGGGTAGCGAGTTGCCATGTCCATGATAGTTAATAAATAAATGTTACCTTGGGAAGTCTTAGGCAATGGGCCTACAATGTCCACTACCACCCGAGTAAAAGGATTCTCGAAAACGGGCAAGGGCACCAGAGGATGTACAGGCACCTTCTGATTGGGTTTTCCTGTCATCTGGCAAGTGTGACACACTCTACAACACTCCACTACATCTGCACGCATTCCTGGCCAGTAAAAGTGGGCTCTGATTCTGTCTAGAGTTTTTCTCACACCTAGGTGTCCTGCCAATGGTATACAATGTGCCATTTCCATGATATCTCTACGACAAGGTTTGGGGACTACTACTTGATGGATGTCCCAAGCCCCGTCATCGATTGGTCTGTGTGGCGGTCTCCATCTTCGCCACAATACTCCTCCTTTGAGGTAGAAACATTCACCACCCTCCTTCTCACATTCCTCTTCACTCACGGACCTGGCAGCTAACTCCTTGCATTCACGATCATCTCTCTGTAGCTCTACCAGGCCACTAGGACAATTTGGAGGGGTTTCATGGTCATCATTAGGGTCAAGATAAGCCATAAAGGTGTCAGATAAATCCACCTCAGTCACATCATCAGGCACAGTTGGAGCGTCATTCACACTCTCATCATCCCTTTCATCAACTCTTACATTCGGTACATTTCTGTCTGAGGGAACTGCTACTTGAGACATTGAACGTGTGTCAGCACACACAGGGAAAACAGTTGGCAACTCCTTGTCGAGCTCACCGGTTAGTGGCTCGTTAACAGGGGAAAGTGACAAAATGGGGTCTGGTCGGACCTTCTCACCTGCTACATCATTCCCCAAAAGGAGTGTTACCCCGGCACAGGGATATCTTGGGACCTACACAAAGCTATGGTGGCCTCACCCTGTAGTAACTCACATTCAATTTCGCCTTTTACCAAGTATGCATAAAACTGGCCTCCAGCACCTCTCATTACAACTGGTTCGCCAGGTGGGCACTCAGTGTAAGGATTCACCATGAGGGTGCTAGTAGAACCTGTGTCTCTCAGAATTTTTACCTCATGCATACAACCATTTAATCTCACGTTGCCAGATGAAATAAAGGGACGGTAACTGTCCTGCACTGATGGTGAAATTATTATTGGCTTAACCCTAGTGGGTTGCACCACACATGCTACTACACCCCTGTCTAGATGATTTACGTTAGCTGCTAGGTACTCCTGTCGAGAGTCCTGCATTAAAGGAACTTTTGGTGCTAGGTACTCCTTCTGTCGGGAGTCCTGCATTAAAGGAACATTTGGTGCTAGGTACTCCTTCTGTCGGGAGCCCTGCATTAAAGGAACATTTGGTGCTAGGTACTCCTTCTGTCGGGAGTACTGCATTAAAGGCACACATGGAATTTGAGATACGGCGGCAACTGTCTGCCCCGATCTCTCGGTTTTTTCCTTGGCCCAGCACTGATAAGCTAGGTGGCCTCTCATGCCACAAAAAGTACATACTTTAGGGGATACGGGAACGTTCCCTCTTTGAGCATTACTATTAGTTTGGGGCCCACCTCTGTTACCATTGCCCTGAGTCGCATTATTAGTTGGGGGAACATTTCTATTTTGGCTAGCTGGGGAAGACGTTATAGGCTTGTGACTGGGTCGGTCAGATTTGTGATTGGGATACTTAAAATTAGAACTAGAATTATCGTAGGGCTTCTTTCCATGAAATTTGTTGTTGAGCACGTATGTGTCAGCCATGTCAGCGGCGTCGGCAAGACAATCTACCTTTTTCCCCTTTAAATGATAGGATACAGAAGAATCAATTTTCCATAGGAAATTTTCTAACAGGACCAACTCCTTCAGATCGTTGTAGCTTGTGACTTTCTTACTCTTGACCCAATGATTGAAAGTTTTAGTCATGGTCCTGGCAAATACCTTATGGGTTTCTTCTACTTTCTTCTGGTTTTTTCGGAAAGATTGCCTGTAAGCCTCAGGCTGCAATTGATAGGTTTTTAAGATAGCTTCTTTGAGATTGTCATAATCCTGCCTAACTTCTGCTACTTCTGACAAATACGTGGCTCGAGCCTGCCCTGTCAAAACAGTTTGTAACATAAAAGGCCATTGATCTCTTGTCCACTTCATACCTCCAGCAACTTCCTCAAACAAAACAAAGAAATCCTGCACATTATCCTCAGTGAAAGGTGGAATGACACTAGTCATAGTCAATCCCAGAGGGGGAGCAATTTCGGGAGCATTTGTATTGACATTTAGTTGAGCCGTACGATATTGATATTCACATTGTTCGGTCGTTGCACTGGCATGTTCGGCATTTATTCTGGCTAGTTCTATATTTAGTCTGGCTTGTTCGGTCTTTGCTCTGGTTTGTTCTAGTTCGAATAATTGATCAACGGTAAAACCAGGTGGCAATTGTTCATCAAGTTGGCTGGGTTTACTCGAGATCCCACCAACTGCTCCGTCTCCCTCCCCGCCTTCTACAGGGAACAGGTGGGTTTTTATGGTCTGAGCCACCTCTACTTTGGATATGTTTGAGACAGTTAATTGGAGATGTGAGGCAAGCACTTTCAGTTCGGATTTTGACAGACAGTCAATATCAGGAGCTGTGGGTTCTGATTCTATGAAAACTCGAGCATCTTCGTCATTAATTAGTTGAGGCATGATTAATAATTGATTTTTAAGTAGTGAAACGTTAATGAAACCGAGTGAAACTGTATGAAACGAATCCTGGCAAGGTCGCCACTCTTCTGTTACGTATCTTGATCCTCAAGTGGTTAACTTGATGAATCTAGATAGCACAGAGATATATATTAAGGTATCAGTCAGCTGAAGGCAAAACAAAAGTAAAATATAATAAAATAATTTCCTGTTGTTGCTTCCTTTCCTTTTGGATCTTAGGACTTAGTATCCTTTATTGACTGATACTCTTTAATTATGAAAAATACTGAAAAATACTGAAACTAATTAAAGTCATGTAGTATTTATAAAGAATTATTATTTAACCGAAGCTTAGTAGGCTATGGTTATGAACCGAATAAGTTATAGCTAAAGAAGGACTATTAATTTTATAAAAAGTCTTGAAAGATAAATATTAAAGTAAGAATATTTCTGTCTCTTACCCTTTTTGAAATGAATAGATAGTTTTCTTCTATGTCCTTTTATTTATTTTTAATGTAATTATTCTTGGTTCTTGTCTTACGTTAATAGTATTATATTATTGTTATCATCAGGAGTAATATCAAAGTCACATAAAAAGTTAGATATATATTTAATAATTAGTTAAATGTATTTCTTAACCACGTAACATTGAGGTTTGATTATGAGTAAATAAAGTTACAGGATCGTTTCATAGATTCGATTCAGGTCTCACTCAAATAATATGAAAAGCAAAATATAATATTTTGAAGCAAAAGAATTTTCTTCAGCTTAGGAAATCACTAGAAGTAATATTATCACAGCCATGTTAGTCTAAGGCGATATTACTAATACGAGACAATAGCATCACCGTACTAAGCACCATTAAGCAATGTAAGCTTAATTCAAAGAAAATGAAAGAACTCGTAAGTATTAATATAAAACAATAGTATTACTTTCATCATAACCCAATTACTTAAAGAGTTGCTTTAGTCCACAAGTTAGTCAACTAAAATAGTTTAGTACATAATAATAGCGTTAACGTTAATTCCCAATCAAATATCTCACTAACCAACATAACAGAAGTGTTTACACCGAACACACTTAACACACATTTATATAATCTGACTGACAGTCACAATCCCATTATAATACTTCACCCCGTCTTCCTCCAGCTGCAAGTTCACCTTCCCCAACTCCAAATGAGACTGATTTGAATGCCCACAACTCGGGTCTTATATACCAAACAATGATGGTGTAGGAACGAATCAGGAGGCGGGAGGTGGTGCCTGCTCCAATCATAGCTCCTCGAGTCGCATAACAGGTGCGTGGTCCACTCACAGCTCCTGGCGTCGATCATACGTCATAGCATCGGTCATCGAGGTGTGAAGGCTAGTTTGCTGGTATGGGGCGAGATGGTTTGCCCACTCGCTCGTTCGCTCGCTAGTCTGCTTCACCGCTTGGGTAGTTTGGCTCCTTGAACTCTAATTCTAACTCTTAAATTAACATACAGGGCTCCGTATGTCAGAATATATATATATATATATATATATATATATGTATATATATATATATATATATATATATATATATATATATATATATATATATATACTATATATGTATAATTGTATATATATATGTATATATATACTGTATATATATATATATATATATATATATATATATATATACTGTATATATACGATAACGTCATCGGTGTGGCAGTTGCTATAGAGATACCTAACGTTTAACGTGGATAATTGATATTATGACTAGCTGAGGAGATTATCAGTGATTAACACCTTACGAGCGGCCTATGCGGTTTATTTATGTGTACCGCACAGCGGGGTGTTTTTAGCCAAAATAGGGCTGTTTACGTGATCATTTTCATGCCTAAATAAGACCCAGAACGTAAAACAAGTACCTATCCCTGAAAGGGCATAAACAGAGCTTTCGAATGACACCATAACGATCCTTGTATGATGGATAGTTTTCTTGCAATAACCGTGCAACGCGAGTGCAAAAAGCAGGTAATTCGGTACTTTCAGTACATAATTGAGTATGTAGCGAGTGAGAGAGGGAGGAGGGAGCTGAGATTTGTGTCAGTAGGTTCGCCGCGGTGGTCTGGAGCAGTCATACGCTCGCTAGTCTCCTGCCACCACTTGTCTCTCTCTCTCAGCCACATTACGTGCTGAAATTGCCACTCGAGTTATGTCGAGCGCCGCCACATAGTCCAGCTTTTTTTAACTCGACTTATGTTGCTCGCCGCTAAATAAGGGTTAAAGAGCGTAGTTCAGAATATGAGAGTTAATTTTCTCTTTTCATACATGAAGATTAATGAATGGCCTTAACCTTTTAAGCAAGACATGATTTTCCTTAATGTAATAATCAAGTGAAAGCAATGTTCAAAAGCGATGAAAATGGATGTTATATATATTTTATATACATCAAGATAGTGACAGGTGCCTAATATCATAATATCTTCTAAGAATGTACTTTCTGCGTTTTCTGAGCTTAATAGTAAGGTGTATGAACTGGATGGTGTTCCTGTTAAACTCAAAACTGTTCTTCCATGCTAACTCCCTGCCTAGGTAAATTCTTTTGACCGCTCTCAACCCATCAACTACCGTCCAATTGCTCTCATTTCTTGCATGTCTAAAGTATTGGAAGTTAGTCTTAATTCAAAATTTCTTATGCATTTCTCCTCCCATAATCTATTGGTGATCTTTCTTATCTTACTAACTCTTGGTCATCCTCTTTTCTGGATTTCGGCAGAACCCTTTATATTGCGCTAGAGTCAGTCTAGACATATCGAAAGCCTTTCAATAGAGTCTGGAACAAATCTCTAATTTATAAACTACCTTCCTTCGGTTTCTATCCCTCCGATTTTGCCTTTGTCTCTAATTTCCTTTCTGTCCGTACCATTGTTGCAGTTGTGGACCGCCATCGCTCACTTCCTCAACCTATCAACTCCAGTGTTCCTCAGGTTTCTGTCCTGTCTCCAGTTATCTTCCTAATATTCATAAATGATCTTCTCAACTGTACCTCTAGTTCTCTCCACTCATATGCTGATGACTCTACCTAAAACTATGCAAATAGTTTTCCGCAACAACCCAGCATGCAATCACTCCAAAACTAACGTGATGAGACCATAGCACGCCTGTGTTCTGATTCATCAACTATCTCCGATTGGTACAGAGGGAAGCTTGTTGCTTTCAATTATTCCAAAACCTAATTTATCCTTCTATATACCCGTCATCCTTCTTCAACAATATACAAATCAACCTTTCAACTTTTCTCAGTATTCTTTGTGTTGCTTTTTCTCCTGACCTTTCTTGGAAAGATCATACTACCACTATTGCTAAAACAGCTTCCTAGAAGTTAGGTGTGCTCAACTGTCTCTGTTGGATCAACATCCATGCACCGCTGTTTGCTATGCATAGGGACACAGTGCACCTATGTAAGAAGTATTATTCGCATGTGTGGGGAGGGTCCCCCTATACCGCACTTCTCGAATGGGTAGAGTCGAAAGTATTTCACCTCATCAACTCACTTTGTCTTACTAGTTCCCTTCAATCGCTTCCTACAAGTTGAATGTTGCATATCTTTCACTCTTCTATCGCTATTATAACGGTGTTCTTCAGAGCTCTCTCAAGTGCATACCCCCTCCCTTATGGCGATTGGGAGGCACCTGGCTTTCAACACAACTCCACTCTATTCTGTCCAGCTCTACAACCCAAGAAATAATAAGATTTCAGTATTTCTTATACTCAACAGCAAGTGAACTTTGGAACTCTCGCCCTCAAACAACTGTTTCTCATCCTATAACTGATACTGCTTTAAACTTGTGTGTCCAGGCATATTGACTCTGGCGTACCGTGATTTGGCTTTTTGTCACTCTTTCAACTTTGGGGGAAACACTTGTTACAGGCATCCTTGTCTTATGTCTGCTTCAGTCACATAAACCAAGAACAAAAAAGAGGAGGGAAGATAAGACCAAATATGAGAGAGGTGAACAGACCCTCTGAGAGTAAATAGACACTGGTAGCAAAGTTCAAAGAAAACATGGTTGAAAGGGAAGGAGAACAGTAACACTCAGGTAAATGAAAAGAACACAAGGGAGATTTCCTTGGGTAAATGGATGGAAGAGACAAGAGAGGATGCGCCCAGATGTACATTTCATAAAATGACACATTTCCAAATGTGTAAAACTGAAACAATTGAAAGAAAATTGAAAACAGAAAATGTAAATTAAGAATCGTTGAATAGGTCGTCGCTGGTATGGCAGAACATTAAACACAATGTTGAGATGACCGCAAATATAAGTATGCACAAAGTATGGTGTTTTTAAGGAATTATACACTATTACACTATTTGACCTGCCTAGATAAAGGTTCTTGGGGTGCTCGGCCTTTAGCACTACAAAACCCTATAATTGCTGCTGCCTGATTATTGGGTTATTAGCATTAAGCAATCATAAGCTTAGCAAGAATTATAATACATTATAAGGCATGTGTGACGTGATGCGTCAGGGGAATTATAATTACCGGTAGTTTATTACTTGGTAAGCTCTCTGTGTATGTCTGTAGGTATATACTCAGGCACATACCCCATTGCTGGCATTGCTGGGGGTGGCTGACAAGAGACAGAGCCCGAACAGAAACAATATTTAAAGTTCCTATTCTCAGAGTCCGGGACCACTTTCGCGTTCCCTCGCCCCTTTCTCTATCTCTACCTGGACAAAATAGGGTGGGGGATACAGGTATTTCCCATGAGGTGACTAAAAGGCAAGGAGGGAGAAGAAGCTGCTGTGTTTGCAGAAGAGGGGAGGGAGAGGGTTGTTGGATTTGTGATGGGGACAAAAGGCAAAGCATACTGGAACAAATGTCTCCTGCAAAGTTGAAAGAGCGACAGTTGCCTTGTTTTAAGTATTTGTTGGTGTATTGGCAAGAAGTGTGGTATGCTTGTTTAGTGTAATTAGATGAATAGGAGGAGGAGGTGTTTGTGAGAGCTAGCTGGTTTACTCTGCATGTAGGTGAGACACAAACAGAAACAGTGAGGGAAGCCAGACAAATGAAAGGTTTGTAGGGCACCAAGTGAATACTGACTTACAGTATGTTAAGAGATCCTGTGCTTCTTGTTTCTGGATGCTTAAGAGTCAATTTTCTGGGACTTGTCTTCAAGTGTTCTATCCCAACCAATCACCGCCTTAGTTTCTTTTCTCCATTCATCTGGGACTTGCCTTGACTTCAGACAAAGGTGATGTCTAAGTTATGTGCCTAGCGGTGTAGGCTCAGCAGCTAGCATGGGAGGTTCTACATGTAACAATATCAAGCGGACAAGGACACGTGTTGTATGTACCGGATATACTGCCCATGATGTTGCAGTCCAGTATTACTGCATCGGATGAAAGCGTTGGAGGTGTCGAGATATAAACGTGTGGAGGGCAGCTGTATCGCCCTTACTTCCGGTGTTGCTATGAAAGGGGGAGGTGTCTTAGAGTTAGACAGTGTGGTGATATCAGTTGCCAGGTGGTCATTCTCTTATTCATGGCCAACATTACCCCCTGCTACTAAGCAGTTCCGTCTGGACCCTAACCTATAGTTCCCGTTTCCTTGGCAGCTGATATGCATCCTGTGGTAGAATCAGCTTCAGGATCCTCGGTTGCCTTACTCTGAGAAGCATAACTTCCTGTTACAACAACGCCCACACACAGTTATCCACGTTGCCATGGCCTAAGCCCGGTGGTGTCCCTACTCAGGGGTCGCCCTCCTAGAGGACAACGACTTAACTCCCTTGTTGTATCTTGAGATTATTCATGGCAGAGGGCTGGGTTTGATGTGGAGTCTGAGAAGGTTGACGGGAGAGTGATGGTCGAGGAGAACTTCGGGGGTATTTAAGGTGTTCAGATGGCCTCCTGCTGGGTGGTCGACAATCTTACCGAGCTTAAATATAACCCGTAAGAATAAAGAGGATGCATACATATGATCCTCTGACTCTCGCAGGTAAATCCTTAATTGAAAATAAATTGATACTGAAAACCAAAATAATAAGTACTTTAAGATGATATCACTGTACTGAAATGCTTAAGCCTAGTATGGTGTTTTACTAATAGCCCTATGCAGTCAATAAGATAATGCATTGCTTCATAGTATTCTGATTATCATCACCCGATTTAATTCGTTAGTTTATATCAGTATATACACTATACAGATAATAAAAAGCAGTTACTAAAAATACCATTTGTTAATTATCTAAGCTGTAGCTTCTGCAGGCCTTTCTTCTCAAATTATGTTCATATCCTGTGTTTTATCTTTTCCAAGAGTATTATACTGATATCAAAAGTCTAGTTGTCAGAGATGAAACAAAAACGGTGAATGCGAAACTACAGCCTTCCACTTCCTCACTGGTACCTGGACTTAACCATCAACTCGAAAGACACGTAGTTATGTTGTTTTTTTTTGTTTTTTTTTCTTCAAAACTCTAAGGGGGGTTTCCGGAACTATTACTTCAGGGAGACAAAACCCAAGCTTCAGGGGAGGGAATTACTGAAACTGTGACAACTGCAAACAGACGAACTTTCATTTGTCTTTGTGAGGGAAAGTTGCTCACAGTATGAATGTCTGCCTGTCTTTCCAGAATTTAAGACACATACTGATAATTATTGCTATGTGAATGTCATCAATAAAAACGTGTTTAATCTAATATCACAGATCGTATTGTTATTAGTTATTAGTGATATTGATAATCAATTTATCATTAAGCAAAATGCAAGGACATATATCGTACTTTAGAAATAAACGTTATTCACTTCAGTATCACTCATTGCTTTTATTAAGCCTACGAGTTGCTGTAAATATAAACTCTAGTAGCCCTAGTAATAGATTCATTCGATTCTGATTGTTCTTCTAAATGCGTGTCAATTGTAATATTAACCCATCCTTAAATACTAAACAAATATGATGTCTTCCTATGTACTAAAGCATTTTAAGCCATTCTGGCAAACAGTTAATGTGACTATGATGTACTAGATTGTAATACTAATATTGCATGATAACAGGTAAATTAAACTGGGGTGAGTATAAACTATGAAGAAAATATTAACTTTTGTAGAAGATATTGCTTCCCAGCAGTTTGGGTGACATTAATCACAAGTTTAAGTGGAATAACATTATGCCAATCAGTCAGTAGCTAATCCTGGATTCACAAATAGGGAAATAATGTTGGGATTAGCAATCACAGCGACAGAGAAGGAAAGAAGAAGAGGAGACGGAGATAATAGGAAAATATTTGTGCCAAGAGCAGACACCTTACTTCCTTTGCCAAAACCTCACTCTAAAACTATAGAAAGATACTTGCCATGGTAAAGGTCATTCGACTAGTTAGGGCTTTGTGAGATACCGCTAACAACGGCACTCTACATATAAAAGTCCTTAGTGTATCTGTCCGATGCCATGGTTGAGGACACTTACAATTAAAAGGTTTAAATACCGCCCCTGAGTTCTTTGAACCTCTTATAATGGTCAGTGGCAGATCGAGTGAAATCAGTAAGTTCATGATCTTACTATTTCCTCGCGTTAGCCCGATACCTTGTCGCTGTGTCATGCCACTAGAGACATTGTATTAAAGACCCTAAGTCAAGAGTACCAAAATGGAACTTCACCACCGATTAGCATAACGGTCAGGATAGACGAGTAACTATAGCCCCAGGACATGCCCTAGCTTATTACTCGCATTAGTCCGATGAAAGTGTCCAATATCATGACATCAAGGAACTATCATTTAACCCACTGAGCCCCAGCGACGCAGGGTTTGCGTCCACAATGTATGTAACCTAAACCCCAGCGACGCATTGTTTGCGTCCTAGCCGGTCCGGTCCTAATTACTCCGGTCCTATGGCACCCCGAGGGCTCAGATTTGAATGGGAATTGTGTAAGTATCCCACGCACCCATGCCGATGGTTGAAAACTCTCAAAGTCCAACCACGTGCGCGTGAGCGTGCAAAAACCTGTTTTTTGGGGGAAATTGCCTTCAATTTTTTACTCTTGTAAAATCCGTTTTCGGGGGCTCTGTAGGACCATTTTTTGCACTTTTTGACCATTTTTTTTTTTTGTTATTCCTTCATTCCTAACCCATTCGCTATTGTTTCTGGAATACAAAAAAAAAAAAATCAGAATCAGCCGGTCCTGGGTGGTACATTTATTAATATTTAGCTGGTACTCAGCGGGCTAAGACCTAAAACCAGCTAATCCATCTGTATCCCAAACTACCCATCCACACGGCAGGACCACCTAAACAGCCCAACGGAGAACTAGAAGACCAGACACCTGCTATCTCATCTCAACTCAAACTACATTGTCATTCCAAACTTCAAGTGCTAGCCAAGGAGTAAATGTTGAAAATCCACTCTCACTAATAGACCAGTGTGACAAGGTGAACTAGTTATTACGACAGAGTTCCCAAATTCATACTCTGTTAAATTCACACCAGTGCAACGGGTGAATCAAGATAAAATTAGAGTCCACAAGATATACTCTGTTTATTTATCACCAGTGCGACAAAGTGAAATAGTTATTACAACAGAGTTCACAAGTTATACTCTGTTTATTTATCACCAGTGCAACAAAGTGAAATAGTTATTACGACAGAGTCCACAAGTTATACTCTGTTTATTTATCACCAGTGCGACAAAGTGAAATAGTTATTACAACAGAGTTCACAAGTTATACTCTGTTTATTTATCACCAGTGCAACAAAGTGAAATAGTTATTATGACAGTCCACAAGTTATACTCTGTTTATTTATCACCAGTGAGACAAAGTGAAATAGTTATTACGACAGAGTCCCTAAATTTATACTCTGTTTAAATCATACTAATGCGATGGTTGAATCGAGACAAAAATAGAGTCCACCATTGAGACTGTTTTATTTCCACTATTGTGACATATGAACCATGATAAAAATAGAGTCCACAATTGAGACTCTGTTTATTTTCCCCAGTGCGAACGGGGACTATTATAAAGACAGAGTCAACTATTTAGACTATGATTATTTCTTAAGAGTTGTGAGATTTTCTATATCGAAGAAGCATAGTGAAAGAGAGAGATAACTAAGTATATTCCTAGTTCCCTTGCGGATCCTCGACCGTGCTCGGCACATATATGTTACAACCATTTATTCACGCATAAATAATAGTATTGTTAAACTAAGTGATTACATAAATAAAGTTGTTCATAAAATGTACACAGTGGTATATGTTACCCTTTGTTTCTTCCGTGCATGTGTTGTGTGACTTTGACTTCTCCAGTTAAGCAGAACCTACCAAAATCCAATCTAAACCCGGTAAAAACCCAGGTATAACAATAACCTTATTATAACTACACAACCTATATAATTATTATGTATATGATTTAAGAAGATAAATACAGATACATTATATAGCCTGACAAGAATTACGGGTATAAACTGTAGAATGAGAGAAAGGGAGAGCATGTGGCAACATTGCAGATGTGAACATAAGAATAGAGGAAGGACGAGACTGAAAAGCAAACATCAGGGAATAGTAGAGAGAGAGAGAGAGAGAGAGAGAGAGAGAGAGAGAGAGAGAGAGAGAGAGAGAGAGAGAGAGAATAAATGTGGGAGATAGAAGTAAAGGGGGAACATAAATGGAGATGAAAAAATACACAATAAGACAGAATATTGTGAAATAGAAATATGGTGAGAAATAGAGTGTTGGAGATACAAGTGTGTGTGACAAAACAAAGGGTCTGACTGTAGACAAGAGAACGTGTGAGTGTGTGAGAGTCAGACACACCGAACATAAAATATTTACCAAGGACTTGGGAGCTCATCGACAAACGTATTTAAACCATACTAAGTTCCCCCACTTAACTCTCCAAGTAGATGTTGCTTACCGACATAAAATATTAGAAGTAAAACAATAATATGCATATAAAACTAAATGTTCAGTTTAATGTCTGACACATTGCATTATTATCATACCATGACTGTCTCCTCATTTACATTAAGTATTTTGATTATTTACTCAATCTCAGTAGACCATTTCAAACAATATATATCAATCAATATCAATTCGTTTAAAATTAATGAAATCCTTGCCAAATTGATTATATATAAACTTACTTTAGCTAAATTAACGTTATTGATTGACTTGGAACAGGTGACAACTACTGGCTGTTATGTCCTACTGCTTGAGTTAAGCAAATTGTAAGTCGAGCGTGCTACCATTGTACCACTGGCCACAGATTCGTGTGGTGCTAGTTAAACATTTATTTTCATATTGCCACAGGTTTCCACCGTGGGTGTTTCTAGCCGGGAGCAGCGTGTGATGGTCGGGCAATTTCCAGCTCAGGCAGCCAACACACACACCTTCACGACCCACGCCTGTAATGAGAGTGGCAGAGAAGGGCACTCGTTGTTCAAGAGAGAGAGAGAGAAAGGCGATGAGTGTTACAGAGAGAGGGGGAGGTGATGAGAGGTAGAGAGAGTACTCGTTGCTGAAGTGTTGGTCTGAGTAGCACAAGAAAGCCAGGGGATGAATGGAGAGAGAGAGAGAGAGAGAGAGAGAGAGAAAGAGGGGGGGGGGGAGAGAGAGAGAGATGTTTGGAAGCGTAAGGGAAATAGATAGACAGATCGATACACTGATAAATACTACTGTATAATTATGCAACGACACACACAGATAGGTTAACAAACAAATGTACATGAGCATAAAATAAAGTATGGCCAGAATGAAAGAAGGAGAGGGAAAAAGAGAACACACAATATAGATAAAACATTAACTATAATAATAACTATAATAAACCATTAACATACAATATATTACAGCGATAATACAGCTGGTATCTCACTAGTTGTAATAGTGACGGATATAATGGAATTGCAACATATAGATAAAACATTAACTATAATAATAACTATAATAAACCATTAACATACAATATATTACAGCGATAATACAGCTGGTATCTCACTAGTTGTAATAGTGACGGATATAATGGAATTACATAATGGTATCCACACATGAATTATATTTTCAGACAATTTTCGCCATTACAATTCTATCATTGTAAATATTATACGGTTAAATAGTCCCACTACAACATAAATCAATGCAACGCAACTCCGTAGTACAGTATAGTTCATTGCCACTACTAGACCATGCTACAAATTAACCCTTTCACGTTTTTATGACTCAGAAGTTGCCAGATTAGCAAGAAGAAATAGAGTTCTCTCACTCTTATAATTACCTCTCCAAAATTAGTTTTCTGCCCACAGCTAACTCAAAGACAACTGCAGAGGTTGATGTAACTAAACTAAAGGTTTATAAATACCCCTGATGGTAACAAAGACTTTAAAGTATCCCTAATAGGCTCAAAATATAAGCAAAGAAAAACGAACGAACAGCCTCTGATGCGGACGGAACCAACGTTGACGAACCACGACCGACTAAGGACATGCCTTCGGACATTCTGAGAATGGCTACGTGGAATGCTAGTGGCATGAATGATGGCACAAAAGAGAGAGAGGTTCTGGAAGTGTTAGTGAATGGCAGGCTGGATGTATGTGGAATGACAGAGACCAAATGGAAAGGTTCAGATGTGAGAGAGTGGGAGTGTGGAATGGGTGTGTGTGCTGGAGTGAGTAAAGGAACAGCAAGAGAAGGTGCATGTTTGTTTGTAAGTAGCAAATGGAAGGAATGTGTAAGAGAGTATGGGTCTGTGGGTTCAAGGATTGTGTGGGTGAGAATGAAAGTAGGAATACAAACGTGGGTGATTGTATGCGTGTATGCCCCGAAAGAGGATATACTTGAAAGAAAGAAAGAGGAGTTCTGGATGAACGTGGAGGCGTGCCTGGAGAAGTTTGACAAGAACGAAAGAATATTTCTGATTTGGGATATGAATGGTAAGGTGGGTGATAGGAAAGTTGAGGGAGTGGTGGGAGGGTGGGCGGTACCATCAGAGGTGAATGGGAATGGTAGTGCACTTGTGAACGTATGTGTGGGGAGGAGGCTGTGGATAGCCAACACCTTCTTCCGACACAGAATGATCCACAGGTACACGTGGAAACCGATGTTGACGATGAAGGATAAGACAGTGGTGGAACGAAAGTCATTGATTGATTATGTATGTGTGGATGAACGAATGAAGAAATCTGTGATGGATGCTAGGGTGTATAGGGGTATTGGAGGGGGTCTGTCTGATCATTATGTAGTGGTAGCTAAGGTTAGGATACAAAAGAAGTGGGTGAGGAGAGCTGGAGGGAGGCGAGAGGAGGGTGGAATGGTGAGGAGGGTGGAGAGGTTGCAGGAGGAGGAAGTCAGGGAGGAGTACAGGAGAGCAGTGGAAAGATGATTAGGTGGGTTCGACCTGGAAGTTATGGAGGAAGTGGAGGAGATGAGCAAGGTGTTTAAGGATGAGGTCTGTGCAGCATGTGAGGAGGTGTGTGGAGTGAGGAGAAGAGGGAGGGGAGTGAAAGGTACAGCATGGTGGACAGAAGAGGTAAGAATAGCTGTGGAAGAAAAGAAGAAAGCGTATAGAGAGTGGTTGGGTAGTAGAGGGAATGAAGATTCCGAGAGACAGAAACGAGCAAGGTACGTGGAGAGTAAGAGGGTGGTGAAGAGAGTAGTGAAGGAAAGTAAGAGAAGATAGATGAGGAATTTGGAAGGAATCTGAGTGTAAAATGGAGGGAGAGTAAGAAAATGTTCTGGAAAGAAGTCAAGAAAGTTAGGGAAGGTAGCAAGGGAAACAGTAAGGGTGTGAAAGATAAGAATGGGAGAATGCTAGCCGAGAAACATGAGAGAGTCGAAAGATGGAGGGAGTACTTCAGTGAGTTGCTAAATGTAAGGAATGAAGAGCCAGCAAACATAGCTGGATATGGTATGGGAGGGAGAAGAAGAGAAGTAGTGGAGGAGGTGGGGATCAGGAGGTCAGAAGTGTGGGAAGCCATGAAATGAGTGAAGTTGGGGAAAGCACCAGGAACAGATGGAGTGTGTGGGGAAATGTTGAGGTATGGTGGTGAGATAGTGATAGAATGGGTATGGAAAATGTGCAAACTAGCATGGGAGAAGGGGAGTGCACCCGATGACTGGAAGACTGGCATAATAGTCCCCCTATATAAGGACAAAGGGGAAAGAGGAGTGTGTGGTAACCACCGAGGAATATGTCTTCTAAGCGTAGTAGGGAAGGTATACAGTAGGGTAGTGATTGAGAGAGTGAGAGTGAGAACGGAGAAATGGATAGGCAACGAGCTGGGATGTTTTAGGAAGGGAAGACGATGTGTAGATCAGATTTTTACCCTGAATTGTGTTGTGGAGAAGTATCTGGAGAAGAAACAAAAGGTGAATGTTGCCTTTATGGACTTGGAGAAGGCCTATGACAGAGTGGATAGAGAAGGTTTGTGGAAAGTACTTAGAATATACGGAGTAGAGGGCAAGTTGCTGAAAGCAGTGAAGAGCATGTATGAGGGTGCAAAGGCGGCAGTACGTGTGGAGAGTGAGCAGAGTGAGTTCTTTGACCTGAATGTTGGTTTGAAACAGGGGTGTGTGATGTCCCCGTGGTTGTTTACTGAATATATGGATGGAGTCATGAAAGAAATACTATCAAGAGCAGTGGATGTTGGTGTATCGCTGAAAAGGGAGGGAATTGAGTGGAAGCTACCTATACTGCTGTTTGCGGATGATACAGTTCTGATGAGTGGTAATGAATGGGAGTTGCAGGGTCTGGTAAATGAGTTTGGAACAGTGTGCGAAAAACGGAATTTGAAGGTAAATGCGGGGAAGAGCAGGGTTATGGTCTTCGAAAGGGGTGAAGTCACAGAGTATGAGGTGAAGTTGAACGGTCAGGCTATGGAGATCGTCAACTCTTTTAAGTATCTGGGGCTTTGGGCAGTGTGTTGAGTAAAGATGGGACTATGGATGAAGAAGTGCGGGAGAGGGTACAACAGGAGAAGAGGGTTGTAGGAACGCTAAAAGCAGAAACAAGAAATAGGGTGGTCAGTATGGAAGTGAAGAAGTCCTTGCATGACAGTGTGGTAATCCCGACACTGACTTACGGAAGCGAAGCATGGACGTTGGTTGAGAGACTCAGACCAAGAGTGAGAGCAGTGGAAATGAATTACTTAAGGAGTGCGTGTGCGGAGTTACATGGAGGGATAGACAGACTAATGAGGAAGTAAGAAGGAGGTGTGGTGTGGAGGTAGATGTGCTGGAAAGTGTGAAAAGGAACAACTTGAGATGGTTCGGCCATATGGAACGTATAGAAAGCGAGAGAATGACTAAGAGGGTGTACGAGAGCGAGGTGGAGGGACAGAGAGGCAGAGGTAGACCGAATGAGAGGTGGAAGGATGGAGTGAGGAAGTACATGAACGAAGGCGGTGCTGGTTGGGGGGAGGGGCGTCGACTGACTGGGGACAGAGGTGCATGGGGGCGGTTCGTTCGTGGCCACACCTTCGGGGATCACGGCGTCAGGCAATAGATAGATAGATAGACGTTTTTATGACTCAGAGGTTGCCAGATTAGCAATAAGAAATAGAGTTCTCTCACTCTTATAATTACCTCTCCAAAATTAGTTTTCTGCCCATAGCTAACTCGAAGACAACTGCAGAGGTTGATGTAACTAAACTAAAGGTTTCTAAATACCCCTGATGGTAACAAAGGCTTTAACACCTTACGAGCGGCCTATGCGGTTTATTTATGTGTACCGCACAGCGGGGTGTTTTTAGCCAAAATAGGGCTGTTTACGTGATCATTTTCATGCCTAAATAAGACCCAGAACGTAAAACAAGTACCTATCCCTGAAAGGGCATAAACAGAGCTTTCGAATGACACCATAACGATCCTTGTATGATGGATAGTTTTCTTGCAATACCGTGCAACGCGAGTGCAAAAAGCAGGTAATTCGGTACTTTCAGTACATAATTGAGTATGTAGCGAGTGAGAGAGGGAGGAGGGAGCTGAGATTTGTGTCAGTAGGTTCGCCGCGGTGGTCTGGAGCAGTCATACGCTCGCTAGTCTCCTGCCACCACTTGTCTCTCTCAGCCACATTACGTGCTGAAATGCCACTCGACCTATGTCGAGCGCCGCCACATAGTCCAGCTTTATTTAACTCGACTTATGTTGCTCGCCGCTAATTAAGGGTTAAAGTATCCCTAATAGGCTCAAAATTGTGTCAAGAACGTAAGAGTGTTAATACACCCAAGAACATCTTTCAGGTGACCTAGATGTGTGTGAATTTTGTGTTTTGTCTGCGTTTGTTCGTTGTTCTGTCTTGTGTTTTGTGTTTTCCCTATTCTTGAGTCGGCCACCCCCAAGAAAATAAAAACAAAACAATAATAAAATAGAGTAAAATAGAAAATGAAAATAAAAATAGGAAAAGTGGGGATTGGGCCTGAGCATATACATGCATACATACATACATTCATACATACAGTTTGTTCCCTAGAACTCAACCAAGCTTTAAAATATATCCAAAAGACCTGCCCACCGGGGGGCCCCCCCCCCTACCCTACGAGATAAATATGTAAATTTGATGGTAGAATGATGTCCCGCCCGATTCCTCGAAATTACAGGCTCGCTTTCGCTCGCCAGTGTGACGTTAACCACTCCGTTAGAACCGCATGGCTTGTCCTACAGTGACTCGCTAGGATCGCCAGGACAGTGGATGTGACTACAGTTTACGTATTAGGGTGTGCTTTATTTCATATGAAAGCTCGTGTCATGGGCAGTCCAGAAAGGCTCTTTGTTTTCACCCATGTCAAGGCTTTATATATTTAATTGTAAAGTATATGTTTTATCCTTAACTAGTAATGATAGGATCAGAGAGAGAGAGAGAGTAGAACAGAGTGAGAGGGGGCGAGTAGTGTTTTGCTATACTCGATGACGTCATAGCTGGCTGGCCTCGTGGGGATTGGTTGAGGGAGTTCTTTACCATGCTTGGTGACGTAATGTTTTGCTAGCTACTTTGGTAGTGGTTAGAGGACTTGTTACCGCTTTTTTCCCACGCGGCTCGACCTAGTGCGAGTATATATACAGCCTCCTCGCCACTCTCTCCCTCAGATCTGGTTTCTAGAACGCATCCCTCTTTATCCTTTGATACCTGTTCCCCGCCCTGCACCTGAGAATCTTTTCCTCTGCCTATCTCTCTCATTTTCCATATCTTTCACCACCTTTTATTAATATTATATCCCCTCTGGTTAACTCTGCAAAATCAGCTTAATGCTGGCCAGTTGTATTGTGCGTTAAGGTCTGATATAACCCATGTATGTTAGTTGTTAAGATAAGTTGATCACGAAGCATTGGTTGGCATTCATATTGTTTAGTACCGCTTCCTATAATTATTAGTGTTCTGCTGGATTAGATAATGCTAGACTAGGAGTCTGATATTATAAGGTATTGTTTCCTATGAGTGCTGGCTTTAGTTAAAAGCTGCACGACATACCTGAGAACTGGAGTTGATTGAGTAAATTCTAGTCTGTGTGTCATTGAGAGTAGAGCATGCACGAATGAGGGCTTTTTGCCTATACCATTCTGCACTGTTCTAAGCTCGTTGTTTGTCTTTGAGGTACGCCAGGAGAACGCTTAATACTTCGGTATTAAGGTTTCTCAAGAGAGCTACCCTTCCCTATAACGTAATACTTGACGCACAGACTTGAGATTTGCACTAGGCTATGCGGCATGCCATGCGCACCAGTATCTCGTATCATTGACTCTAGCTAGACTTTATCCATCATAGTAGACATTAAGTATATTAAACCAAGTACTCTTTTTATGCATACCCCTTTATGATTACACAAGCATTTCGCAGCCTAGTTTGATGTATTGAGACACAAACGACTTAGGCTCTTTTTGTTGATAGGAATACTGCATTGTTGTGGCGATTATTATTGTTGTAGTGTTTAGGATATTCTTGGCTCTGACGGCATTATATATTCTGCCTTTTTGTGTGCATAGCCTGCACGAGCATTGTTCCGCTGCCTGCCTTTTTGGGTTCCATTTCCGATACGAGCATCTTTATAGCATCTAACATGTAAAGAAGATTCCTTGTTAGTGTTGAAGGACTTTAGTGCACTTTCTTTCATGCAGGAGTGCCTGACATTTATTGATTAAAGTAACGTAAGCTGTAACTTCCCTTACCACCTTACTTTGCATACCATAACCAAGCACCTTCGGTTATAGGTAGTAATAGGCTGTTTTCACATAATATTAAGCCTAGAGTAGACGCACATTTATTGAGAGTTTAATAACCTATTATTGCATATAGAACTCTGTAGAGTATTTGTGTTCTTTGTTCACTGGGAATATACATCAGAGGTTGGATCTAGCGCTTTCCGTTGTAGCATTTATGCCATTACTAGTTCAATGAATAAGAGCCCTGATATATTTGAACCCCAGTCGTAACAAATGGCGACCTTACCTAGGATTTGGTGAACCTACATTTATTAGCAGGGAACATTTGTTGTTTTGGGGAATATTTTGTGGGGATCAGCAAGAATAATTTGTTTTTGCAACATAGTATAGCCCTTGAGTATTTCTGAGAATTTTGAGGTATAAGAGTTTGGGGTGCTTCTTTTCTGAATATTGAGGTGGGAAATTTGTTGTGACCATCATGTCTTATACCGGATCAGAGGAGAATGGAGACACAGTACGTAATGTCGAAACTGAGGAACAGCAGTATGGTGAAATGGTTAATCAGGGTGGGTTGCCCCTGGGGGGACCACCGATAATTTTAAACCGTAACCGTGCTCCTGATCAGTCTGTCTCGCACTTATTGAAACTGGTTCCGGTGTTTGTTGAGAGTGGGGTAACAGAATTTTTTGCACGCTTTGAGAAGAAGTGCCAGGAACACCAGTGGCCAGAGAATAAATGGGCAGCACTTGTATCCTCTAGATTAAGTGGCAAGAGTCTTAAAGCCTACGATGCGTTACCTTGGGAGTCATGTATTGTGTATGAGGATCTCAAGGAGGCTGTCCTGAGGGCTTACGAACTGCAACCAGAAACGTACCGTTTGAAGTTCCGGGGTGTAACTAAGGGAAGAGATAGCACCTTTTTGGAACACGCCCGGGACTTATCCGATGCTATGGGGAACTGGCTCCGATCTGAGAAGGTAACAACGTTTGATGGAGTTAAGCAGTTGATGATGTTGGAGCAGTTCTTTATGAGCACGGGCGGTGATCTAACTTTGAACTTAAAGGAGAAAAACCCAAGAACTCTAGTCGAAGCAGCAGAAATGGCTGATCGACGGCTGTCGTTGATTCGGGGTTGCGGGTCCTCACAGAAGTACGATGCAAGTGCTAGGGACCATTATCCTCCCCCTCCCCGTAGCAATGACACAGTTAAACAGAAGAGCCATGAAACTAAAACTGAATCCAAACCTTACACCACACCGTATGTGAAAAGTCAGGGGCCTTTTACATCACAGTATAAGCCGAAACCGAAATTTATGTGTTTTAGTTGCCACCAGGAGGGTCATAAGGCAAATGAGTGCCCTAGTCGACCTCCTCCGGCAGCCGTGTCTTTTGCTCACGGCATTGGAGTGTTCAAGAGGACATCAGAGTTTGTTAGAGGCATTTCTTCCGAGGTAAATACACTGCCAGTGCAGAAGGATCCGGAAGGCTTATTCCCTGTCCGTGATGCCTTTAGTGACCACAGGGGACTCGGTTGTGTGGAGTGGGGGGGTAGAAGACATGAGGTGAGAATTTTGCGTGACACTGGGGCATCGCAAACACTGTTGAGAAATTTCACTGGTAAACCTGTCAATACGGCGCGGGTGGTTGTGGTTCAGGGAGTTAATGCGACAAGGTCATACCCGCTTGTAAGAATGAAGATGGAAGTTGATGGTGTGACTCGGGACCTGGATGTAGGAATTGTGGAGAAGTTACCTGTTGGGGGCGTCGACCTCCTTCTCGGCAACGACTTTGCGGGACCTACTTCTGAGGCTCCACCCTTGGTCGTTGCCGAGAAGCCGGCCGACGTGAGTAGGGAGGAGCAGGAGTGAGTTGAGAAGTGTCCGGTGCAACCTATGGCGTGTGTTGTCACCGGAGATCCTGCATCCAGGGAGTCACATTCTGGTCAACAATCTTTAGATCAGCGGAGGAAGGGTACCGAGAAGGGGTTGAAAGTTGATGCGGTTGAGAGTTTAGTATCAACGGACCTTCTCGGGGACTCAGTATTAGGACCAAATATCGAGTCTGAAGAAGACCCAGTAACTGTTGTGGAAAAGGCAGAGGATGGGCTTAAAAAGACGAAAGAGTTGAAGGAGGACAGTGATGCACAGTCGGGAGATGTAGCAACAAGGTACCCTGACGCGTACCCTATGAGAAATGGGTCGGCGAAGACGGTGGTCCGAAGCTTGCTAGTACAGTGCAGTATACAGTGTATGTTTTTATTTTGTCCTAAGTTGCCATAGTCTCTCTCCAGTGCCTCCGGTTGTTTTGTGTGGATTGATCTTGATGGTGTTTCTGCACCCTGGTTGGAGACTTCGGCATCTCATATAATAATAATAATAATAATAGTGTATTTTTCCCGGTATGGTTACCCGCAGGGGATTCAGTCAGTCCGGGGACCTAACTTCACTTCTAGCCTCTTTGTTCAAGCAATGCCGCAGCATGGGATTGTTGGGGTTGTGTCATCTGCGTATCATCGGGAGAGCCAGGGTGTGTTAGAGCGATGGCACTCAGCCTTGAAATCTGTGCTTCGTTGTTGTTGCTTTGAGAGTGGGAAGGATTGGGATCTTGGCCTGCCATGTGTTTTGTTTGCTGTGCGGGAGGTACCTGGGGAAGGTTTGGGATTCAGCCCTGATGAGCTCGTCTTTGGACACCGTGTCAGAGGGCCTCTCCATATGGTTGAAGAAGTATGGGAGGGCGCAGAAAAACCTTGTTCTATGCTCAAGTGTGTCCTCAACAGTCGAGAACGGATGTTGGCTGGCCGTAATTTGACTAGCTCTCAGGCCCTCAGGAAGGACAGGTACGACCTCAAGGTTGAACTCAGGGAGTTTCACGTGGGTCAGGAGGTGTTGATTCTACTGCCCCTTGTAGGTCACCCCTTATCCGCGAAGTACGCTGGTCCTTATAGGGTGGTGGAGGAGCTATCAGACCTGGATTACTTGGTAGCCACTCCAGACAGACGGAAGCGCAATCAGTTATGTCATGTTAATCTCGTGAAGGAGTATGGGAGGCAACCCCCTGAGCCTCTCACTGTGCCTGTGATGACGTTTAGCAGTCAAGGTGGAGAAGGAGAACGGGACAGTCAAGCTCAGGTGGAGGATAACTGGAAGGATAAGAAGTTCAAATGGGCGCCTGAGTGTGAGAAGGTGTTTAGAGAAGTAAAACACCTGTTGTGCACTCACCTGATCCTCAGGGCCCCTGACTTTAGCCTACCTTTCCAACTAGCAACGGAGGCTAGTGGTGTGGGGGCTGGTGCCGTCCTTGTGGAAAAGGACGATGATGGGCTGGAGCATCCTGTTAGTTTCTGCTCGGAGAAGTACAATTCGGCCCAGGGGAGCTGCTCTGTTGTCGAGGAGGAGCTGCTGGCGGTTGTGCTTGCGCTGGGGCATTTCGAGGTCTATGTTCCAGCCTATGGTCCGGTCGTTGTAGTTTACCCAGATCATCACCCTCTCAAGTTCTTGGACCAGTTTCACAATCGGAATATGAAGCTGACCAGGTGGGCACTAAGGTTACTGGTATATAACCTGGACATACGCCATATTGCCGGTTGTGACAACGTGGTTGCAGATGGTCGTTCAAGGGTATATGATCCTGGGTAGATTGACACACAGGTAGCCTCCTGCTTTACTTTGAATAGTATTTTGCGCTTGGTGCTTGTTGGCTCGCGGTTGTACCGCAGCGTATTGGGTCGTAAAGCAGGAGTTGAGCGTTTGGTATACAAGAAAAAAAACTAGGCTTACCCCTATAGTGCAGCCGAACTAAAAAAAAAAAAACATAAAAATCAAATAAAAACTCTTTCTTTGATAGTTGAATTTTTTCAGTATGTTATAGCAGTAATTCTGAGTTGCACTCCTCTCAGAATGCTGGGCTAGAGAAGCTCGCTCTTGAGGAGCATGACTACATATAATTTAACCTATTGCGTTGGGGAGGGTTATAATTTTGTAAAATGTTTTGTTGAAGAACTGTGCCAGATATTTTACTGCCGCTGGGTGATGGGAAGTAGAGATATAACATGGGTTCTAACCATCAGATTTTTGTGAGCCTTGGGCCTCTGAAAAAAATCTTGGGGGGGGTGTGACGTTAACCACTCCGTTAGAACCGCATGGCTTGTCCTACAGTGACTCGCTAGGATCGCCAGGACAGTGGATGTGACTACAGTTTATGTATTAGGGTGTGCTTTATTTCATAATTATGAAAGCTCGTGTCATGGGCAGTCCAGAAAGGCTCTTTGTTTTCACCCATGTCAAGGCTTTATATATTTAATTGTAAAGTATATGTTTTATCCTTAACTAGTAATGATAGGATCAGAGAGAGAGAGAGAGTAGAACAGAGTGAGAGGGGGCGCATAGTGTTTTGCTATACTCGATGACGTCATAGCTGGCTGGCCTCGTGGGGATTGGTTGAGGGAGTTCTTTACCATGCTTGGTGATGTAATGTTTTGCTAGCTACTTTGGTAGTGGTTAGAGGACTTGTTACCGCTTTTTTCCCACGCGGCTCGACCTAGTGCGAGTATATATACAGCCTCCTCGCCACTCTGTCCCTCAGATCTGGTTTCTAGAACGCATCCCTCTTTATCCTTTGATACCTGTTCCCCGCCCTGCACCTGAGAATCTTTTCCTCTGCCTATCTCTCTCATTTTCCATATCTTTCACCACCTTTTATTAATATTATACCCCCTCTGGTTAACTCTGCAAAATCAGCTTAATGCTGGCCAGTTGTATTGTGCGTTAAGGTCTGATATAACCCATGTATGTTAGTTGTTAAGATAAGTTGATCACGAAGCATTGGTTGGCATTCATATTGTTTAGTACCGCTTCCTATAATTATTAGTGTTCTGCTGGATTAGATAATGCTAGACTAGGAGTCTGATATTATAAGGTATTGTTTCCTATGAGTGCTGGCTTTAGTTAAAAGCTGCACAACATACCTGAGAACTGGAGTTGATTGAGTAAATTCTAGTCTGTGTGCCATTGAGAGTAGAGCATGCACGAATGAGGGCTTTTTGCCTATACCATTCTGAACTGTTCTAAGCTCGTTGTTTGTCTTTGAGGTATGCCAGGAGAACGCTTAATACTTCGGTATTAAGGTTTCTCAAGAGAGCTACCCTTCCCTATAACGTAATATTTGACGCACAGACTTGAGATTTACACTTTTCAGAGCTTCCGTGACCGTGTTTAGGATACCAAAGTTTCTCAGTGAATTTAACAAGGGCAACTGATGCTAAAAAAAATAAGCCCCCATACACCTCACCAAAATGATGGGAAAGTTGTTATTTTAGACGTTTTTCAAAATGGCTGCCGCTGTCATCTTTAAAAATTGATAAAGTTCTATTTCTTGAAGTGAATGGCCAAAAATGATAATTTTGGTGTCTATTCCCACTAATTTTGGTGTCAGAAAACCAATGGGATGGCATAATTAAAAAATAATTAATAACTAATTACCAAATAATTAAGAAAATAAGAAAATAATTAAGAAAATCAATGGGATGGCATAATTCATGATTTAGAGTCCCATTAACCTCAACATCTAAGACAAATATGATGTTGTTAAATCCACTGAGAAACTTTGGTATCCTAAACACGGTCACGGATCCTCTGAAACTTACTCAAATAATATAATATATTATTTAAAATGTAAACCAAGAATGTTGACTGATCAATTCCTTCTTTTTCAGGTTTGTTGCATCGAATTTGGCGTGAAGAATCATAAGCATGGAACGTAGAGGAGTTAGTGATGTGCCTGACCCAGGACCTGGATTAAAATGCATATTATGTCAACATCCCTGTATAGCTGATGATAGTACGGACAAGACATCTGATACAAAGTGGGAGAATCTAAGGAGCAAGTGTTTTCGGTGGAAGGAACTTGATAAATTTCAGCATGCCTATGCAGCAGTGGAGTGGGACAAGGGGCCTAAAGGCCTGTACATGCATAGTAAATGTTACACCCAGATCAGTAGTAATCGCTATATTCAGCAAGCACAGAATCGTAAACGGAAATCTGAACAGGAAGAAGTTCAAGCATCAACTTCAAGTCAACAACTCCCAGGAAATGTGCCTAAAAAGCTTCGTTCTAGTACTGGAGTGGTTCATGATAAGAATCTCTGTGTGTGGTGTATGAAAGGACCACAAAAAACCAGTAATCCTGGCAAGTCCAAACTTTTGCTGCTGTCAACAGTAGACGCATGGAACTGGTTCAAGTTGCATACAGTTTGTCTGTCAGATGAGCCTATAAGAGAAAGATTGAATACCCTACTTGCATCTATCCCAGACAGTCGAACGGCGTTTGGATTGGAAATTCGTTATCATCGTGAATGTTGGCGCAATTATGTCAGCAACCCTCTGAAGAAGTCTTTTTCCTGATGAAAAAACAGAGCATCTGCAACATGTTAATCTTCGAGAGGCCCAAAATATCTTCTTTCATCATGTCCGTCAAGTTATCTTTGAAGATCATGAAATCCGTACACTGCAAGGTCTTGTAAAGGATTACAAAGGCATTACTTCAAATTATGGTTACTATTCCACAGCAAAGTCCAGTTTCGTGAAGGAAATTCTGATCAAGGAATTTGGAGATGACATAGCATTTCATGAACGAGGTCAGAAGAATGTGAGTGAACTGGTATATGATGCAAGAGCTGCAGGTTCATATCTTGAGGCTGCAATATCCTCTCTAGGTGTAAGTGACGATCAGCTGGTGAAGAATGTAGCTGGGCGACTCAGAGATCAGATCATCAAAACAAAAACTGTTCCTTGGCCTCCATACATACATGAGCTAGAAGAATATGAAGACCTGAATGATCTCCTCTTGAAGCTCATCACTTGGTTAAAGCACCCCACAAAGTCTGAAGTCGATGACAAGCCCCAAGTCAGATCAATTGCATCTATTTTGACCAGCTACATCACTGGAAGACGTACTGCATTTGAGACAAACCTCGGTGTACTGCTACATGGTATGACAAAGAGCAGAGAAATGGTAGACATATTACATAAGGATGGCCTGGGAATCAGTTACAATGATGTGCTTTTGCTTAGAGATTTCTGGGCAGTTACTGACCTGAAGCATTCAACTGAGTGTCCTTTTGAAATTTCTGAAGGAACACCGGCAATATGTATAGTCGACAACGATGACTTCAAAAGTGACACTTTGACTGGAAGTGGCCAACATCGTACAAATGTCATGTTTGTTCAGCCAGACCTACCTAAGCTAAATCTACCTACCCTAGATGATGATAGACCAGTTGCAAATAGCACCTTGCCTTCGTACCTCTCTGATATTATGCCATCCCATTGATTTTCTTAATTATTTTCTTATTTACTTAACTAATTGGTAATTATTTATTAATTATTTTTTAATTGTGCCATGCCATTGATCTTCTGACACCAAAATTAGTGGGGATAGACACCAAAATTGTCATTTTTGGCCATTCACTTCAAGAAATAGAACTTTTATAAAAAATTTAAGATGACAGCGGTGGCCATTTTGAAAAACGTCTAAAATAACAACTTTCCCGTCATTTTGGTGAGCTGTATGGGGGCTTATTTTTTTTAGTATCAGTTTCCCTTGTTAAATTCACTGAGAAACCTTGGTATCCTAAACACGGTCACGGAAGCTCTAAAAATGACTCTACTACTAGGCTATGCGGCATTGCAATGCGCACCAGTATCTCGTATCATTGACTCTAGCTAGACTTTATCCATCATAGTAGACATTAACACCTTACGAGCGGCCTATGCGGTTTATTTATGTGTACCGCACAGCGGGGTGTTTTTAGCCAAAATAGGGCTGTTTACGTGATCATTTTCATGCCTAAATAAGACCCAGAACGTAAAACAAGTACCTATCCCTGAAAGGGCATAAACAGAGCTTTCGAATGACACCGTAACGATCCTTGTATGATGGATAGTTTTCTTGCAATAACCGTGCAACGCGAGTGCAAAAAGCAGGTAATTCGGTACTTTCGGTACATAATTGAGTATGTAGCGAGTGAGAGAGGGAGGAGGGAGCTGAGATTTGTGTCAGTAGGTTCGCCGCGGTGGTCTGGAGCAGTCATACGCTCGCTAGTCTCCTGCCACCACTTGTCTCTCTCTCTCAGCCACATTACGTGCTGAAATTGCCGCTCGAGTTATGTCGAGCGCCGCCACATAGTCCAGCTTTATTTAACTCGACTTATGTTGCTCGCCGCTAATTAAGGGTTAAGTATATTAAACCAAGTACTCTTTTTATGCATACCCATTTATGATTACACAAGCATTTCGCAGCCTAGTTTGATGTATTGAGACACAAACGACTTAGGCTCTTTTTGTTGATAGGAATACTGCATTGTTGTGGCGATCATTATTATTGTTGTAGTGTTTAGGATATTCTTGGCTCCGACTGCATTATATATTCTGCCTTTTTGTGTGCATAGCCTGCACGAGCATTGTTCCGCTGCCTTTTTGGGTTCCATTTCCGATACGAGCATCTTTATAGCATCTAACATGTAAAGAAGATTCCTTGTTAGTGTTGAAGGACTTTAGTGCACTTTCGTTCATGCAGGAGTGCCTGACATTTATTGATTAAAGTAACGTAAGCTGTAACTTCCCTTACCACCTTACTTTGCATACCATAACCAAGCACCTTCGGTTATAGGTAGTAATAGGCTGTTTTCACATAACATTAAGCCTAGAGTAGACGCACATTTATTGAGAGTTTAATAACCTATTATTGCATATAGAACTCTGTAGAGTATTTGTGTTCTTTGTTCACTGGGAATATACATCAGAGGTTGGATCTAGCGCTTTCCGTTGTAGCATTTATGCCATTACTAGTCCAATGAATAAGAGCCCTGATATATTTGAACCCCAGTCGTAACACCAGGAAAACATTATATCTAAATGCCATGAAAGTTCTTAAAATATATATATATTTGGGGCGACAGGTTTTAATATCGCCAAACTAATTAGGCAAATGTCTTAAAATCTCAAAAATAATGAAGCTAAATATAAGGGAGAAAGGGGGTCAGAAAAAACTTTAAGTAATTATCTTCCCTTAAGAAGAAGCTATATTTTTTCATAGGATTTATTTAAATCGTAGTTACCCCTTTGAGCCTTAATGATAGACAATTAGCTAAACATAAATCTTGCAATGGTAACCAGAATATGAAGCATATTACTTAATCCTGCTGAAGGGGTAAAACACGGATTTGTATGGAATTCTGATTTACGTTAAAAGTTCTAGGAATATATTTTAAGGATTCATGATATTTTTTTAAATATCATTGAACGCTTAAGAATATTTAAAATTAATAGAATATTAATACATCAAATACACCGAAAGGGAAATTAACGTATTATCAACTTTATTGAAGTGTAGTAGTAGTAGTAGTAGTAGTATTGCGGATACAATAACTCCAAAGAGTTTCATACCTAGCAGAGATTTACATAGATACACTGGCCACACAGACCTTACGATCCAAACGAGGTGGTCAGGACTTAATTCTAGTAGAGATGGCATATCCGATAGAAAAGGAAAGTTGAAGGAAAGGATAGAAAAGAAGAAGGTTCTCTCCCCACCCTCCGTTCCCTCCGGCAATTGCCGTACATGAAAAAGTTGGAAGTGATTAACCTTGCTGGGCTTCGAAATCCCCAGAAGGAATTTACAGGAAAGATTGGAAAAAAAAAAGGGAAAACAAGAAAGGGAAAACGAAAAAGAAATTAAAAAATCATGTAACCCTTCGCCTTAGCAGCATGTAAATGTTGGGGTTAATTGGAATCATCCAACCCATCACCCTTAGTAGTATGTACATATTTAGTGAAGTTTATTATTCTTATTTTTTATTTGTGTATTATTTGTTTTCTTTTCTAACGCTCTCTTCAGCTGAACAATTAATAACGGTGATAATTACTGCCTACTCCATACCAATTTTTCTGTGGTATGAGTCTAGATTTTTCTTAAATGTATATATAGAGGAGCTGTCTATTACTTTATTTGGAAGTTTGTTCCACTCATCAATTACACTGTGAGTGATTTTTTTTTTTTTTTTTTGTATCTAGATTCGATCTCCGACCTAATAATTTTAAATTGTTTCCTCCTGTAGATGTGTCTTCGGCTTTTTTGAATAACTTATCTAGATTAATGTTACTGAATCCTTTTAGAATTTTAAAACACTCTATCAATTGGCCTCTCATCCTTCGTTTCTTAAGTGAAAATAGATCAAGTTCTCTCAGTCTTTCATCATATGATTTATTTCTCAATGAAGGGATTAGCTTAGTGGCTCGCCTTTGCACAGATTCCAATTTTTTAACATCCTTTATGAGGTGAGGTGACCAAAACTGCACAGCAGAGAGAGAGCGAGAGAGATAACGAGTGAGAGTGAGCACGTGTTGATAATGAAAGGTGTGGAAGCGTCTGGTGGAGTATGTGGAAGGTGAGATATCTTGAAGTAGCCTTCACAATGACTATGGGGGGAAGATAGAATACAAGAAAGAAGGGGAAAGTGTGTGTGTAGTATATCGAGTGCCACAGTCCAGAGGCAATACACATACCATATTATATGTACAGTATATTATATACTCTTCCATTCATTATACACAATAGCATATTATTTTTTTTATAAATTGGGAATGAGCAGGTCGTATTGTATAATGGACACACCTTAAATAACCAAACTAGTGTAACCTCACCAATCTGTTTTACATCATGCAGAACAGTGTATTCCATTCAACATAATACAGTATATTCAACTTGACAGGGGTGACATTAAAATTCGATTTGACAGGGGTGACATTAAAATTCAGAATTAGGTATATGATAATAAATATATTGATTTACTTCTTGGAACAACACAATACGTATCTCACCCAACAAAATATAAAATGGTATAGTCATAACTGAGCAGTTCTACAAATACTCTTTGAAGGATCAGTTAAGCATATAAAAAGTAATATATATTTAAATTGTTACGGAATTGTCCATCATGAATCTCACGAACTATGACATCTTATATAATATACTGATATGAAAAGCTCTCCAAATTTATCACTAAAAGGATGGTTTATGTAATTATTATGAAACCACATACATTTTGTATTATCTGGGAAAAGACATAAGTATGTAATATCACGTAACTACGCTTTTGGATTTGAATGAAACCAACTTGCTTCAGCTTGCGTGACCGATAGTATGTCTAGTATATAATAATATAATATATAATTATATAATATATAATTAAAATGAATATATAATTACCAGTCAATTGCGAGCACGATATAATTATTAGCTTGTATATTTTCGACTAAAGGAGAGCTCACTGCAGCGGAGTCACAGAATAATTGGACTGTTTCTGAGATTATTTCCTTACGGACCGTCCTTGTTATAGAATATATAACAAGGACCGTAAGCGGTTTACCGGGAGAGAGAAAACAAATCCTTTCTATTGTGTCCTACATCAAAGGTACTGGCTCGTGGAATATTCTAACTAGCGAACATTTATATAAAATGATTGGATTTTGTATAAGTAAAGGAGCACTTATATGCATCATAAGATTCTGTTTTCACTAATAATAGTGTTTCGTGCGGTATTACACAAAGGCTCTTCCCAACAACTTTCGATGAAAAACTGTATATTCCAGCAACATCTTAGGTGGTTGATGTGTGAATAGTGATTTAATGTAGTTTTGCCTGCGTTTTGCTTGGGTCTTTAAATAGTGCTGTCTTCTTCTTATCTCCTGCATTTCTTGATATATATTACTGTTCTCCCCTTACTCGTATTTACAAATTCTGTAATTGGGAACTAACTGACTGACTGGCATTATTTTTTGAGATACCGAACTGCCAATCATAAAATTGATCGTTAGCGAAAGTGAGTATGATGTACATACAATTACATTGTGAATCGATAACTTATTTATGTACATAGATAGTTTGCCTTTTTTTTCTCCGGTGTACTTAAGCCATTCAGTATTTAAGGACGCCTTTCTTCGCAATGTTTCGGCTTTTTTAAAGGATTAAATTCATTGTTTTATATGGTGGTGTATTTTCGAATACAGGTAAATCGCCACGGCGGGATCCCAGAAAAATTAGACACTGCTTAAGGTAATTTATTGGTTTATTGGAAATAGATACAAGCTACTCTTTATTATGGTTCTGTATAAATATTAGTAAATGGCTCGGAGTTCTATCGAGTCATAATAATTACGTAATTATTGGTTAATGTATTAACAGAGAAACAATTATGTGTATCATTAACTTCTGCTTTAATTAATATTAATGTTAAAGCCAATGCCACACGGGTGATAATCCTGGATTATATAAATTAACAAATTTGTCCTACCAACATGAACATTTGTGACAGCATAGGCGACAACACTGGAGGTAAATTATCTTGTTTGGTTCAATGATGATAACACATAAAACATATGGTTTGAATCTGCCAAAACTGCTGAGGATTAGTTACATCAAATAATAACGTTGAGTGACGTTGACTTTTATCGTTCAGTGGATCGGTAAATAGACAGTTGCAATTGGTTTATGATTGATGTTGTTACCTTGATCACCCCAAAATGTTCAGTAAGTCATGAGTTCAAAGGATTAAACAGAGGAATAGAGAACATGATATCTGATCATCACAAGGCTGCATCTGGTTATGTTATGAAACTTAAGTGACATTGAAAAGCAAATGGATGGATGGGACTCGTTAGCCTTGGTCGGCAACTCATCTAGGGGAGACAACCTTATACAAATCCGGGTGGATGGGACTCGTCAGCCTTGGTTGGTAACCTGTCTAGGGGAGTAAACCTGATACAAATCCGTACTGCTTATCTAAGGGTAAGGCAGGTTAGTGGATGGATTAGCCGAACACCACTGTAGAAAAATAGTGCTAACAAGATACACAGAGGGCCTCGGAGTCGGACGGATCCTAAATTGAGTGGTCAATCCTGTAAGTCCTTCACTAAACTGGCTCGGGTTGTCCCTCTCAGAGGGAATAGGTCTGCTTGGGGGCATTCTGTGTATGGCCACCCTCGTAAGGGGAGTAAGGCATCCGGCAATAGATAGATAGATAAAATAGAAAAGCAAATATAAGTAAACCTTTACCTCTCAAGACATCTATTTTCAAACTATTATGTAGATGTGGAAAATCTTGCATGCAATTAGTAGGACATTTGTATATCAAGACGAATACTGAATAAGGTTTGTATAAGGGGATGCGGGAAACAGTAGATGCACGAGGGAGAAGTAGCTGATAATGTGAATGATACAGGGTGGATTAACGTTGCATGGGCATCAAAGACTGCGGTCAATTACTTAATTTAGCCATGATATGTGGAGGTAAATATTTGTTTCTATTATATAATTGCCGCTGATTAAATACCAACAATATATATTCCTTTTAATTAACGATTTTGTCAATATAATGTTCAACATCAATATTACCTACCTATATGTTGCTAATGATTGGTCAAGATCTGTTTATATTGGGGAAGTGATTTGTGGCACATTTGAATCATTTAAGTTTAATTGTAAATATAAAATGATGTGTTTAATATTGGGATTAACTAATTAGTATTAACCATTAACTTACAACAAACAAAAACCCTCCACTTCCTCAGTGGTACCAGTCCCAAAATCATGGAATTATTTCTTACCTCTAATAATTCTGCTAACACTGTAAATCTTCTCCCTTCGTTGGTCTCCTCTGATCGTAATCTAATCTCTGTTACCTGTCCTGTTTTTCCAGTACGGCCTTCTGACACCCCCAGCCGGCAGACCTTGTGGCATTTTGGCGCTGCCGACTGTGAGGCTCTACAGCAGTACTTCTTTAAGAACATAAGAACATAAGAAAATGGGAGTCTGCAGAAAGCCGATTGGCCTAAGCAAGGCAGATCCCTGTCCCACACAACCCCAATTCATTACAAAGCCCAATTATAGGCTTCACACTCTAATACCCTGAGGATCATCTTACCAAAACGGTTAGAGATTAACGCAGGATTATGGAGGTCTGCAGAGCGCTGATTGGCCCAACCCGGCTGATCCCCCTTCACACCCAACCCTTCTCGTCCATATGCTTATCCAATTTTATCTTAAAGCTCCCTACAGTTTTAGATCCCACTATAGCACTTGGTAGTCCATTCCACCCGTCTACAACTCTGTTACCAAACCAATACTTGCCTATATCTTTTCTGAAACGAAATTGATCTAATTTGAAACCATTGGTACGAGTTCTTTCGCTATCACTGAGCTTTAGTACATTTGCCATGTCCCCTTTGTTAATCCCACTAACCCACTTGAACACCTCTATCATATCCCCTCTAACTCTGCATCTCTCTAACGAATGTAAACCTAATTTCTTCAACCTTTCTTCATACGAAAGATTTCTAATATTATGGATAATTTTTGTCATTCTACGCTGTACTCTCTCCAATGAATCTATGTCCATTCTGTAATAAGGACACCAAAATTGGACAGCATAATCCATATGGGGTCTCACTAATGACAAGTAAAGTTTTAAGATAACATCAGCAGTTCTGTTACTCACACTCCTAGAGATGAACCCGAGAATCCTGTTTGCCTTATTACGAACGCTTTGATTTCCCATGATATTATTTTGTCTTCTGTGGCATGAATTTAGATATGTGAACAATAATTGACATAGTCTAATTAAACTATCATACATATTTAGTATGTAATAATTGCTTTGCAGAGCAATACACCTTGTTGCACTCTCCTCATAAATCTAATTTTCCGAAGTTGTGTGCTGAATTAATATGTGGCATGACTTACAAAAATATAACAAATGGAGCTTTACGTGATATGTATGTTGCATGCCGTATTACTGTAAAAATATATTGCAAACGCTGCAAGGCCAGAAGTAAACATTACTGCGTGGCTCCTAAAATACAAAACTTAGAAAACAATGTTTCCAAGTGAGAGTATATTATTGTGGAAACCTCAGGATTTTGTCATCTCTTCTCTCTCCCTAAGCCTCCTTTATTAACATTCCTCTGTCACCCTGCCTTAGATCTTTCTTTTTCTCCATCACAAAGTCAAAAGCTTCAAGGCATACAGGGCTTGTTTTTGTGCTGATAACTCGCCATACCGTATGTGTTTATCCCTTTTATATTATAATGTTGATCTTTATAATGCGATTTTCTCTTAATAATTTCATCATGTACTTTACTCTTTTTTCTTTTTCTTCTTTTGTATTTGTAATTGGTTGTTATTTTAAATATTTTCATTACCCCAGAAACACTACAGTGTACTGACAAGCCATAAGAATTACAGTAAACTCAACAGTACATTAGTTCCAATCTTTAAGGTTTTACGTATCTGTTGTTATTCCTTCCTTATGTCTCTTCCCGAAAAGTTATCTTGATTCAATATTATTTTTTTTCTTATTGAACGCTCGCCGCTCTCTCTCTCTCTCTCTCTCTTTTTCTCACACATTTACTCATAGATGCAGGGAATGATTCATGATAACCACAGAGAGTAATACATGGGGTACATTAAGTCTAAATAATACTGTAGTAGAAAGTATGGCCCGTCTTGAAAGGCTAGAGCATAATATGTTCACCAAAATATCCGAGTTGAACCATCTTCGAAACAAGTTCATAGGCAGCATAATAATTGTTACGTTATTAAGTGACTGAACACCTACATACATTTGTTTTGGTGTCCACAGTAATATCAATAACAAAATATCCGGCAGCTAGGAACATACTATGTATCTATCTTTCCTTCACAAGCTTCGATGGTTCAAATATTTTACTCCTTTGTCCTCCCCTTCTGCGTCCCCTTTCTTCCCTTCCTTCCGTTGTATTCCTGGTAGTCTCTTTCCCTTCTAGACCAAAGTTTCCCCTTACCTTACACTAAGGAAACCAAAGAAGTATGTAGCAGGATTTGGCCTTTGTATAGAACAGCAAGATGATAACTGAAAAAGTATGTTGTGTCTCCTTATATATATATATATACGAGGTGTCCCAAAATTGGTCCGCCAAGCTTAAGGATTAAATTTATGTAACTAAAGTTTAGTATAACATGTTCAATACAAAACACTCAAATCTCAATTGTTACGGATATATTGCATGTTGAAAATTGTATTTTTCCTTGTTCTTCCCCATAAGGCGTGCTAAGCTGTCAAAGGGCCTATCCCACCCTCACCACAATGTGCATATATTACCATATAATAATCAAGATATTATAGTGGGGTATGTTTAAATTTGTTTGGACACTTTCTAGCTAATATTGTACTTGCTAGAAACCGTCTGGCATGGAAGAGTCCATTACAGTGGTGGATACATTCAATATCCCTTTAACGGATGAACGTTGTAGAATATATATACAGCATTAATATTTGTTATGCTAAAAAATATCCATATAACCTTATTATTTGTTTATATATACATAAATTGCAAACAAATGGAAACCAAATTGATATCCTGTGAATTAAAAGGAAATATACGTCATTTCCACTGGTATTCCAATTGCACAGATTATAAGAGCTGATTTCACTAGAAATATATAACAAAGATTATTCAAAGATGAGCCACCAGTGATGCGACACAATTCCATGCTCCATTACATAGATCATAGATGATAAGAAATTCTGCAAATTACTTGTATTGTTATGGATATATCTTTTCAACGAGAACATGGTATCAATAATTGTATATATTCCTTAGTAGTCAATTTATGGGATTACAAAACAGACAATGACCCATCTTAGATTACCGATTGGATATATATATATATTACGAGCTTGTTCCTGAATTATGTAGTATTATAGATGGTGTGACGGCCTAGTCTGTCTCAGGCCCTGACTACAAGGCCAGGGTCTCTCCTCATAGCTACGTAAAGCAGCGGGGCTGAGTCAAAGGGTGGGAGAGAGTGTGAGGGAAACTTTGTTGAGATGATCGTCTGTATGCAAGTTGTGGATGCTAACTCAGACTCTCTCACTCTCACTTTCCTCTCACACAATCACACTTAGTCAACCTCACTCTCTCTCACACTCTCTCTCTCTCTCTCTCTCAGGAAATGTTCAGTCAACCTGACCTATCTTCCCAAGAATTCACGGTACAACATAATACAATGTTGTAAACTACGCAGAGGCATTATCTAAGTGCATACCACCCCCTTTACGTAGGGCACGTGGTACTCGTCTTGCAACTCAATCCCACCCCTACTCTGTGCAACTCTCCAACCCAAGAGTGAAACGTTACTCTCAATCTTTCTTCTACTCAACAGCTGAGCTCTGGAACTCTCTCCCAGAATCAGTCTTTCCCTCTTCCTATGACTTAAATTGCTTCAAACTCCGTGTGTCCAGGCATTTTGGCTCGAACGTCCCATGATTTTGGCCCTGTCACTCTTTCAACTATGGGGGAGGCACTCGCTATAGGCAGTTATGCCTTTTGCCTCCCTCAATCACATAGACAACAAAATATGTGCACATGGTTTGGAAAATACACACGTTGAAAACAAAAAACAAAACCATATAACACACAATTATTAGATAGAAGCAGTATTATTTTTACTGGAGTGTGATATGTGCTACAAGTTATGATATTATTTGAGGGGGATTTATGCTTGTACTAAATGCATGGATAAATACATTGTCATGACGGATATTAAAATAATAAATTAGAAGGATTTTAAACGGCATTATTGTTTACTTAAAAACGTACATTGTGGCCCCGAAGGTATCCGACCCAAGATGGTGGTAACAAAAACATAACATTGTAAAATAAACAAACATACACACACACACACGCACAGCCACAGAATGCTAACAATACTGCACATTAGTTTGTTGATGTTAGCTTCTACAGCAGGCGCTATGAGAGCAATAAACAAATCTATATTGGTATGCTAGGGTTCCAATCCATGTAAATATATGCATAGCACAGTTATTTTATATAATACGAACACGTCAATAGGAATAACAATAAATACTGTAAAACATTTGGGAATATTCACTGCTATGGATTCCTTTTACAGTAAAACGTGAACCATTTCATATACAGTATATATTTACAATATGGACTTTTTCCCGCACAATTTATCACTTTGCTGTGAACGTTTCATCATTCTGTGTTGTACAGTATATAATACCATAGAGAGCATTGGGAGGGGCAGACAATTTTCTATTATTATTTTTTTTATTTACTCCAGCCTGATAATTAACAGGTACCAGTAATAAAGTCACTCGCAAGTACCAGCGACGGACGACAGCCGTCAGTAATATGCAGTCCTTGTTACTGCCAGTATCGAGCGGTAGCTGCTAACATGACTTGTCAGCACTGCTCTGAAGAGTTGGTAACACTTCTCAGCTTGGTTGAAAGCCTCTACAAGCTGACTGGACTAGTGTTTCACCAACTTTTGAGGTGAAAGGTTGTTCTATCTTGCTTCTTAAGCCATTTTGGCCACACTGCTTGGTACTGGAGGGTTATTTTATGGTAATACCCTGTGGTACAGTAGGGGTTAATGGGTATTTTATGAATACGGCAGGCCTATTGTGTCAGTGCTGTGAACTGTGTGTGTGTGTGTATGTGTGTGTATTCTTGTTTGAGCGCTTTTGTGTTGTGTATGTGAACCATTCATATAAACATCTCCTGTCCACTCTCATCACTCAAATAGACTCTACAATAACACATATAGAACGTACGTTTTTCACATATACTGTACATAGGGTTATACAGACGTTTGATTCGTATTATTGAGATCTACACCATTGTTTACATTGATTAGGACAATGAAGATAACATTATCAGACAAGGAGTTAACAAAGATATACTTCTCTTTTTTGAACTCTTTAATGTCAGTTATCTCATTTTCAAGTTGTAACTGAAGAGATGTGTTGGTAGGGAGTGACCATCTTGTGTGACATACTTTTTCTCTGCCCCGTACTGCAATATACAGCATATACACTACAAACAGCCTCTTGGGAATCAACATAACTTTATAGGTTGCCATTCTATACTTATTTTTGTTCAATACTCTTGGTGTTTCATTTCTTCTGACCTGTTTTGAAAAGATCATATTACCACTATTGCTAAAACAGCTCCCCAGAAGTAGGTGTGCTCAACCATCTCCGCCAGTTTTTCACCAACGCACAGCTCCATGTATCGAGTAATGTTCGTATGAGCGGCGAGATTCCACTCAAATGTGTAGTCAAAAGCATTATGTTTCATCAACTCGCCTATTTATTGTCAGACAGCATGATCCCTGAAGGGGTGGCCACGAATGAATTGCCTCCATGCACCTTAGTGTTCTGTCAGCCAGCGCTTCTCCTCCCACCCAACACCACATTTGCTCATATATCTCTCAAGTCCCCTCTTCCACCTCACTCTCAGTCTGCCTCTCCCTCTCTGCCCATCCACCTCACTTTCGTCCACCCTCTTAGTCATACTCTCGCTCCCCATATGTTTCACGTGACTGAACCATCTCAGGGTGTTAAATTGAATACATTCTTCAAGTAGGATTTCCCTTCTCCGTAATATAAATAGAAAAAGGTCAAGTAGCCTTTATCACGCTGTAGTAGAGTTAGTTAAAATACGAACAAGCGTCCTGACTGTCAGTGGTTTTAGTCCCACTGAGAGTATAATAACATTTAGTAGCTCACGTGTATTTGTGAGATTTACTTAATATTAATGATACTCGTGCTTGATTGGGTCAGAATTAAATGTAATCAATTTTTGCTCGAGTTGTAAAAATCCCTGTATGGTATCCTGGAATATGGATCCTATGATTTGTGATTGAATTGAAATACATTCTCCAAGGATGATTTCCCTTCCCCATAATATAAATAGGGCACAGTTAAGTATCCTGTATCACGCTGTGGTAGGGTGGGTTAAAGCATAGACAATCGTCCTGACTGTCGGTGGCTCGAGCCCCACTGAGAGTATAAAAACATTTAGTAGCTCACTTGTATTTGTGATATATACTTTATATATATACATATATATATATATATATATATATATATATATATATATAGTATATAGCTGGATGTGATGGAGATGAGCTGCTTGAGGAGTATGTGTGGAGTTACTCGTAAAGACAGATTGAGGAATGAAGAGATACGTAGGAGAGTGGGGCAGCAGGAACATTTGTCAGCCAGAGTGGACAGAGGGGTGCTGAGCTGGTATGGTCATGTTGAACGAATGGGAGATGAAAGGCTTACAAAGAGAATATGTGAGTCAGGTACAAGGGGAGATAGAAGGGCAGGAAGACCCCCATTGAGATGGAGAGACTGTGTAAGAAAGGCTTTGGATGATAGAGGAATGACTATATATCAGGCAGGGGAAGTGGTGGTGGACAGGTGTGAATGGAGAATGCTTGTGAATAGTTGAGTGAACACATGGTCATTTGGAGTAAGGGGTCGGGCGCAAGTTCGACTAGATAATAGTCCATCAGGCGCCTGGCCGGGGGGACGATTAATATGAAGGGTGTGCCTGGAAGTGTGGTGGGAGGGCTTGTGGCTTTGGCTCCGCTGCATATCTGCCTGCCGAGATCGGAACCTCTCCGGGTGGTCAGGGGCCGGGGGAGTGCTGGAGCGACCTTGGTAACACGGGTCTCTGGGTCTTCTCCTGGGTGACCTGGCTGTGTGTGAGTTTGTGTTTTTTATCTGTGTTTATTTTTTGTTTTATGTTGTTTTTGTGTTTTCCCTGTTCTTGCTCTGTCTTGAGTCGGCTACCCCCAAAATGGGGATTGGGCCTGAGCATATAGATAGATAGATAGATAGATATACATATTATATATGAAATGTGGCCTCCAACTCCTTAACGTTCTCCTCCACTCCCATCACGTTTCCCCTTTATAAAATCCAGTGTCGTAGAATCCCCAACATATTACCTGCCTTTCCTGATCCGCCAGCTGCCTGTCAGAAAATAATGGTAATGCTCTCCAGGAATCATATCTGGCCATTTGAAAAATATGGCATATTAGTTTAATGCCAAAGGTTACATGCAGGTACATTATTTGTAAGAATAAGTTTATAATTTGTTATTTGGATTGACGTAGTATGTCATTACCTTATGGGTATTAGTCTAAAACTTCCTGCAATTAATTGATTACAACAAGGGACTAATACTAAAGCAATTTATATGAAATTAAATTATAAACGGTGGTCACAATAGCTATCACAACTTAATTGTACACTCTATTCCAGACAGCTTGGTTAGGGACTCGTAATGTTTTTGCAATTATGTGGTGGCCACAAAACAATCATATGGTGGAAGTGGTAACTATTCCATTATATCCTAAGTAATTGGACGACAAACATCTAGTCACGACTATGCACATTGTTGAGTTTGTAAAGGCCTTCCACTAGCTATTACAACATTTGAGGTTAAATTACAGCCATCACAATAAAGGTGTTTTCCTCTATGGATTATGCTGGAGGAAACATTTGCTTATTAATTTAGAAGAACTCTGCAGGTAAGGCATCAGTTAGTATGGTTCTTGATTAGTTAGACCATACAACATGCATGGAGTTCCACGGGATATAATTGTTATTCCCTATGGTATATAGAACAATTTACGAACATAAATATATGTACCTTCTACTCCACAATAATACATTTGGTTCAAGTTCCCTGGTATTTATATTACACTCTTCGCCTCTGATTATTTAATAGCTTCTCCTCGGGAATGACTACCGAATAACTAATGAGTGATTTTCGAGAACCAAAGCAACAATAGCACCATCAGTCTCAACTCAGGCCTTAACGAGGAACATAGCAACACTCTTAAGGAAGTAGTTTCCTTCGAAGAAAAAGAAAACAAATTGAGGAAAAGATTAAATTAGCTGAAAGTATTTTGGTTTCATTGGCAATGTTTTGCTTAAGAACCATTGAAGTGAGCTTCACTTAAATAATATTATTAAGGAACTAGCTATGTTTTTATACGGCAAAATTTTTCCTCAAACGGGAAAATTATCAAGCAAAGTGTACATCAGCCGTCTGCCTCATTAATTTAATTTGTCAACAAAATGTATCTCCTATTAATTTGTTTAACATTAACTTATCCATTCTGGTAATTTCTAAACATCTATTATACAATAGCATTGTTGTTACGATTAAAGCCACATCTTGTGAATACAAAAAACATGAAGTGCTATATTCATATCAATTCTGATTATATTAAGTACTGGTATATAGTCGGGATTATACAGTATACTACAGAAAATAGGTGAAGTTAATTGTTAATGTGTCAACGTTTAACACGATATTAGACAGTCTAATTATAATTTACGAGAAAAGAGAAAAGGAACACGAACTCCACAGCCACCATAAATCATTAGTTAAGCGATCTTTCCTCGATCACGCCAAATTTCACACACCACTGGAAAGATGATAGATTGGTGCGTCGGAGGTGTGACTGTGAATGTGAATGTGATTTTGTGGCTGCACCTTAGGGTATCCGGAATGTTTGCACTCATAAATTATTTTGGTCGTATGTCTTCTTATCTCCATCAATAGTGTTTGAATAGTAATGTTGAGTTGGTGTTTTTTAAGGTTTAAAAAAAATTAAGTTTGTTGTTTGGTTATGTACCGTTTGACTATATTAGGTGTCTATGTTTGGCTGTAATGAACAGAGTTAGGATAGGTTGACTTAAATGTGGTTATGGTTTTCCGTGTGCAATTTAGATTGACTTACAGTAATGGAGAAGTGACGGGAATGAGATTTCCTGGTTTCCTCTTAGGGTGTCCCGGATTTGTGTTTTATTATTTTCGTTCATAAGTCAAAAGGAGAAGGATTTGGTCATAATGTAGAATCTGTGCAGTCACCACGTATGATTGTACATACGCTTTGAAGAATAATCCTGGTTTTGTGTTGGATTTTTATTATAGTGTGTTTTGGTGATTTAGGTTATTATAGAGTGGTTTGGGGTGATTTAGGTTTATTTATAGTGTGTTTGGTGATTTAGGTTATTATAGTGTGTTTGGTGATTTAGTTATTATAGTGTGTTTGGTGATTTTAGGTTATTATAGTGTTGTTTTGGTGATTTATGTTTATTATAGTGGTGTTTGGTGATTTAGGTTATTATAGTGTGTTTGGTGATTTAGGTATTATAGTGTGGTTTGGTGATTTAAGGTTATTATAGTGTGTTTTGGTGATTTAGGTTATTATAGTGTGTTTGGTGATTTAGGTTATTAATAGTGTGTTTGGTGATTTAGGTTATTATAAGTGTGTTTTGGTGATTTTAGGTTATTATAGTGTGTTTGATGATTTAGGTTATTACTAGTGTGTTTGGTGATTTAGTTTATTATACGTGTGTTTGGGTGATTTAGGTTATATAGTGTGTTTGGTGATTTAAGGTTATTATAGTGTGTTTTGTGATTTAGGGTTATTATAGTGTGTTTTGGTGATTTAGGTTTAGGATATAATTATGCTTGATTGGGTGGGGCGGTCCGTTTCCTTACGTTTTTTGATAAGGCCTGTTTAGGTTCAGGCCTACAGTTATGCATCTATTGATTAGGGTAGATTTGTGTATGTTTCCTTTAGTTTTGCAGTCCGGTGGCATCTTCCCCCAACACACAACTCCCGTCAGCCAATCATACAACCCCTATGCATTGCTTGGGAAATGAACATACTCGCAGTCCGTTAGTAGATGTGTGTTAA
>CM064532.1:17868971-18221471 GCA_032716605.1 Paralithodes platypus
ATCTTGTTTGGTTCAATGATGATAACACATAAAACATATGGTTTGAATCTGCCAAAACTGCTGAGGATTAGTTACATCAAATAATAACGTTGAGTGACGTTGACTTTTTATCGTTCAGTGGATCGGTAAATAGACAGTTGCAAATTGGTTTATGATTGATGTTGTTACCTTGATCACCCCAAAAATGTTTCAGTCAGTCATGAGTTCAAGGATTAAACAGAGGAATAGAGAACATGATATCTGATCATCACAAGGCTGCATCTGGTTATGTTATGAAACTTAAGTGACATTGAAAAGCAAATGGGTGGATGGGACTCGTTAGCCTTGGTCGGCAACTCATCTAGGGGAGACAACCTTATACAAATCCGGGTGGATGGGACTCGTCAGCCTTGGTTGGTAACCTGTCTAGGGGAGTAAACCTGATACAAATCCGTACTGCTTATCTAAGGGTAAGGCAGGTTAGTGGATGGATTAGCCGAACACAACTGTAGAAAAATAGTGCTAACAAGATACACAGAGGGCCTCGGAGTCGGACGGATCCTAAATTGAGTGGTCAATCCTGTAAGTCCTTCACTAAACTGGCTCGGGTTGTCCCTCTCAGAGGGAATAGGTCTGCTTGGGGGCATTCTGTGTATGGCCACCCTCGTAAGGGGAGTAAGGCGTCCAGCTATAGATAGATAGATAAAATAGAAAAGCAAATATAAGTAAACCTTTACCTCTCAAGACATCTATTTTCAAACTATTATGTAGATGTGGAAAATCTTGCATGCAATTAGTAGGACATTTGTATATCAAGACGAATACTGAATAAGGTTTGTATAAGGGGATGCGGGAAACAGTAGATGCACGAGGGAGAAGTAGCTGATAATGTGAATGATACAGGGTGGATTAACGTTGCATGGGCATCAAAGACTGCGGTCAATTACTTAATTTAGCCATGATATGTGGAGGTAAATATTTGTTTCTATTATATAATTGCCGCTGATTAAATACCAACAATATATATTCCTTTTAATTAACGATTTTGTCAATATAATGTTCAACATCAATATGACCTACCTATATGTAGCTAATGATTGGTCAAGATCTGTTTATATTGGGGAAGTGATTTGTGGCACATTTGAATAATTTAAGTTTAATTGTAAATATAAAAGATGTGTTTAATATTGGGATTAACTAATTAGTATTAACCATTAACTCACAACAAACAAAAACCCTCCACTTCCTCAGTGGCACCAGTCCCAAAATCATGGAATTATTTCTTACCTCTAATAATTCTGCTAACACTGTAAATCTTCTCCCTTCGTTGGTCTCCTCTGATCGTAATCTAATCTCTGTTACCTGTCCTGTTTCTCCAGTACGGCCTTCTGACACCCCCAGCCGGCAGACCTTGTGGCATTTTGGCGCTGCCGACTGTGAGGCTCTACAGCAGTACTTCTTTAAGAACATAAGAACATAAGAAAATGGGAGTCTGCAGAAAGCCGATTGGCCTAAGCAAGGCAGATCCCTGTCCCACACAACCCCAATACATTACAAAGCCCAATTATAGGCTTCACACTCTAATACCCTGTGGATGATGTTACCAAAAATCTTAGAGATTAACGCAGGATTATGGAGTCTGCAGAGCGCTGATTGGCCCAACCCCGCTGATCCCCCTTCACACCCAACCCTTCTCGTCCATATGCTTATCCAATTTTATCTTAAAGCTCCCTACAGTTTTAGATCCCACTATAGCACTTGGTAGTCCATTCCACCCGTCTACAACTCTGTTACCAAACCAATACTTGCCTATATCTTTTCTGAAACGAAATTGATCTAATTTGAAACCATTGGTACGAGTTCTTTCGCTATCACTGAGCTTTAGTACATTTGCCATGTCCCCTTTGTTAATCCCACTAACCCACTTGAACACCTCTATCATATCCCCTCTAACTCTGCATCTCTCTAACGAATGTAAACCTAATTTCTTCAAACCTTTCTTCATACGAAAGATTTCTAATATTATGGATAATTTTTGTCATTCTACGCTGTACTCTCTCCAATGAATCTATGTCCATTCTGTAATAAGGACACCAAAATTGGACAGCATAATCCATATGGGGTCTCACTAATGACAAGTAAAGTTTTAAGATAACATCAGCAGTTCTGTTACTCACACTCCTAGAGATGAACCCGAGAATCCTGTTTGCCTTATTACGAACGCTTTGATTTCCCATGATATTATTTTGTCTTCTGTGGCATGAATTTAGATATGTGAACAATAATTGACATAGTCTAATTAAACTATCATACATATTTAGTATGTAATAATTGCTTTGCAGAGCAATACACCTTGTTGCACTCTCCTCATAAATCTAATTTTCCGAAGTTGTGTGCTGAATTAATATGTGGCATGACTTACAAAAATATAACAAATGGAGCTTAATACGTGAAATGTATGTTGCATGCCGTATTACTGTAAAAATATATTGCAAACGCTGCAAGGCCAGAAGTAAACATTACTGCGTGGCTCCTAAAATACAAAACTTAGAAAACAATGTTTCCAAGTGAGAGTATATTATTGTGGAAACCTCAGGATTTTGTCATCTCTTCTCTCTCCCTAAGCCTCCTTTATTAACATTCCTCTGTCACCCTGCCTTAGATCTTTCTTTTTCTCCATCACAAAGTCAAAAGCTTCAAGGCATACAGGACTTGTTTTTGTGCTGATAACTCGCCATACCGTATGTGTTTATCCCTTTTATATTATAATGTTGATCTTTATAATGTGATTTTCTCTTAATCATTTCATCATGTACTTTACTCTTTTTTCTTTTTTTGTATTTGTAATTGGTTGTTATTTTAAATATTTTCATTACCCCAGAAACACTACAGTGTACTGACAAGCCATAAGAATTACAGTAAACTCTACAGTACATTAGTTCCAATCTTTAAGGTTTTACGTATCTGTTGTTATTCCTTCCTTATGTCTCTTCCCGAAAAGTTATCTTGATTCAATATTATTTTTTTTCGTATTGAACGCTCGCCGCTCTCTCTCTCTCTCTCTCTCTTTTTCTCACACATTTACTCATAGATGCAGGGAATGATTCATGATAACCACAGAGAGTAATACATGGGGTACATTAAATCTAAATAATACTGTAGTAGAAAGTATGGCCCGTCTTGAAAGGCTAGAGCATAATATGTTCACCAAAATATCCGAGTTGAACCATCTTCGAAACAAGTTCATAGGCAGCAGCATAATTGTTACGTTACTAAGTGACTGAACACCTATATACATTTGTTTAGGTGTTCATAGTAATATCAATAACAAAATATCCGGCAGCTAGGAACATACTATGTATCTATCTTTCCTTCACAAGCTTCGATGGTTCAAATATTTTACTCCTTTGTCCTCCCCTTCTGCGTCCCCTTTCTTCCCTTCCTTCCGTTGTATTCCTGGTAGTCTCTTTCCCCTCTAGACCAAAGTTTCCCCTTACCTTACAGTAAGGAAACCAAAGAAGTATGTAGCAGGATTTGGCCTTTGTATAGAACAGCAAGATGATAACTGAAAAAGTATGTTGTGTCTCCTTATATATATATATATATACGAGGTGTCCCAAAATTGGTCCGCCAAGCTTAAGGATTAAATTTATGTAACTAAAGTTTAGTATAACATGTTCAATACAAAACACTCAAATCTCAATTGTTACGGAGATATTGCATGTTGAAAATTGTATTTTTCCTTGTTCTTCCCCATAAGGCGTGCTAAGCTGTCAAAGGGCCTATCCCACCCTCACCACAATGTGCATATATTACCATATAATAATCAAGATATTATAGTGGGGTATGTTTAAATTTGTTTGGACACTTTCTAGCTAATATTGTACTTGCTAGAAACCGTCTGGCATGGAAGAGTCCATTACAGTGGTGGATACATTCAATATCCCTTTAACGGATGAACGTTGTAGAATATATATACAGCATTAATATTTGTTATGCTAAAAAATATCCATATAACCTTATTATTTGTTTATATATACATAAATTGCAAACAAATGGAAACCAAATTGATATCCTGTGAATTAAAAGGAAATATACGTCATTTCCACTGGTATTCCAATTGCACAGATTATAAGAGCTGATTTCACTAGAAATATATAACAAAGATTATTCAAAGATGAGCCACCAGTGATGCGACACAACTCCATGCTCCATTACATAGATCATAGATGATAAGAAATTCTGCAAATTACTTGTATTGTTATGGATATGTCTTTTCAACGAGAACATGGTATCAATAATTGTATATATTCCTTAGTAGTCAATTTATGGGATTACAAAACAGACAATGACCCATCTTACATTACCGATTGGATATATATATATTACGAGCTTGTTCCTGAATTATGTAGTATTATAGATGGTGTGACGGCCTAGTCTGTCTCAGGCCCTGACTACAAGGCCAGGGTCTCTCCTCATAGCTACGTAAAGCAGCGGGGCTGAGTCAAAGGGTGGGAGAGAGTGTGAGGGAAACTTTGTTGAGATGATCGTCTGTATGCAAGTTGTGGATGCTAACTCAGACTCTCTCACTCTCACTTTCCTCTCACACAATCACACTTAGTCAACCTCACTCTCTCTCACACTCTCTCTCTCTCTCTCTCTCTCAGGAAATGTTCAGTCAACCTGACCTATCTTCCCAAGAATTCACGGTACAACATAATACAATGTTGTAAACTACGCAGAGGCATTATCTAAGTGCATACCACCCCCTTTACGTAGGGCACGTGGTACTCGTCTTGCAACTCAATCCCACCCCTACTCTGTGCAACTCTCCAACCCAAGAGTGAAACGTTACTCTCAATCTTTCTTCTACTCAACAGCTGAGCTCTGGAACTCTCTCCCAGAATCAGTCTTTCCCTCTTCCTATGACTTAAATTGCTTCAAACTCCGTGTGTCCAGGCATTTTGGCTCGAACGTCCCATGATTTTGGCCCTGTCACTCTTTCAACTATGGGGGAGGCACTCGCTATAGGCAGTTATGCCTTTTGCCTCCCTCAATCACATAGACAACAAAATATGTGCACATGGTTTGGAAAATACACACCTTGAAAACAAAAAACAAAACCATATAACACACAATTATTAGATAGAAGCAGTATTATTTTTACTGGAGTGTGATATGTGCTACAAGTTATGATATTATTTGAGGGGGATTTATGCTTGTACTAAATGCATGGATAAATACATTGTCATGACGGATATTAAAATAATAAATTAGAAGGATTTTAAACGGCATTATTGTTTACTTAAAAACGTACATTGTGGCCCCGAAGGTATCCGACCCAAGATGGTGGTAACAAAAACATAACATTGTAAAATAAACAAACATACACACACACACACGCACAGCCACAGAATGCTAACAATACTGCACATTAGTTTGTTGATGTTAGCTTCTACAGCAGGCGCTATGAGAGCAATAAACAAATCTATAGTGGTATGCTAGGGTTCCAATCCATGTAAATATATGCATAGCACAGTTATTTTATATAATACGAACACGTCAATAGGAATAACAATAACTACTGTAAAACATTTGGGAATATTCACTGCTATGGATTCCTTTTACAGTAAAACGTGAACCATTTCATATACAGTATATATTTACAATATGTACATTTTCCCGCACAATTTATCACTTTGCTGTGAACGTTTCATCATTCTGTGTTGTACAGTATATAATACCATAGAGAGCATTGGGAGGGGCAGACAATTTTCTATTATTATTTTTTTTATTTACTCCAGCCTGATAATTAACAGGTACCAGTAATAAAGTCACTCGCAAGTACCAGCGACGGACGACAGCCGTCAGTAATATGCAGTCCTTGTTACTGCCAGTATCGAGCGGTAGCTGCTAACATGACTTGTCAGCACTGCTCTGAAGAGTTGACAACACTTCTCAGCTTGGTTGAAAGCCTCTACAAGCTGACTGGACTAGTGTTTCACCAACTTTTGAGGTGAGAGGTTGTTCTATCTTGCCTCTTAAGCCATTTTGGCCACACTGCTTGGTACTGGAGGGTTATTTTATGGTAATACCCTGTGGTACAGTAGGGGTTAATGGGTATTTTATGAATACGGCAGGCCTATTGTGTCAGTGCTGTGAACTGTGTGTGTGTGTGTATGTGTGTGTATTCTTGTTTGAGCGCTTTTGTGTTGTGTATGTGAACCATTCATATAAACATCTCCTGTCCACTCTCATCACTCAAATAGACTCTACAATAACACATATAGAACGTACGTTTTTCACATATACTGTACATAGGGTTATACAGACGTTTGATTCGTATTATTGAGATCTACACCATTGTTTACATTGATTAGGACAATGAAGATAACATTATCAGACAAGGAGTTAACAAAGATATACTTCTCTTTTCTGAACTCTTTAATGTCAGTTATCTCATTTTCAAGTTGTAACTGAAGAAATTTGTGGGTAGGGAGTGACCATCTTGTGTGACATACTTTTTCTCTGCCCCTTACTGCAATATACAGCATATACACTACAAACAGCCTCTTGGGAATCAACATAACTTTATAGGTTGCCATTCTATACTTATTTTTGTTCAATACTCTTGGTGTTTCATTTCTTCTGACCTGTTTTGAAAAGATCATATTACCACTATTGCTAAAACAGCTCCCCAGAAGTAGGTGTGCTCAACCATCTCCGCCAGTTTTTCACCCCCGCACAGCTCCATGTATCGAGTAATGTTCGTATGAGCGGCGAGATTCCACTCAAATGTGTAGTCAAAAGCATTATGTTTCATCAACTCGCCTATTTATTGTCAGACAGCATGATCCCTGAAGGGGTGGCCACGAATGAATTGCCTCCATGCACCTTAGTGTTCTGTCAGCCAGCGCTTCTCCTCCCACCCAACACCACATTTGCTCATATATCTCTCAAGTCCCTTCTTCCACCTCACTCTCAGTCTGCCTCTCCCTCTCTGCCCATCCACCTCACTTTCGTCCACCCTCTTAGTCATACTCTCGCTCCCCATATGTTTCACGTGACTGAACCATCTCAGGGTGTTAAATTGAAATACATTCTTCAAGTAGGATTTCCCTTCTCCATAATATAAATAGAAAAAGGTCAATTAGCCTTTATCACGCTGTAGTAGAGTTAGTTAAAATATGAACAAGCGTCCTGACTGTCAGTGGTTTTAGTCCCACTGAGAGTATAATAACATTTAGTAGCTCACGTGTATTTGTGAGATTTACTTAATATTAATGATACTCGTGCTTGATTGGGTCAGAATTAAATGTAATCAATTTTTGCTCGAGTTGTAAAAATCCCTGTATGGTATCCTGGAATATGGATCCTATGATTTGTGATTGAATTGAAATACATTCTCCAAGGATGATTTCCCTTCCCCATAATATAAATAGGGCACAGTTAAGTATCCTGTATCACGCTGTGGTAGGGTGGGTTAAAGCATAGACAATCGTCCTGACTGTCGGTGGCTCGAGCCCCACTGAGAGTATAAAAACATCTAGTAGCTCACTTGTATTTGTGATATATACTTTATATATATATATATATATATATATATATATATATGTATATATATATATATATATATATATAGTATATAGCTGGATGTGATGGAGATGAGCTGCTTGAGGAGTATGTGTGGAGTTACTCGTAGAGACAGATTGAGGAATGAAGAGATACGTAGGAGAGTGGGGCAGCAGGAACATTTGTCAGCCAGAGTGGACAGAAGGGTGCTGAGCTGGTATGGTCATGTTGAACGAATGGGAGATGAAAGGCTTACAAAGAGATATGTGAGTCAGGTACAAGGGGAGATAGAAGGGCAGGAAGACCCCCATTGAGATGGAGAGACTGTGTAAGAAAGGCTTTGGATGATAGAGGAATGACTATATATCAGGCAGGGGAAGTGGTGGTGGACAGGTGTGAATGGAGAATGCTTGTGAATAGTTGAGTGAACACGTGGTCATTTGGAGTAAGGGGTCGGGCGCAAGTTCGACTAGATAATAGTCCATCAGGCGCCTGGCCCGGCGGGACGATTAATATGAAGGGTGTGCCTGGAAGTGTGGTGGGAGGGCTTGTGGCTTTGGCTCCGCTGCATGTCTGCCTGCCGAGATCGGAACCTCTCCGGGTGGTCAGGGGCCGGGGGAGTGCTGGAGCGACCTTGGTAACCCAGGTCTCTGGGTCTTCTCCTGGGTGACCTGGATGTGTGTGAGTTTGTGTTTTTTATCTGTGTTTATTTTTTGTTTTATGTTGTTTTTGTGTTTTCCCTGTTCTTGCTCTGTCTTGAGTCGGCTACCCCCAAAATGGGGATTGGGCCTGAGCATATAGATAGATAGATAGATAGATATACATATTATATATGAAATGTGGCCTCCAACTCCTTAACGTTCTCCTCCACTCCCATCACGTTTCCCCTTTATAAAATCCAGTGTCGTAGAATCCCCAACATATTACCTGCCTTTCCTGATCCGCCAGCTGCCTATCAGAAAATAATGGTAATGCTCTCCAGGAATCATATCTGGCCATTTGAAAAATATGGCATATTAGTTTAATGCCAAAGGTTACATGCAGGTACATTATTTGTAAGAATAAGTTTATAATTTGTTATTTGGATTGACGTAGTATGTCATTACCTTATGGGTATTAGTCTAAAACTTCCTGCAATTAATTGATTACAACAAGGGACTAATGCTAAAGCAATTTATATGAAATGAAATTATAAACGGTGGTCACAATAGCTATCACAACTTAATTGTACACTCTATTCCAGACAGCTTGGTTAGGGACTCGTAATGTTTTTGCAATTATGTGGTGGCCACAAAACAATCATATGATGGAAGTGGTAACTATTGCATGTATATCCTAAGTAATTGGACGACAAACATCTAGTCACGACTATGCACTTTGTTGAGTTTGTAAAGTCCTTCCGCTAGCTATTACAACATTTGAGGTTAAATTACAGCCATCACAATAAATGTGTTTTCCTCTATGGATTATGCTGGAGGAAACATTTGATTATTGATTTAGAAGAACTCTGCAGGTAAGGCATCAGTAAGTATGGTTGTTGGTTAGTTAGACCGTACAACATGCATGGAGTTCCACGGGATATAATTGTTATTCCCTATGCTATATAGAACAATTTACGAACATAAATATATGTACCTTCTACTCCACAATAATACATTTGGTTCCAGTTCCCTGGTATTTATATTACACTCTTCGCCTCTGATTATTTAATAGCTTCTCCTCGGGAATGACTACCGAATAACTAATGAGTGATTTTCGAGAACCAAAGCAACAATAGCACCATCAGTCTCAACTCAGGCCTTAACGAGGAACATAGCAACACTCTTAAGGAAGTAGTTTCCTTCGAAGAAAAAGAAAAACAATTGAGGAAAAGATTAAATTAGCTGAAAGTATTTTGGTTTCATTGGCAATGTTTTGCTTAAGAACCATTGAAGTGAGCTTCACTTAAATAATATTATTAAGGAACTAGCTATGTTTTTATACGGCAAAAATTTTCCTCAAACGGGAAAATTATCATGCAAAGTGTACATCATCAGTCTGCCTCATTAATTTAATTTGTCAACAAAATGTATCTCCTATTATTTGTTTTAACATTAAACTTATCCATTCTGGTAATTTCTAAACATCTATTATACAATAGCATTGTTGTTACGATTAAAGCCACATCTTGTGAATACAAAAAACATGAAGTGCTATATTCATATCAATTCTGATTATATTAAGTACTGGTATATAGTCGGGATTATACAGTATACTACAGAAAATAGGTGAAGTTAATTGTTAATGTGTCAACGTTTAACACGATATTAGACAGTCTAATTATAATTTACGAGAAAAGAGAAAAGGAACACGAACTCCACAGCCACCATAAATCATTAGTTAAGCGATCTTTCCTCGATCACACCAAATTTCACACACCACTGGAAAGATGATAGATTGGTGCGTCGGAAGTGTGAATGTGAATGTGATTTTGTGGCTGCACCTTAGGGTATCCGGAATTTTTGCGCTCATAAATTATTTTGGTCGTATGTCTTCTTATCTCCATCAATAGTATTTGAATAGTAATGTTAGTTGTTAAGTATAAGTTTTGTTTGGTTATGTACCGTTTGACTATATTAGGTGTCTATGTTTGGCTGTAATGAACAGAGTTAGGATAGGTTGACTTAAATGTGGTTATGGTTTTCCGTGTGCAATTTAGATTGACTTACAGTAATGGAGAAGTGACGGGAATGAGTTTCCTGGTTTCCTCTTAGGGTGTCCGGATTTGTTTTATTATGTTCGTTCATAAGTCAGTTTGGTCATAATGTAGATCTGTGCAGTCACACGTATGATTGTACATACGCTTTGAAGAATAATCCTGTTTTTGTTGGATTTTATTATAGTGTGTTTGGTGATTTAGGTTATTATAGAGTGTTTGGTGATTTAGGTTATTATAGTGTGTTTGGTGATTTAGGTTATTATAGTGTGTTTGGTGATTTAGGTTATTATAGTGTGTTTGGTGATTTAGGTTATTATAGTGTGTTTGGTGATTTAGGTTATTATAGTGTGTTTGGTGATTTAGGTTATTATAGTGTGTTTGGTGATTTAGGTATTATAGTGTGTTTGGTGATTTAGGTTATTATAGTGTGTTTGGTGATTTAGGTTATTATAGTGTGTTTGGTGATTTAGGTTATTATAGTGTGTTTGGTGATTTAGGTTATTATAGTGTGTTTGGTGATTTAGGTTATTATAGTGTGTTTGATGATTTAGGTTATTATAGTGTGTTTGGTGATTTAGGTTATTATAGTGTGTTTGGTGATTTAGGTTATTATAGTGTGTTTGGTGATTTAGGTTATTATAGTGTGTTTGGTGATTTAGGTTATTATAGTGTGTTTGGTGATTTAGGTTAGGATATATTATGCTTGATTATCCGTTCCTTACGTTTGATAAGGCCTGTTTAGGTTAGGCTACATTATGCTTCTATTGATTAGGGTATATTTGTGTATGTTTCTTTAGGATTTGCAGTCCGGTGGCATATTCCCCAACAAACAACTCCGTCAGCCAATCATACAACCCCTATGCTTCTGGAAATGAACATACTCGCATTCCGTTAGTAGATGTGTGTTAATATAGCTTATTAGATTGTCTAAGCAATCTTAATCTAACCTTACATAATCTAAGAATTACCACCATATTCTATCATAGCCACTTCTAAATAAACAGCCACAATCGCCCCACAACAGCGAAATAACAACATGTTTGTTTCTTTCCCTTGACAAAGAACGAGTTAAACAAATAATGTACTTAAAGTGTTTTCAGGTTAATTTAAAACATGGTCAAAATAAAGTGTTCCTTCTAAAGTGTGTGCCTGTATTCATTTTCACAACTTGTATTTGTTTTTCACACTTTGTGCTGTTTTCCTTCCCAACACTGATAATTTCTCCATATTATTTGCATCACATTATGCCTATATACGTTGTTTGGCTCTGCACTGTAATGTAGCAATTGGGAGAGAGGTACCCTAACCAAGATTCGAACCCTCTCTCTGCAGATATTTATGGGCGAGTTGGGCACTGCATCCACTCGACCATCCACTCATGGTCGAGTGTATACAATGGCCAACTCTCCCCAAAATATCTAGAGCGATTGTATTAAAATATTGGTCCGGATACCTCTCTCTCATCCTGTCCTGCATTATTATTGAATTTGTAAATTGTCTGGGAATCAATCGTCTTTGGGATAGATGGACGTACAATAGTAGAATCCTATGATAACACATGTAGTTTTTACAACAAAATATGATCAAAACATAAATAATGTTTTCTCCCCACAAGTCATCTCACAAATAGCTTTATAAGTTACAACTATCAAGCAGATACCATGTATTTTTCTAATCATATATATATATATATATAGTTACTATAAAGGCTTAAACATTCTTTGATAATCATGATAACGATCAACATGATAATGTTTACATGAAGAGATCTTTGACCTGAATGTTGGTTTGAAACAGGGGTGTGTGATGTCTCCGTGGTTGTTTACTGTATATATGGATGGAGTCATGAAAGAAATACTATCAAGAGCAGTGGATGTAGGTGTATCGCTGAAAAGGGAGGGAATTGAGTGGAAGCTACCTATACTGCTGTTTGCGGATGATACAGTTCTGATGAGTGATAATGAATGGGAGTTGCAGGGTCTGGTAAATGAGTTTGGAACAGTGTGCGAAAAACGGAATTTGAAGGTAAATACGGGGAAGAGCAAGGTTATAGTCTTCGAAAGGGGTGAAGTCACAGAGTGTGAAGTGAAGCTGAACGGTCAGGCTATGGAGATCGTCAACTCTTTTAAGTATCTGGGCAGTGTGTTGAGTAAAGATGGGACTATGGATGAAGAAGTGCGGGAGAGGGTACAACAGGGGAAGAGGGTTGTAGGAACGCTAAAAGCAGTAACAAGAAATAGGGTGGTCAGTATGGAAGTGAAGAAGTCCTTGCATGACAGTGTGGTAATCCCGACACTGACTAATGGAAGCGAAGCATGGACGTTGGTTGAGAGACTCAGACCAAGAGTGAGAGCAGTGGAAATGAATTACTTAAGGAGTGCGTGCCGAGTTACATGGAGGGATAGACAGACTAATGAGGAAGTAAGAAGGAGGTGTGGTGTGGAGGTAGATGTGCTGGAAAGTGTAAAAAGGAACAACTTGAGATGGTTCGGTCATATGGAACGTATGGAAAGCGAGAGAATGACTAAGAGGGTGTACGAGAGCGAGGTGGAGGGACAGAGAGGGAGAGGTAGACCGAATATGTGGTGGAAGGATGGAGTGAGGAAGTACATGAACGAGGGTGGTGCTGGTTGGAGGGAGGGGCGTCGACTGACTGGGGACAGAGGTGCATGGGGGCGGTTCGTTAGTGGCCACCCCTTCGGGGATCACGGCGTTAGGCAATAGATAGATAGATAGATAGATGAAGAGATTGTATGTATAATACAGGCGTGACTATCGATCTAATTACCACCAACATATTTAAAACACACAAATACTTAAATCTTGTTAAGTATGAAGTTCGGAATAATGTATTATCTCACGAAGGGGGCTCTTTGTGCATGTAGGTGGGTTTAGTAGGCTAGATGGTTTGAATGGGTGCACAGATGGGTTTGATAATTATAAACTACTATATATTTGATTTTAAATAGACATTTTCTTCCTTGTTTATGATTCAAAGAGGGTCAACCACCAAATAACCGTTGATATTGACTGCAAACTGTTAGTGATTAGCGCTATGATTAGAACCAGAATTCCCTGAATATCAGAGGTAATAATTCAAGCTTGGGATTAAAGGGACCCATTTTAATTAAGTCTTTAGAACCCCAGGAGGGAAATCTATATGGTTTCTATGTTTGATTAAAGTAAAAGTTAAGGTGGCAGTGGTGGAAGGAGAGAGAGAGAGAGAGAGATTGAGTGATTCATTCTAACTTGAGGATTACGATAGATATGTTTTTGAAAGTCCCATCAGTGCAAAATATTTAAGTTTAATTCAGAAAAAAAAAAAATTATACCATATTATCTAGCAATATCACTGCACCATAATATGTGCTTATATTGCATAATAAACATGTGGACATTGAAAAACTAGAACATTGGTGTAAAAAGCAAATATTCACTATTATTGTGATGGGAGGGTATGGAGTGCATACGAGGCAGAGCGATATAGGTGCGCTCTCTCTAGAACCTCCAGAGACAGCTACAGGTCTAGCTACTGTATCGTGCATGTATGAGGGAGGGGGGAGGCAGGTTAGGTGTACAGGAGGATCACTAAACGTATTTGAGGCGGGTGTGAGGAAGTATAGGGAGTAGGGGAGGGAAAAAGTTAAATAAAGGAGGAAGGGGAAAGTTGAGGGAAAAAGGGGGTGTGGGGGGGGATGGAAGGGGGAAACACAAATATAGGGGAGAGAGGAGGTGGTGGTAAGGAGGCATGCCACTTAATAACATATTGCATCCATTTCATTGGCACTGGTGCGCGTTTGTTTATATCTGTATTTATTATTATTTTTTTGTTATCTGTCATCTGGAAGAAACGTCAAGTAAAACATTTTGAGAGAAATGTCGTGTTTGTTGTGTTAAAAGACCTCTGAAGCCAAATACTGTGTCTGTGTTATTACTTTGGCACTTCGTTGGGTGGGATGTAATCTGCTTGATCTAGTTATAATATACTGTATGAATTTACTCCTGCATGTCAAATAAAACGTGTACATTATATATTTAATGATTTCATGACTAAAGATCCAACAGACAAAACCCAATAGACTTAACCCCAATGGACAAATCCCTAGTGGGCACAAAGCCAACCTCTTGTATCCAAAGTGGACAAAACCCATCTCATGTTATTAAAGTAAAACACTTCTATGGTTTCAAACACACATTACATGTGTGGTATTTTTTACATGCCGCAATCACCCAAACCCTGATGAGCTACGTTACAAAGGCAGACAAGCAAAAAAAACAAAAAAACAAAAAAAAAACACACACACAGAAGAGAGACAGCAATTAACTGAAGGCTTTCAGCTCTAGATAGACTATGGTCCAGAAAGCAAAATTGTAGTACTATGAACATTACTGATACATTCACATTACTCGGGCACAAATGCAGTCAGTTGGGGATTCATGATATATCATTTATCAAGACGATTAGTTAAATGTCTGGACTGTATGGCACTGTACAATATTTTTTGGCAATTTATTAAAGTTAAGTTAAGTGACTGGAGTGGTGGTGACTGGGGATTAGTCCACTTTTCATATAAGGGATTGGGGTTTTGTCCGTTGGGTCTTTGTCATGGAACCATATCAAATATTATACTGACAATAACCACGTAATGTTGAGTAGAAAGTTAAAGTTTAACGAAAAAATTATGTATGTTTGTACTGAAGGAGTTAAAGAGTAATTTTATAATAAAACAAAATATAGTCAATGTACTAATAAGTTACTCTCACTGTTCGTCTGAATCGTCTTCCTCTAGTTATATTGTACCACTTAATGATACCAAGAATTAAATGAAAAAAAAGTCACCGTATTGCATGAGTAACCAGGTTACACCACCATGTATCCTTAGATAAATATATTAGCTTAATGCAAACCTGAATACATTATAAGACATAATAATGATAATGTAGTTGAAGTTAATCATATTGGTTAGCAGAAGTAGTTTTAATTATCCTAAACAAACGTGTAATATACAAAATCACACATTTTCTCTGTCTTTCTTCTACTCATCAAGTAAACTCTGGAACTCTCTCCCTCAATCAAACTTTCCTTTGTGCTATGACTTACACTACTTTAAACTTAGAGTGTCCAGGCATATTTACCCCAACGTACCTTGCATTTAGCTTTCTGTCAGTCTTTTGGCTTTGGTGGAGACTCTCGTTACGGGCAGACATATTTTTGTTTCCTTCATACACATAGACAAATGTTTATTGTTACGCTATAAGAGTTGTTCTTTCTTAAGCAAAATGTGTGTGTTATAATAACGAGAACCGATTAAAGTGATACTATTGGTGATGAAATAGTACTAATATTTACAAAACCGATAGTAATCCAACTTATCGATTGTTGTCAGTGGTATTCACTTGTGTCGCCAAATAATATTTCATCCTAACTGGAGTTGCTACAATTAAAAGTCGGTTATGATTTTGAGCAAATATACTGCAAAAAGATATATCCTACTCGGATTTTATGACTACGTGAAGAATCATTGGTCTGACTCTCAGCTTACATTCCAGGTGCGCCAATCTCACTGTTCCTCCAACCTGCCAATATTCCGGACTTTTCCAGACGATCTTTCTTCTCGCCCAGGCTCCACATTCCCCAACTTTCACAAGGGTTTTGTATTCGCCCCAAATTAATTGTTTCCTGTGTCGGATGTGGAGGCAAAGGAGTACTTTATCAATTCTGCGAAGCAGAGTGGTATCGCGAAAACAGATCCCGCCCATATACTGTGCACCACCAGCCAGCCTGTCTGTCGTCGTCCGTCGTCGTCGTCATCGTTCGTCTGTCTGTCCGGAAACTCCTCCTAGACCGTTCGATGGATTTTCACCAAATTTTACAGGTATATTCATTTGGTCAATGCAAAGGTCAGTCAAAAATATATTTCCCATTAAACTTAAAGGCTAAGGTCAAAGGTCAACATTAAAAATAAGGTTAATATTTCATATTTTTTAGGTTTTTACTCAAATCTTTTCATGTTCACTATACACGTTACTGGTAACCTAAATGTCGTATTGACCAAATTTTAGGTAAATATTCTAAAGGGTAAGGTCAAAGGTCAAAATAAATGTTTCACTAGTATTTATTATACTAACTGTTAGATTCTCACTAGGCTTACCATGTATATTTGGAATACCTAGGCCAAGGTCATACAAGAAACTATACAATTCCATATGAAAGGTCAAGGTCAAGGTCAAATAAAAGGTCAATATGCTATTTTCTTTACTTTTCATGCAAACTTCACAAAATTTGGTGAGATAGTTGCACTTTAAATGAAAAGGAAAATAATACATTTGGACACACATATCATAAAGGTCAAGATAAAGGTCAAAGGTCAATTTCAACTATTCTATTCATATATATGAAACTAACTGATAGGTTTTAATTAAATTAGGCATGCTTGTTTGATGTTCCAGGACATTGTCAATGAAAAAAAAAAAATACTCTTACATAGAGGTCCAGGTCAAGGTATAACATGCTTAAATATAATATAACAATAGTGTCGGTGTTGGTTCCCTGACGCCAACTTTACACACCTAGAACAAAATATAGTTAGTGCCCCAAGACACTCACTGTTATGATGGCAAGACCTGAGAGAGAATAATATTGTCCCTAATTGTCGTCTAGTACAATATTAGTATTGTCGTTTAGGTCACAGGTGTGTATTAAGCTACACATACGCTTGAGAGAGAGAGAGAGAGTGTGTGTGTGTGAAAGTGAGAGATATGCTAAACAAAGACTTTCAACACACTCATTCTATCAGCGTTGCCTTTCCCATTTAGAAGAATAACGAACTGTATTGCTGAAATACGAATGAAAACTTAATATCACCCATATTGTTTTAAGAAATAGTTTTGACTTTAATATATTTCGTTCATTAATGCAAATAGTGAATCTATCTTTGTTTATCAGTCCTTAACACTATGAAATGTCAAGCTCTAGGATACGTATGCTTTAGTTTAAGGAATAGTTTCCTTTACTATTTTCCTTTCTTATTTGGGCTCAAAAAACCTACAGGAGAGAAGAGAAACTACAAGTATTTTAACATGTGAATAGTTTGTCTTTAAGTTCTAACTTTGAAGTGTGTGATAGTTTGAGCAAGGTGTGTGAACAAACTCAATAACAGTATGAAATGGATAGTCATATAGTCATCCCTCTTCGCTTCAACATGATTCTTCGATTATATATTATTTCATCAATACACAACAACACCAATATACTGGTAGTATTCCACTATTCAACCTCGGGACTGTAGACTTTTCAGTAACCTGTAACTTATGCGAGGCTCTGAAGCTGATATAAGAACCTATGTAAACCGAAAAATATGTTGGTGACACTTAATTTCCCCTCTCGTGTCAGCTTACTTCCTGCCAGAGATATTGTAAGATGACTCACGAGTCAGTGAAGTGGGAATGTATAACAAGCATTGTGTTTTTATTTATGGACCTGAATTTACACAGCTTGTTCAACCAAAGCCAAAGTTCCGTCGTAGGTTTGGTCTTAGTGAAGTCTACATCATGGATCTTAAAAGCTTGAGCGTGTAAGCAATGTTCAGGAGTTAAGGAGGTCAGGAAGTTCAGGAACATCAGTTAATCATTAAACGTCTACAATCAAGGTACAAAGGAGTACAAAGGAAATCAAGCAACAACAGGTCTAGTGACCCTTCTAGGCTGCTTGTCCTCCAAAACACTGAGGATCAAGTGTCCAAACAGTGGTTTAGAGTGGATAAGGGAACATTGGAAAGGGAACTACTGCCCTAGAACTAATGTCCGTGGCAGGATTAGGAAGTTAGTAGGGGACAGATGGGTTAGTAACTGAGGGGTGGATAAAATAAAGTTATTCATTTACAAACGCAGTCAGTCGCGGGTTTGATGCGAGATATTTGTCTAAGAGGAGTTTAAATGAATCAACGGTGCTGCAGTCTATAACGTCTCGGGGAAGCCCATTCCACAAGTTGACAACTCGATTGAAGAAGAAATTCTTAGATTCGTGTGAGTTAAAAGATTTAGCAATAATTTTGCAACCGTTTCCCCGCGTGTAATTAGATTGGTCGATAGTGAAGTACTTACTACAGTTCATATTGTCGATGCCTTTGATGATTTTGAACACTAGAATTAAGTCACCTCTTTTAATCTGCGCTGGGTTAAAGGAAATATATTTAATTCTCTAAGATGCTCTTTGTATGGTTTGTTCTTTAGGCTAGGTAATAAGGGCACCAGGATTGACTGCAGTATTCCAGAAGAGGGCGGACTAAGGAATTGTAAAGGGTTAGGATAACTTCTTTGGATTTATGCTCAAATGACCTGCCTATAAAGCCAATTATTTTGTTTGCCTTCTTAACAACTTCTGAACATTGTTGACTCGGTTTTAGGTTACTCTATATTGTTACTCCCAGATCGGTTTCTCTGTTTACATTCTTAAGCTGAGTGCCATTCATCGAATAGTTTGCTTTCTCATTTAGGTATCCGATATGTAGTACTTTACATTTATCCGCATTGAAACTCATTTGCCAAATTTGGGCCCAACATGACAATTTATCTAGATTGTGTTGCATATCGTCAACTTGTTCTTTTGAGAGTACGCTATTTGCAATTTTTGTATTGTCAGCAAATTTTGAGATTGTACAGGTGAGACCTGTATCGTATAAATACGATAGACTATGACTCTTTTGTGATCTTGGATGTCTCTGTGACGTCACGATCTCTCCTACAGCACGATGTAGGACGAGTAGATCGTATATTATAAGATTGTAAATAAGTTAAGTTATAAAAGGCCTAATATGCTATTAAGCAATATTGCCATGGTCTTATGTAGTATATATGAATTTATCGTATATATTAATATAATTTATCGTATAGAGCAACCTAAATGCGGTACGATAATTTGGGCTCCTGGCGGTTTGCCAAGGCAGCAAGGTGTGCTTTTGAGGTACGTCAGAGCCTTCACGAACACCAACCAGTTAACATCTAATTTTCCGCCCTCAGTTGATCGTGCTTTTGTGCCTCTAATCACAATACACATACAGCAATACACACAGCTACACCATCACGACGCTCTCATCGACATCATGACTGACTGATAGATAAGCATAATATTCATGTCCATTCCCATGTAATCATTTATTCTTTCTTTAACTTGACTCGTGTCTCGGGACCGAAGTCTCGTTCCCCATTGTCCACCACCATATTGGGTAAAACGTTCTCCCTTGCCTCATTGCCACGTGGAACTATTGGTGAGTTAATTCCTGGCTAATATTAACCCTTATAACCTTACCCTATAATTATATACATTTATTATGTGAGACCTTTGGATATAAATTAGCTTGTTTCAGATTGAATTCAATTTAGATATAGAGTATTCATTTAGATTGATTTTATTTGATTCATTATAGCTTAGTAATATTTAACTTCCATTGATAGTTTACCACATTGGTGCCCAGACCCGGGACTAGCTACCAGTAAGGGATCTTAGGCAATGAGCAAGGGATTAGCCCAGGGATGCAGGAGCAAGGACCCCGGAGGGGTAGGGCTTGGCTATCTTCCTGTACCTCAGGCGCCGGTACCTCAGCGAATAGCCATAGTGGGACATTCTTATGCCACTAGGCTAAGGGCAGCTGACGGAGGTACTGAGTCGTATCGGGCGTCAGAGGGGGAAAGAACCTTCCGGCTGACCTACTTCGGGGTACCGGGAGCAACCGTTGACACCCTGAAAGCCTCCCCCCAGTGGGGGCAAGTGGTACAGTTTAGGCCACATATGATCTTTTTGTTTATAGGTGGCAATGATATACGCCCCGGTACAGTGCCCCGCGAGTTAGCTGACGCAATTAAAGAGGTGGCGCTGGATCTGGAGCGTGAGTCCGGAGGAAGCTGCAAGATCGTGGCAATTGAGAGCCGGACGAAAGTCCGAGGGTTCTCAGCTGCGGAATATCAGGCTATAAAAAATTCTGTTAACCGCGCCCTGAGGTGTCGGTTAATAGAAACGAAGCACCGCTTTGTTTCCATAACACTCAGCATCCGAGACCTCGACCAGGATGGTGTCCACCTCGACTTAGACACCAATCAAGTCCTATATAACAAAATTGTAGGGCTAACGAAGCGTTGGCTAGAGAGGGACGCCGGGGTTGTGTCATTGCGCCTGCCTAAGTCCTGCTTCCCACCCATCGTCTTTCCCCAGTAATGTTCTTTTCAGTTTCAGACTTCCTGTGACATATGACCTGACCTAACATTTTTTCTTGTTCAATATGATCCATTAGTAGGTATTGCTATATAGTGTACTATTTTTTCTCCATAACATAGAAGTCCGCCGGTTGGCGTCTCTTAAGTAGCCTATTATTTGGCCGTTGTTTTTGTAACGTGATATTTAGATACGTAGCCTATAGGCTCACATGCAAAATGGATAAAGACCATAAAGAGACACCGTCTAGTGGGGTGCTAAGCAAAGCCCCTAAAAAATCAAAGGGCGGGACTTCGGGGAGTGTTAAATAGGCTAATTGTGGACTTAAACACTTTCATCACTACTGCTGATCTAGAGGAATTGGAGGCTAGATTAGATAACGTCCAGGCTACCCACGGTCGTATTACGGCTCTGAGTGAGGTGATTGTGGCTGACATGATAGAGGAGGAAGAGATAGTTACAGAGTGTGATAATCGCGCCCTCTATGACGAACCTGTCTTTAGAGCGAAGCGCCTATTACAGCGTGCTGTCGCAAGTAAGAAGGGAGGCGATAATGAGGCCCATAGAAGGGCTGACCCAAAACATACTGTACACCTCCCAAAGCTCAATCTTCCTACATTTGGGGGCAAGTTAACCGAGTGGTTAGCTTTTTGGGACGTATTTCGATCTACGGTTCATGAATCCTCTTTGGATAATGTCCGCAAGTTTCACTATCTGAAGGGACAAATGGAAGGAGAGGCCTTACATTTAATAGAGGGTTTTGCAGTAGTAGGTGGTAGTTATCTTGAAGCGGTACACTTATTAGAGTCCACGTACGGGGATAGAGAGCAGTTGAAGATGGCCCATGTCGTTGCCTTGTTGGGGCTCGCAGAACCACAGTATAAGGTTGATGAGTTGACAAACTTCAGGGCAAATATGGAGTGCCATACTCGATCGCTAGATACCCTAGGGCTTACCACGCAGGAAATGATTGTCATTATCTTGCGTCAGAAGCTTCCTATGGCAATACTTGATAAGGTAAGATCATTTGAGCTGGGGGAATTCAAAACTCAGTTCAGTAAGGAGATCAATAATCTACAGTTGAACAAAGGGAGAATGTATGTGTCGGGAGGGAGTGAGAATGTGGAGAAGAGGGGAACAGTAAGCATGACAGTGGGGACTAAAGTAAAGAAAGAGGGTGTGTATAAGAAACCTGCTCAGATTCTATGTAAGCTATGTAACAACAAACATAAATGGAGTTTCTGTGTAAAATACCCGACAAATGAGACAAAACTAGCACAGGCGAGAAGATTGAAGCTATGTGTAGGTTGTCTAAGTGGGGAACATGGTAAGCAGGGACAATGTACTGCTACATACTTAAGGCCCTGTCGGCACTGCAAAGGACATCACTTTGATAAGTTGTGTCCTACTGCAGATAAAGTCAAAGACGTCAAAAATGAGGGTACTACAACTGTGGCACTAGGTAGCACGCAAGACACCACTATATTGCCCACAATACAGATTCCCATGGAAGGTAATGACAGTAACAAAGTTTGTCGGGTACTTCTAGATCAAGGGTCTCAACGTTCCTTTATAAAGAGGTCCGTACTAGTGGGACTGAAGCACCGAATCGTAGGGGCTGAGACTCTTCGATTACAGGGCTTCACAGGGGTTACTGATAAACAAGACTACGAGATAGCGGAGATTTCATATTTCTATCGTAAAAACCGGTACTTTATGACTTGTATCGTAGTAGACACCCTACCAGAATATGTATCTGTGGGTGTGAAGAAGGTGGAACACGCATTACGTAGCAAAGGGGTTAACTTGTCAGATCCCATGGGAAATCAGAGTGAGGTGCATGTTCTACTTGGTGTGGATCATTATTATGAAGTAGTATACCCTGGATTTAAAAAGATGTGTGGTGTAATTTTAATCCCCACTAAATTTGGATACTGCATGAGCGGAAAGGTGCATACTACACAGTCAAAGGTCCTGGTCGACACGGTCTCGATATATAGAGTCAATGTAACCGCGGCAGAGGAGTTGGGAAGGGAGGATTCCCAACCTAGTGACCCTAAGATGGCTGCCGAGTTCGACCTGGAACGACTGTGGAGATTGGATCACATAGGCATTAATCCTATGGAGACTGATTATGACTCGGAAGTTGCGCTACAAAGGTTTAACGAGTCTGTGTGCTACTGTGCCTCAGACAAGCAATATAAAGTTAGTTTACCCTGGAAGAACAGTGAGATAAGCCTGCCTACCAACTATGGTTTGGCATTAGGTCGCTTGCGCGCATTGCAGCGGAAATTGTCTAACGAACCGAGCACGCGCCAGGCGTATGACGATGTATTTCGGAGTTATGAGGATAGGGGTTTTATTGAGAGAGTCGATGTCAAGGAACCGTGTAAGAAGGGTAGGGTTCACTATCTGGCCCATCATGGGGTAAAGAAAGACAGCATCACCACACCAATACGGGTGGTGTATGACTGTTCTGCCCACCAAGGTCAACAACCCAGTCTGAATGACTGCCTGTTGACAGGTCCGTCCATGGTGTCGGACCTGTCCCAACATCTATTGCGGTTTAGGCTGGGAAAGTACGCCTATACCAGTGACATCGAGAAAGCATTCTTGATGGTCAAGCTAAAGGGGGAAGATAGAGATGTTACCCGCTTTCTTTGGTTCAGCGACATTAGCGACTCTGAAAGTCCCATCATAATATACCGTTTTCGGGTTGTACTCTTTGGGGCCACTTGCTCGCAGTTTTTGTTAAATGCCACAATCAGAAAACATCTAGCTGACACTCATGAGGACACAAGTAAACTATCTCGCGGATTATACATTGACAATTTGCAGGGTACTAGCGATAGTCAAGATGATTTGTTGTATGCATACTGGCAAGCACGCAGATTGTTTGCGGATGCACATCTATTTCTCCGCGAGTGGGTTACTAATAGTGAAGATCTTCAGAGTTTAATACAGGTGGATGGTACGGCATCTCTTAACCAGGAAAAGTCCAGAAATTTGGGGATGATCTGGCAACCTAAACATGACATACTAACTTTTCAAACAAGGTCTTTTGCTCAGCAGACAGGAGCGCACACAAAAGGAAGTCTGTTGAGCAAAGTTGCGCAATTTTTTGATCCTTTGGGTCTAGCATTACCTGTTACCATAAGAGCTAGGATTCTAATGCAGGAAGTTTGGAGACGTAAAATAGGATGGGATGACAGTTTGCCCGAGGACCTGAATGACCGAGGGACATTGTTGTTGAATGAATATGCCATCCTATGTACTAAACCTATACCTCGTAAAGTGGCGGCGTTCGGTGACGTTACGTTACACACGTTTTGCGATGCTAGCGCCACGGCATACGGGGTAGCCATATATGTTGTTACTTCATTTGGGGCACATTTAGTTACAGCCCGGGCCAAAGTAGCCCCGGTTAAGAAGGTAACTATCCCTAAAATGGAATTGACTGCCATGCTGCTATTAGCACGTCTGGTGCAACATGTACGCGCAGCATACGAGAGCGAATTAAATATTGAAATCGTTCACGTATGGTGCGATAGTCAGGTCGCACTCAACTGGATACATAGCAAGAAGTCTCTGCCAGTTTATGTGCGGAATAGGGTAGATGAGATTAGAGCCCTTTTGCCAGACGTTGCTTATCATTATGTAAATACAAAGGAAAACCCTAGTGATCTCATAACTAGGGGTATAACGGCTAGCCAGTTAATGAAGTCCGAATTGTGGTGGCATGGTCCAAAGTGGCTGCTCCATGAAAGTGAATGGACGATATGGCATGCTGTTGGTGAGGGACTTCTGCCACTGGAAACAGTGGCAGTTACAGCCCAACCAAATGAGCCACCGGGTCCTATCATAAAGTGGGCAAGATTCGGTGACTATAATAAACTAGTCAGAGTTGTAGCTTGGGTATTGCGATATGTATCCAATCTCAAGCTTAAAGTAACGGGCCAACTCTGCAACAGGGGTCACAACATTGATGCTCGTGAATTTAAAGCAGCTGAAGTAACTTTGATCAAATGGGTTCAAGTAGAAACCTTTTCCAATGAATTCGAATCCTTGAAAGGCTCGAATAAGACATTAATGCCTAATATAGTGCGTCAACTAAGGTTGCACCTAGACAATGGCCTCATCAGGTGTGAGGGTCGCCTGAAGTGGTCGGGTGTACCAGACGGCACAAACCGACCTATACTTATGCCAACAAGACATCACGTTACTGATCTATTGATCATACGTGCACATAGGGAAGTAAAACACTACGGGTATGTCATATTATATCAAATTTACGTCTCACATGGTGGATACCCAGAGTTCGACAAGTAGCTCGACGCGTAGTGAGAAAGTGTGTAATATGCCAGAGACTAAAGGGTAAACCATATGCAACTGGACCAGCTCCACCTCTACCTGAATGCCGTGTAAAGCACGTAGAACCTTTCCAAGCGGTAGGATTAGATTACACAGGGGCATTGAAGACGAGGGAGCATGAGAAGGTTTATATATTATTGTTTACCTGTGCGACGTCTCGAGCGGTACACCTAGAACTATGTGATAATATGTCTAGCGAAGAATTTATGCTGGCGTTCAGACGGTTTTGTGCCCGTCGTTCATTCCCTCAACTCATTCTTAGCGACAATGCTCCCACTTATGTCCAAGCATCAAAATATCTAAAGGATATGAGTAGTGATCCTACTATCATCACTTTTTTGGGAGAGAAAAAGTGCGAATGGAGGTTCATTCCAGTTAAGGCACCTTGGTTTGGTGGAATGTGGGAACGGTGTGTCGGCATAGTAAAGTCAGGACTAAGAGCGGTTGTAGGACGTGCTCTATTAAAAAAGAGTGAGTTGACGACAGTCCTCACAGAGATAGAGGCAGTCGTGAATGATCGCCCGCTTACATATGTGTACACCGACCTGCAAGAACCACTACCATTAACGCCAGCTCACTTGCTATATGGAAAACCATTGACTGCGTTTCCATCTGATTTTCAGTCCATAGTAGAGTTAGAGGATCCCTCGTTGTACTCTGCGGTAGCGGTGTCTAAGAGACACCAGATGCCACTGGAACTACTGTTCGTCCTATCGCACGTTTGTACGCTTTGGAGCTAGATTCCGCATTGCAATCTGAGGCTCCACCTGTTATTGCTGGGTCCGAGAATTCTCTAAGGAACGACTCGCCTCTTACTGATGGTGATCATTCTCGGACCGGGACGCGTCCCAGACGCGCTGCTGCTGGCGCTGTCGACTTGTGGCGTCAGAAGATAGCCTCTGGGCAACTTTAGGTTTAAGGTGGGGTTCAGGTCTTTTTTGTGGGGGAGTGTATCGTATAAATACGATAGACTATGACTCTTTTGTGATCTTGGATGTCTCTGTGACGTCACGATCTCTCCTACAGCACGATGTAGGACGAGTAGATCGTATATTATAAGATTGTAAATAAGTTAAGTTATAAAAGGCCTAATATGCTATTAAGCAATATTGCCATGGTCTTATGTAGTATATATGAATTTATCGTATATATTAATATAATTTATCGTATAGAGCAACCTAAATGCGGTACGATAATTTGGGCTCCTGGCGGTTTGCCAAGGCAGCAAGGTGTGCTTTTGAGGTACGTCAGAGCCTTCACGAACACCAACCAGTTAACATCTAATTTTCCGCCCTCAGTTGATCGTGCTTTTGTGCCTCTAATCACAATACACATACAGCAATACACACAGCTACACCATCACGACGCTCTCATCGACATCATGACTGACTGATAGATAAGCATAATATTCATGTCCATTCCCATGTAATCATTTATTCTTTCTTTAACTTGACTCGTGTCTCGGGACCGAAGTCTCGTTCCCCATTGTCCACCACCATATTGGGTAAAACGTTCTCCCTTGCCTCATTGCCACGTGGAACTATTGGTGAGTTAATTCCTGGCTAATATTAACCCTTATAACCTTACCCTATAATTATATACATTTATTATGTGAGACCTTTGGATATAAATTAGCTTGTTTCAGATTGAATTCAATTTAGATATAGAGTATTCATTTAGATTGATTTTATTTGATTCATTATAGCTTAGTAATATTTAACTTCCATTGATAGTTTACCACAAGACCCTCATCTATGTCGTTGATGTAAATTAGAAAGAGAATTGGTCCTAGTACCGATCCCTGGGGTACCCCGCTACTTACATTGGTCCATTTAGATGCCTTACCGTTTATGACTACTCTTTGCTTTCTGTCGCTGAGCCAATTTTCTATCCATTTCAACACACCGTCTTGTATTCCATGCGCTTTTAGTTTTAGCAGTAAACGTTTGTGGGGAACTTTGTCAAAGGCCTTTTGAAAATCAAGGTATATAATATCTACAGCTTTACTCTCATCGTAGAGGTTGAGGATATCGTGGAAGAAGTCTAAGAGGTTTGTTAAACAGGAACGTTTTTTACGAAAGCCGTGTTCAGTATCTTTAAGTATGTTATTTCCTCTAAGTGATTTACGAGTCTGTCTCGTATGACCGTTTCTAGCATTTTACATACAACTGAGGTTAAGCTAATTGGACGATAGATACTGGGTAGGGATTTGCTGCCTTTTTGGAATATCGGTGTTACGTTGGCTAGCTTCCACTGATCGGGCATAGTTCCAGACTGCAAGGATTTATTGAATAGTAATGTCAGTGGTTTGGAGAGCTCATCCTTAGCTTCCTTTAGAACTCTAGGCGAGATTGTATCAGGTCCAGGCGTTTTATTTACCTTGAGTTTATCTAAACAATTCAATACTTCTCTCTCTGTAACGGTGATATTGCTTAGAACATCTGAATTATCAATCTGAATCAGCGATGGTGTAGGGATATCACTTAGGTCTTCGGTTGTAAAAACTGATGCAAAGAAGGTATTTAGGGCATTACTCATTTGTACTTCGTCTTTGGTGTATTCTCCATTTTCATCGACTAATGGTCCAACAGTTGAAGTAACTACTTTTTCTTTCTGATATAACTATAGAATTCTTTCGGGTTTGTTTTACTTTGATTCGCAACATGTAACTCCAGGTCTTTTTACTTTGCTTAATTAACTTTTTGGCTTTGCGTCGTAGCTCTACAAATTTCACCCATTCTTCGTCATTTTGTGAGGATTTTAATCTATCATTAGCATTTTTTTAGCAAGCAGACAGTCTGAAATATCTTTATTCCACCATTTGGGCTTATCATTATGGCCTGGACGCCGTATTTTCGATGGTATGCAGTCTTGCACTGCCTTAAGGTAAGTGGTTGTGAAACACTCCCAAGATGTATTTATGTCGTTATTGTTAGTCAGAAAGCTCCAGTCAGTTTCTTTAAGCTTTGATTTAAGTTTATGAAAATTTGCTTTCTTGAAATTAGGGACTTTCTCAATGCTGCTATTTGATTTGTTACTAGTAAACTTTAAAGTAAAAGTTATCGTACAATGGTCGCTGTTACTGAATTCAACACCAACATTCAAATTCTCTATTTATTCTTCTTTAGTTGCGAGTACAAGGTCAAGCACTTTAGTACCACAGGTACCAAGGTGAACAATGGTGTTGAAAACATTTGCTCTGGGAATGTATTTAGTAGTACAACCCTCATATTATGTTCTTGTTTTCTTTCAAACTCACACATTCACACCCAGTCATTGAGGACCTTGTTCCCTGTACCCTTGGATCTTAGATTACATTTTCTTTAGTTCACTGACTTCTTAAATAGATCTTCCTGGTCTTGTGGAGGCTACTCACTACATTTAGTAATTCCTATCAGAAGTGCCTTTGAGAACCATATATGAACCTGATTCACGACCAAACTCACACATCTCCGAAGGATCTGTGGCCTGAGGGGTTTGTGTTTTCAAGGATATGCGATCTCAGGGGTATATGGCCTCTTCTGTTTGTTGCCTTAGGGGTTGTAGCCTCGGGTTTGTAGCCTCAGGCGTTTATGACCTCAAGGGTTGTAGCCTTAACCCAGCAAGTGCGGATCTCCTCATAAGATTTTACCGGTGTGCTGCGGAACTCCTCATATAATCCAAGGCCTAAAAAAACACATTTAAATCAGCCCAGTTTTTTTTTTTTTTTTTTTTTTTTTTTTTTTTTTTATTGCCCTTTGGCCATGCCAAATATCACTCCTCCACATCCCCTCCTTCCACCCTCCCCCCCCCTTCAATTATGACCTAATTTCCCTGTTATTCCCTTATTCTTAGGTATATTTTTGTGCTAACATTAGCGAGTTGCTAGCAGTAAGTGGTCATCTGTGTTACCAAGTGTGGGAAAGAGCGAGAGAGAGACTACCACGCAACAGTGTCTCTCCAGCCGTCGTGACGGCTGGCTGGCTGGCAGGCTGCCTCTAGCCATAAGTTATGCAACTCCCGGCCTCTATCGCCGATTTTGACCATCCAAACGCTGTTTCCACTTGTTTTATTGTTGTAACAGGTTAATACCTTTATAATCAACGTAAAATAGGCGCATATGGATAAGTATTATGATATTTATGGTATGATGACGATTTGAGTTTAGGAAACAGTCTAAATACCTCCGCACAGAGAGGGGTGGCCAATACCCCACCTACGCAGCGGAGAGGTTAACGGTTCTGGTCTCAATGATTTGTGGCCTTAGGGATTATGGCCTCAACAATTGTGGCCTCTAGGGTTTATAGCTTTAAGAATGTTTGCCTCGGGCGTTGTGGCCTCAAGAGTTGTTAGGTCGATGAATGGCTAGAAAACCAGAGAGAGGTTATCTGAGCTGCAGGATCTGGTAAACTGTGCCAGTCGCTTCATTTCCGTCAAGCTCAACTCTTTCATTGTAGGTGACCTACTGGTATGTCCTATGTAAAATGTATGTTTGATGTGGGCGATGTACCCATATGTCTTGGTAACACCAGCTGACTTGGAGGGACCGAGCTGCTCTGCTTGTTGCCAGATGCTTAAAAAAAAAATCTAACCTTCATTCCCATAGACATATCAGTTTGCTACAGGCATTGGTTGTGAGAGGGTGTGTTTCTAAGCAAGAGGTGATTTAGAAGCTGAAAGTCAACCAAGAATAAGATTACTGATATAGCTACATACCATGTACGAATGTGAGGTTCATTTCATGTTACAGGGCATAACTCATACTGTCCAACAAACACATCAGTTGCTAAATTAAATAGTTATTTCACCGAGTTATCGCAAATGGAGACAGATGAAGGAAGTGACAATAATATGCTTGTTGAGGGGCCTGAGGTTACCAAGTACCAAAGAGATTCCCACCCACCACTCCTCAAGGCCACATGAGCTACAAATGAATGAAGTGGATTTGCATAGGGAGCATTTTTGCTGAATTTGTCAATTAGAATTGGCTCTTGCGTTATGTTAGTTCTCGCGTTAGGGCAAGTTATAATAAACAAAATTAGCTAAAAACACCACGCAATAGCGTATTCTTCATATATAGAACCCCCGCACTGAAAGGGTTAATGCGATTTGTTTTGACGCCTGCGAATTGAGCAAACTTGTAGATGCCAACTTAACCCACTGATCTACCTGTCTTGGGTCAAACAAAGTATATTATGTATGTCTGTTGCCCCTCACTCGGTTAAAGTCACGGTAAGGAAGATTATAATATTTAAAAAAAAAAAAAAAAAAAAAAAAAATTCTCCAGACAACTTTCACAGGTTCGGTAATACCGTAATTATAATGTCTGGATGTTCATGACTGAGACTGTACATAAGGTCATACTAAATTAGCCATGTTGTTTAAGATCACCTGGACTGCTGTAGGTTGGAGGATCTCGTGTAATAACAAAGCGCCTATAGTACATTTCAATCACAGGTGTCCTATCCCCATAATGACCCCTGACGAGAGGACCCCAACATAAACAACACCACCGAGGGTCAACTCTCACGCATCCTGGGAAACTTTTTTTAATGTGTGCAACTCAACTCTGACCACTCGCACATATAACAGGCTCGCGTCTCGTCCGATGGCATTGAAACAATAGGGCTCTTGTGTTCAATATTTGTATTGAGTTGTTAGATTTTCATAATTACAGCATAGGTTGAGTATCTTTGATATATTTAGCTCAGGTTATCTTAGGCATTATTGACTTCAATATGTGTTACCATGTGAACACATAGTCTGAACTCGGTTCATTATAAACTCGCCCACTAGAATGCCCCCCCCCCCCCCCTCTGCTCCACCACCACTACCACCCCCACCACCACCACGCAATACAAACCTCCATTATTTGTCCACTACCACAATAGTGGAAAGTGTTGGTTGAATAAACCAAAACCTCCCGGCCAGGATCAACAGTCATAATATCTACCTAGGTGTTTTGTTACATAATTATGTCCATGGATTTTGGTTATATACAGTATATAGTATTCCATAGTATTAGAGTGCTTTCTAAGACATGTTGGCATGGTAGATGACAGGAGAAATAATTATTTGGATAACTAATTTGAATACACATATACCATTAATGGTTAAATCTAATTGATAAAAATATACTTTGAAAAGTAGACAGAATGAAAATAAACACCATGTGAGGAAGAGCACTTTATTGACAACGTTTCGCATATAGCTTCATCAGGCCAATGCCATACACCAAAAGATGTTTCCAGTCAAAAATTGCTTTACGGACAGAGAAGAGGGAGGGAGGGGGAGGAAAGAGAGCGGGAAGATTCATGCAGAGGTCAAGTGAATGGTGGAGTCAAGATTAATGGGCGGAGCTCTCCGTCTACTCTGTGTGTGTGTGTGTGTGTGTGTATAATTATACATAGTATATAAATACTATATTCATTCGTTCACAAATACACACACACACACACACAGACACACAAACAGAGTAGACGGAGAGCTCCGCCCATTAATCTTGACCCCACCATTCACTTGACCTCTGCATGAATCTTCCCGCTCTCTTTCCTCCTCCCCCTCCATCCCTCTTCTCCGTCCGTAAAGCAATTGTTGACTGGAAACATCTTTTGGTGTATGGCATTGGCCTGATGAAGCTATATGTGAAACGTTGTCAATAAAGTGCTCTTCCTCACATGGTGTTTATTGTCATTAAATCTAGTTGGCATGACAAGGATAGGAATTTACACTTCAAGCTCCTTAGGGAACAAATAAAAATATTAAAATTACGATGACAATGTTAATGTATTGACCATATATCACATTGTTTAGTAAGCATGATGTCATTAGAGTGTATACTATTATTGAATCTTGCCTTCAATAATATCATTGTTAACCTATCCGCGACGAGACTTCGATTTGTTAAACGTCGTGAGAGGCGAAGCTATTGCATTCATTTCTGACGAAAATCGTCATTATCCGATAAATATCGTTATTACTTATTCATATTTCACTTATTTTATGTTTAATATGAAGATAGTTACATGTTACAACAATAAAACAAGTGGGAATAGTATTTGGGGGGTGACAAACACGAAATATTGCCGAGCGGTTCATTCATGGAGTTGACAGAGAGCGAAACTGCACCCTTCCTTCACGAGCGAGACTGGAGGTAGTGCGGGCTAGTCTCTCTCTCTCTCCTCCCTCCACTTTCGACCTTGAAACCGGGTAGGGAGTTTTGGCGCCATAAATAAATCAATAATCACAGGAATAAGAGCAAAATATGTGATAATTGAGTGGGGGGGGGAAAGGTGGGAAGGGGGGAATTTGGACACATGTTGAGTAGTCATATGATGTATGGAGAAGAATTATCTCACATATTTACACATTCCTTTGTTTTGAGTGACAGTGGAATGTTTGGAAAGGCTTTTCTTAGGCCATGGCTCATTATGAGGACGCTCGCCCTCCTAGGTTTCATACTCAAATGAGGACGCTCGCCGTTTATGAGTTAAGGTTATAAGCTTTTCTTGGAAATATCAGTATTCTATTGTTCCAATGCAAATCTTTCCTTTGTTACAACCACAAAATAATGTAGCAATTACTTAGTTAAGTAAATGGTTAACAAACGATGTTCAGGCGTTTTACATAGTAAATAATAGGGCATATTTGGGAAAACATGACATGGGGTAGAAGGGAGAAATAGGCAATTAATGAGAAAGTGATATTATACCTATGTCCTATGTAAGTTTTGTCAGGAAAAAAAACATGTCGATGTTTGCCGTTGATAATATAATCATTGTAAACTTTGTTACAATCCTGATAACTAGCAAAGTAAGCAGCAAGGAAAACGCACACACACACACACACATACTTACTAGCAACGATATTACTTCTACATTACCTGTAATAGTATAAGCAAAATGTATGCATATAATGGAATTATATACAGTTTATATAATTCTTTAAATATTTGTAGAAGTTTTCTGATCTGCTTTCTACCCCACACAACCCTAGTGTTCAGTCTATATCAATACCATCTAACAAGATTGATTCCCCTTTCCCCTTGAGTAATCCTTACTTTCAATTACATCACGCGTATAATAATTTTAGTCCCAAAGAACTAGAGATGGAAACTGTTGAGGTTAGATGTAGAACGAGTACAAGCTAGGGCGATAAAGCTTATTCCATCGCTAAGAAGAATGAGCTACGAGGACCGAATGAGAGCTCTTGATATCTTTCCATTGGAGACTCGCACACTACAAGGTCAGCTCATTGAAGTAACTATAATACTTAATGAGTTTAACAATGTGGCTTATCTAGTTGGTGTTAACTTCACCACACCAAACACCTTCAATGAAATTAATAAAAGCACATGTGCGATCCACCAGGATTCGAACCCGGGTTATCACACACATATTGTTGACACCTTAACCATTACACCACCAAGATGGTGGCTGGACATTAGAATTGAAAAGGTTCAGCACTAGTACTTGTGGAAACTTGTTCACACATAAGATCTGTTCTACCTGGAACAAACTTCCCTCAGAATGTGTAAATAGTTCTTCAGTAGAGCAGTTCAAGAAGAGAATAGATAGTATTGTGCACACTCTGTAATGGATGTAGTGCACTAAACAGTATCTCTCCTTCCACTTCGAGTATCTCCTCGGAATGGACCGCAAGGTCTCTAAGATACTAACTATTCCTTGTAACTCTCTCTCTCTCTCTTTTAAAGCCTGTAAAGAGATAGAGAGAGAAAGATTTGGAGGCTGGTTAGGAATTCCCTTTATAGGAGTCATGAATTATGAATGGTTTATCGTGGCTCCTGAGAGTGATATGTCTGTATATACCGTATGCCTGCATGTGTTTTTGGTTTTGTAACACACACACACACACACACACACACACACACACACACACAGCCCGTAGCCTAGTAGGTAGCGCTCTCGTCTCACACACGAGGGGTCGGGGGTTCAATCGCCCGGCCGGGCGGAGACAAATTGGGCTTGTCTCCTTTCATGTGTTAGCCTCAGTTCACCTAGCAGTAAATAGGTACCTGGAATAAGTGGACGACGTTGTGACGTCCCATCTGGGGTTGGCAAAAATGGTACAAGGCGAGATGGGTATCATATGGTTCACCAAAGCTGATGGCTACCTAAGCCTTCGGGCGAGACGGTACCGTCTATAGTGAGAATGGTACCATACAGATCCACCCTAAGCCTTCGTTTCCGATGTCGCCAATTGGCTAAAAAATACAGACTACACACACATCCACAGCCATTCCAACGATACATATAACACCTACACATATAGGAGGCGGGAAATAACGAGCATGCTCACTCCCGCAATACAACTAGAGTAAGTACAACTAGAGTAAGTACACACACAAACACACACATACATACTAAGACACTCATATAATACAAAAACACCCTCATGCACACGAAGAATATCATTCAGGCAAACAACCACTTTTATGTACACTCAGTCTGACACATACATATTCGTCGGTCAAACACACGAAATGAAAATATTAATTATAATTTACAACAAAGCATACATAAATACATACACTCACACACACAATACACCAAACACAAACACACACACACACACACACATACGCTATCACAAAACGAAAATTCAGTATATTTTTCGCGGAAACCTTTTTCGGTAGGTGTACATAACAAGAGTGACAAAACAGTAACGGGGAAAACAATAGAGAAAGAATGGAGTAGAAAATAAAAATAGTCATGTGTGTGTGTGTGTGTGTTAAATAGAGCTACACGAACACATAGACTGCACAGACCTTGCGGTCCCAACTAGGCAGTCCGGACATAATTCTAACATATATTTGGTACAATGTCGAATGTAAAGATAGCAAAGCAGAGGGCTCTCTCCTCACCCATCACCCCTCCGACCTCAGGTTGGCATGCAATTTAGTTGAACGAACTTGAGAAATATTGTATACTAGCCTACAGTACTGATGCTTAAGCTATTATAGTTTATTTATAGATATAAACATTTGTTGTATTATAATTATCCTATAAGACTCCACATTATAGGTGAAGAAGTGATTGTGACATCGAGATTTACCCTCATGTTTAGTTATTTCATTAAATTTCCCCGAGTTGATGAACTATTACTAACTTTGAACAGTGAATTTACATGAATTTTATCAAAGCCTATTAATATTTTGAAACACTCAATTAATTGACCTCGTAATATGCTTTTTGTTTTTTCTAAAGTGAAAACATATTTAATTTGTTGTAATGTGTGGGATATGAATCCATTTTCATTGACGATATCGACCTTGTTACTCTACGCTGCATTGGCTCGAGTTTCTCAATGCCCTTGTTCAGATAAGCAGACCAACATTTCGCGGCATATTCAAGATAGGGCCTCATTATGCTTTTAAATAATGATACTATAATGATGTAATTTGTATAAGTAAAATATTGTTTAATAAATCCCAATGCTCTATTGGCCTTGTTTGCGGCTGCTGCACATATATCTCAGGTCTTTAAGTATCCAGATATCTTTAACTAATGCACTTGTTTGTATTGGTTGGCCTTCCATCTTGTATTCATTTTGTTTTGTTTTATTACCTATTTGTAAGACCTAGCATTTGTCAACTTTGATCGGCATCTTGCATTTTTCTGACCACTCAACTATATTATTAAATCTGAGTGCAGCTTATTTCTGTCTTCCTCAGTTAATTATAAATTCCCTATCTTTGTGCCATGGCGAACTTTGAGATAGTGTTATTTAGTCCTGCCCAATGTAATTTATATACATAAAAATTAAAACTGGCCCCAGGACCAATCCCTGATGCGCTTCACTGTAAATAGGCTCCCACTCAGAGTCCACTCCATTTATCGCTACTCGCTGTCATCTGTTTGTAAGCCACCTTTCTTATCCATGTACGATTTGTTCCTATAATACCATATAATTTAATACCAAACCTGTTAGAGAGAGAGTGTGAGAGTGAGTGAGATAGAGAGTTAGTGAAAATGAAGGTGAGTGAGAGTGAGGGAGTAAAACGACCCCAACAAACACAGATACTCGATCACATAACACGAACAAAATATATATATATATATTCAAGCCACAGATACACAGCTAATACACAATTAATACACTATAATGAGTAGGATACATAGAAGGCAAATCATGGGATAGCAAAGGAAATTCGAAAGCGAGTACATCTAATTGAGTATGAAATATAATTGAGGCAGTGAAGACATACTGGGGAAGTATCAAGTATCACCAAACACGAACACAAATGATTATGAGAATCTATTACATTTAGTCTAGAATACTAGATCATTAGTAATATTTGATGCCAGACGTAACATGTTAAATATATTATTAATACAGCACTAATGTACTAGACGGATATGTGAGGTTAAGATTCCTGTTATCAACTCTGCGTAAGCAGAGTGGTATCGTCCCCCCGTATAGTGGTAACATGCCGCCCGAAATGTCTGTCTGTCTGTCTGTCTGTCCGGAAACTCCTCCAAGACCGTTCAACGGATTTTCACCAAACGTATTACATGTTGCATGTACACGTTGACACGTAAACGTTGCATCCCTTGCATTATTCTACAGATATTTTCACAGCAATTGTTCCGAGGAACCTGCTTCAATTGTGCCGCCTCTCCACATCTTTTCCCGTAGAACTAGGGCAGCTGAGAGCGCCCATAAATTTACACTTTCTCCTCCACAATGCAGAACTTCTGCTTATCAAAATGCATTTATCCCTAGAACTACTACTCTTTGGAATTCACTTCCCTCGAATTGCTTTCCACAAACTTACAATCTACAAATGTTTAAATTCAGTTGTTACAAACATTTTATGAATGGAGGATGCCTTTAGGCACATGGACCTTTTTGTTTTATCTGTGTTTTTCCTTCCTCCGTTCATTGTCTCTTAAAAAAAAAAAAAAAAACAAAAAAAATGTTATATTCAGGAATTATTATAGGAATCATTATTACAACTTTTATATAATCTTAAGGTGGTTTACTTGTAGTGTACTGTGTATGTAGGTAGAAGACTACAATCTAAAGGTTGAATCAATGTGACTTCCTGGTCTTTTGGTCTTGTCAGTTTTATCTACACCCAACTCAACACCCTTGGGATCTACAGTATATGCATTGCTCACGTGATGCAGAAGTTGTCATGGGATTTTCCATCAGCTCAGTGGGAGGTGTGGGGAGAAAGAGAAGAGGAAGATAGGAGAGAGGATTTTTAGGACACTTTAGACAGAAGACGTGGGCACGATAACAGGCCCCGGAGCTATTTCTCCCAACTTGGGGGAGAACTCCCTGTAATATTTAAATCTACATTTATTACTGAATAAGTAAGGTGGCTGGATTTACCAGTGTCCATTACCCTAAATACTGTATATGTGGTATAGGTGGTGGCGGAAATTATCGATCACATCTATCTTATATCTACATCCAATCTACAAGAGAATCAACCAGAATCGACTCAGCATCTTCAACCAGCGAAACAACTATACAAAATATAAAAATAAAATCTTAACCCCTTAAGATAACAACAACCAAAACGTTCCCTTACATGGTGTTCATCGGCGGCGGCCCTCATTAATTAATTTGGGGAGAAGACCGGACGTCTACGAAGAGTTATCTATACTATCTACGTTATCAACGCTACCAGTTATCTTGTTCAACTGTTATTACCTCCTAAATCTATCCAGCCACATTTATACCGTTAAGTTAAATCCACCAGCGACGCTGTTTTTCGTAATTCTACGAGTTCAACTTTCGGCGACAATTCCTGAGTGTGACGAAGGAGCGAGCGAGCAGACGAGGTGGCGGTGGTGAGGCGATTTTTCCGAGTTCAGACAGCGGACGAAATCTGCTTGCGTCAGTCAGCTTGAGCGGTCAGCAGCCCTGGTGACCCCTGCCCTCTGCTACGGCTCACTCCTATGTTACGATCCAGGTTCTCAAAGACACAGGGCTCTTCAACATTGGACTAGATAATGGCAAAAATGCAACAACGGTAACACTAGATCCAACCCCTGCCTTAAACACTGGAAAACAAAACACCATTACCGCCCTGAGTCGTGCCTGGACAACGAGGTATCCTATGACTCGGTAACTGGTGCACACACACTAGGCTGACGCTCGATGAAACAGCCTATTCTCAAACAGTAAAAGATTACTCGATTAGGTTACACAAAGAAAAGATAGTTAACGTGATTAATTAGCGTTACGGTAGATACTCAAATAACTGGCACTCCTGTATTAAAGAAAGTGCAATGCTAGTCCTGCAACATCAACTGGAAACTTCTGAAATAAGTCTGATGCTGGGAAGATGTTCGTAAAGAATCTTGAACAATTATAATGCAGAATACGGGTCACAATAAATGCTAGGACATATAGTAATAATAGGCAGGCGAATAATAAAGACTGCGCAAAGGTAGTAATGCTCGACAACTAAAGAAATGCTTCGTGACACAACGCAACAGCCTACTAGGGTTGTGCAACTCAACAACAACCTCGGCTCAAAAGTGCAGTGAATAATAATGTGGCATACATATAATAATGGGGGCTTATCTCTAACCAGTGTCTGCTCGGTTAATAAAGTCTAGCTGGGGTATCAAGGCAGGACAACAATGGGCGAGCATGCGGCTCGTAGCCTAACGTTGTCCGAAGGTGGTATAATGAAGATTACGTTATATGACGGGGATGCTCTCTTGATAAATCTAGGTCTCTAGTACCTAGTTCTATCCTGGCGATCCCTCAGAAGTCAACACAAAGAGGCAGCACTATGTTGTGAGGGATAGGCTATGGCCCTCTCACACCACAGCGCTGTGCTCGCTAAGTAAACCCACCCGAAGACAACTTAGGCTCCCACAATACCTGTCGATGTCGTGCAGGGCTTAGCTAACACTGCACACATCGGAGACAACGACACAGTAACCTTACCCCCAGTCTAGCTTTAGATAACCAAGCAGAATCACTCAACACCTTGCCAGGGAGACATATACCGGTCTACAACCTTCCCGAGAGAGGACACACACGGAAAAGTCCGTCTCTCCAAACCTCATTAAAGCCTAATACATGGAAATATCTGAGAGCTTCGCGTACAATACGACTGGCCGACGGTGAACGTCTATGCTGTAACCAGAAGGGATGTTGAGTTTAATAAAGATTAGAGAATGAGAAAGGAGAAGTCGAGAGAGAGAAATAGTGTGCAAAGTGGCGAGTATGGGGGGACAGAATTGCAAAGGATGTAGACGATACGCGTGTCAGGCAAGCTCTGAGGAGAATAGCTCCTCTGGACCCCTCCAGGATCCCACACAAAGGCACGGTGGTCAGCCAATCACAGGCCGCTACTTCACCCGGCAGCAGGCCTGCAGAAGGCGCCAGGAACCACCAGCCAATCAAAACCGAGAGAAAAGACCATGCGGGCGAACAACTCCTCCGGGAGGGAGGAGGGAGGAGGAGGAAAAGCAACACTTACCTCTCCCACCCTGTTCGCTCGCTCTCTCTCTCTCGCTCGCTTCCCACACAAGCAACATTTATATTATAGTGAATATAAAATATAAGGCGCGGTCACAGACCAAAACAAAGACCATTTCTAGACTGTCTGTGGCAACACGACCCTAATGAAATAAAGCAGATCATTCTAGGACAACTGTAGCCTATCCCCCCATCCTGGCGAGCGCTAGCGAGCTGCAATGCCCCACGCAACCATTCTGCTAGCGCCGGGAGGCGTCACACCTACCAGTGTTCAGTAATGATATATCTCTATCTTCACTAGTCACTTAATAGTGTATTCTAAGTGTTTATTTCAGTGTAATACACCGGTTCACAGTAATGTATAAAATCACACACAACTATATTGACATTTAAAAACATGAATACCTACGCAACTCAAACACCAGCAACACTGGTAACACACACTCTCATAAGTACCAACCATACCACACTAATACAGACTTCTACAAGCACTCATTCATTCCACGAACCATACGGAATGGGAACAGTATCCCAGAAAATACAATTAATAGCCCTAAACTTGACACATTCAAACACAGAATAAATTAACATTTCACCACTTAAAATGCACATCACACACACACACACACACACGTCATAAACCCTCCACTTAGCTCTCCCCATCCTATATCCTGATCCCCATCCTCCACCCTAATACCCTTATATGTGTGATATGCGCAAGTCCAGCGCCCTACACATTATAAAAAAAAAATAATCGAGATCGAGATATTGATTTTCAAACATCTTTTTGTTTCCCGGACATACTCATAACTATTTAGTTTGTGCAACTCAATTTTGGTTCACTCATTAGTACTCATTTGTTTAACAGTTTCAAATGCATGTCTAGAGAGGGAAATTCAATTTCTGAATATATCTCATAAAATAGGCTTGACTTGTCAATCGCTGTTTTCTAAATACTCTCATATCGCTCCGACTCTCTCATCTACTGCAGACTCACTACCTTTCACATTTCCAAAATCCACTTCACCCTCTCCTTTCATCTTTGTTTCACGCAGCGCAAGAATGTCATATTTATTTCAAACAACCTGCCAATGTCCTCTCGCTTCCCATTTATCTCCGTTTACCTATTTACGAGAGTATATAAACCGACATTTTAATGATATTGTAAAGCCTAGCCTAATATCTTTAATTATTCTCTCCCGTCCATTTCTCCCTTGACCTATTCTACTCTCAGCCTTTCTTTTCATCACTATTTTCCTCTCCGGTATACTAGTAGTGGGACCTGAGTGGTTTCTATTCTACTCTCAGCCTTGCTTTTCATCACTATTTTCCTCTCCGGTATACTAGTAGTGGGACCTGAGTGGTTTCTATTCTACTCTCAGCCTTTCTTTTCATCACTATTTTCCTCTCCGGTATACAAGTAGTGGGACCTGAGTGGTTTCTATTCTACTCTCAGCCTTTCCTTTCTTTTCATCACTATTTTCCTCTCCGGTATACTAGTAGTGGGACCTGAGTGGTTTCTATTCTACTCTCAGCCTTTCTTTTCATCACTATTTTCCTCTCCGGTATACTAGTAGTGGGACCTGAGTGGTTTCTATTCTACTCTCAGCCTTTCTTTTCATCACTATTTTCCTCTCCGGCATACTAGTAGTGGGACCTGAGTGGTTTCTATTCTACTCTCAGTCTTTCTTTTCATCACTATTTTCCTCTCCGGTATACTAGTAGTGGGACCTGAGTGGTTTCTATTCTACTCTCAGCCTTTCTTTTCATCACTATTTTCCTCTCCGGTATACTAGTAGTGGGACCTGAGTGGTTTCTATTCTACTCTCAGTCTTTCTTTTCATCACTATTTTCCTCTCCGGTATACTAGTAGTGGGACCTGAGTGGTTTCTATTCTACTCTCAGCCTTTCTTTTCATCACTATTTTCCTCTCCGGTATACTAGTAGTGGGACCTGAGTGGTTTCTATTCTACTCTCAGCCTTTCTTTTCATCACTATTTTCCTCTCCGGTATACTAGTAGTGGGACCTGAGTGGTTTCTATTCTACTCTCAGCCTTTCTTTTCATCACTATTTTCCTCTCTGGTATACTATTAGTGGGACCTGAGTGGTTTCTATTCTACTCTCAGTCTTTCTTTTCATCACTATTTTCCTCTCCGGTATACTAGTAGTGGGACGCGAGTGGTTTCTATTCTACTCTCAGCCTTTCTTTTCATTACTATTTTCCTCTCCAGTATACTAGTAATGGGACCTGAGTGGTTTCTATTCTACTCTCAGCCTTTCTTGTCATCACTATTTTCCTCTCCGGGGACCTGAGTGGTTTCTATTCTACTCTCAGCTTTTCTTTTCATCACTATTGTCCTCTCCGGTATACTAGTAGTGGGACCTGAGTGGTTTCTATTCTACTCTCAGCCTTTCTTTTCATCACTATTTTCCTCTCCGGTATACTAGTAGTGGGACCTGAGTGGTTTCTATTCTACTCTCAGCCTTTCTTTTCATCACTATTTTCCTCTCCGGTATACTAGTAGTGGGACCTGAGTGGTTTCTATTCTACTCTCAGCCTTTCTTTTCATCACTATTTTCCTCACCGGTATACTAGTAGTGGGACCTGAGTGGTTTCTATTCTACTCTCAGCCTTTCTTTTCATCAATATTTTCTTCTCCGGTATACTAGTAGTGGGACCTGAGTGGTTTCTATTCTACTCTCAACCGTTCTTTTCATAACTATTTTCCTCTCTGGTATACTAGTAGTGGGACCTGAGTGGTTTCTATTCTACTCTCAGCCTTTCTTTTCATCACTATTTTCCTCTCCGGTATACTAGTAGTGGGACCTGAGTGGTTTCTATTCTACTCGCAGCCTTTCTTTTCATCACTATTTTCCTCTCCGGTATACTAGTAGTGGGACCTGAGTGGTTTCTCTTGTTTAGCGCTCAAAAGGTCGGAGGGTGGCCATCATCATATCCTGAAGTGCCACCCTTCCCATAACCCAGCCCCGTCGTCGAGCGTGGTCATTTTTATTATTTGTTTAGTATATATTTGTTTGTTCAGCTGCCAACAGGAAAAACAAAGGAGAAGATACATCATCGGAAAGAAGGAAGTGAGGGAGAAAAACAATTGGTTGAAGGATATGATTAACACCTTAAGAGCGGCCTAGGCGGTAATTTCTATGTACCGCCCAGCGTTTTTTTTTACCATAAATGGGGTTGTTTCCGTGCTCTTTTTCATGCATAAACAAGACCCAGAGCGTATTACAAGTATGTATCCCTGAAAGGGCGTAAATTGAACTTTCCAATGACACCCGAACCATCCTTCTACGATCACTGGTTGTCTTGCAACGATCGTGCAACCAAAGGGCAAAATCGCTAAAATACTGTTATTTTCTTACATTATTACGTGTGAAACGAGTGAGAGAGGGTGGAGTACAAAGGAGTATATCTCAGTAGCTCCACGGCCACCGTGGCGAGCGACCAGGAGGTAATCTACGCTCCTCCCACCGCTCCGCTCTCTCTCAGAGCACATTACATGCTCAAAGTTGCATTCGACAATAGCCGGGCCCCACCCATAGGCCCCATTTATTTCATTCGACAATAGCCGGGCACTGCCAGTTATGGGTTAAGGTGTGAAGAAGTGAGAGTGAAAGGAGGGTGCGGCAGAAAGATGGTAGGAGGATAGGGGAAGGAAGAACAAGGGAGTACAAAGGAAATCAAGCAACAACAGGTCTAGTGACCCTTCTAGGCTGCTTGTCCTCCAAAACACTGAGGATTAAGTGTCCAAACAGTGGTTTAGAGTGGGTAAGGGAACATTGGAAAGGGAACTACTGCCCGGGAACTAATGTCCGTGGCAGGACTAGGAAGTTAGTAGGGGATATATGGGTTAGTAACTGAGGGGAGGATAAAATAAAGTTATTCATTTACAAACACAGTCAGTCGCGGGTTTGATGCGAGATATTTGTCTAGGCGGAGTTTAAATGAATCAACGGTGCTGCAGTCTATAACGTCTTGGGGAAGCCCATTCCACAAGTTGACAACTCGATTGAAGAAGAAATTCTTAGATTCGTGTGAGTTAAAAGATTTACCAATAATTTTGCAACCGTTTCCCCGTGTGTAATTAGATTGGTCGATAGTGAAGTACTTACTACAGTTCATATTGTCGATGCCTTTGATGATTTTGAACACTTGAATTAAGTCACCTCTTAATCTGCGCTGGGTTAAAGGAAATAGATTTAATTCTCTAAGACGCTTCTTATATGGTTTGTTCTTTATACTAGGTATCATTTTGGTAACTCTACGTTGAACTCGTTCTAGCTTGTTTATGTCTTTTTGGTAATAAGGGCACCAGCATTGAACGCAGTATTCCAGAAGAGGGCGGACTAAGGAATTGTAAAGGGTTAGGATAACGTCTTTGGATTTATGCTCAAATGACCTGCCTATAAAGCCAATTATTTGTTTGCCTTCTTAACAACTTCTGAACATTGTTGACTCGGTTTTAGGTTACTCGATATTGTTACTCCCAGATCGGTTTCTCTGTTTACATTCTTAAGCTGAGTGCCATTCATCGAATAGTTTGCTTTCTCATTTAGGTATCCGATATGTAGTACTTTACATTTATCCGCATTGAAACTCATTTGCCAAATTTGGGCCCAATGTGACAATTTATCTAGATTGTGTTGCATATCGTCAACTTGATCTTTTGAGAGTACGCTATTTGCAATTTGTGTATCGTCGGCAAATTTTGAGATTGTACAGGTGAGACCCTCGTCTATGTCGTTGATGTAAATTAGAAAGAGAATTGGTTCTAGTACCGATCCCTGGGGTACCCCGCTACTAACATTGGTCCATTTAGATGCCTTACCGTTTATGACTACTCTTTGCTTTCTGTCGCTGAGCCAATTTTCTATCCATTTCAACACACCGTCTTGTATTCCATGCGCTTTTAGTTTTAGCAGTAAACGTTTGTGGGGAACTTTGTCAAAGGCCTTTTGAAAATCAAGGGGAGGAAGGTCACACGGGAAAACATAGGGGAAGAGGTGGAAGGGCATGTAACTTTTCTATAATACAGCTATCTGGATCTTGTTGCCAGAAATACATTTATTGTTTTATTTCATACCTATCGAATGGACAATTTTGTATACTTTCATATAAACCGTTTCTAGGCTACTCTTGCTATTGCTGTACATTTATATATACAGATAAGTTCATATATTATAGCAAGCCGCAGGTGATATATCTTTTGCAAAGCAAAGTCTGATTATACCTTTTGAAGAGGGAATTGTCAGAATATTTCAGTTCTGTAAACCCGTCACCTGCAATTAAATGCCTGAGCTATGTTTCACTGTATTTAGACTTCTGTGAAAATGTACTGGTAGAGGGAGCATCTCGTATTCATATCGGTAGTTTATATTCTTTTAAAATATTAATTATAAGCGAGTTGATATATTTAGTGAAGATGACGACGGTCCTTTGCTCATATGAGTAACTGACGGTGAACATCCGTTTGTAGTTTGTGATAGTTAGGCAAGTAGGAGACAATTAAAACTATTAGGTTATCATTCTAGCACATTATTGACCTTCATCACTATTCTGGGTCCATTATCTCCCATTCCTTCACTCGTCGCGGTGACTTAAACTAGCCCAATGTTAAATATTGTTTAATTTTCAGTGTAATAATGTTTGCAGCCACCTGGTGGACTTGTGACGAGCTGACGAGGCAGGGATGACAAAACAAGTGGAGCTCTTAAGGTAAGTTGGTGTATTGGTATATTGATGTCTATGGCTTGTTTACATTCGGCCCCATTCAGCCTACTGTTTTAAGAGTTTTACCCCCATCCAGGTGTCAATATTTTCCTGGCAAGCGGTAGCGAACCAGCATATATGTATCTTTGTTTTGACAGCAAGCTAAATTTGTAAATTTTTCGATAGAAAAATGTCTCCAGCGAAGCCGGATTTCTCCACACAATGCTGGCTCGCTATCGCTCGCCACGAAAAAAATGACACCTGGATGGGGATAAACGTCTTATAACAGTTGGCTGAATGGGGCCGAATGGACACAAGCCAGGGAAAGAGAAAAAAGGAGAGAAAGATAAAAAAAATGGTGAACCCCCTTAAGATGAACTAGTATATGTGTAGCTTAGGATAGGCTATGGTTTGGATTGGCTATGCGTATGTTAACCCGGGAACAGCGAGAACACTCTTAAGAGGTTTTGGTGGGCAAGGGCAAGGAACCTATTAAGAGGTAAGGCCTAAAAAAAGATTTTTAAAAGGCCCCAGTAGCACTTAAAACAAGTGAAATGGTAAATAAGTGAGATAATTCCCCTCCATATCTCGTATCACTCCTCCACATCTGTCAAAATCCCCTCCTTCCCCCCTCTTCCCCCCCCCCCTTCAATTAATACCTATTTTCCCTGTTATTCAATTATTCATTGGTATATTTTCGTGTCAACATCTCCAAGCCGGTTCTATGGTTCTATGGTGACGTCATGAGACTACCGAGTGTGTTGCGTAAGGTAGGGTGTGGGTGAATGAGTTAGTCATGCTTCAGGCCTCGCGAGGGGAGGATCTGCCTCGCTCTGCTCCACAATTCATGAATGGACCGGCCGACTATAATTCGCGATTTTGACCATCCAAACACTATTTCCACTTGTTTTATTGGTGTTACATGTTACTATTTTCATATTAAACATAAGATAGGCGCATATGAATAAGTAATAACGATATTTATCGTAAAATTACGATTTTAGGTGGGAAAGGGGCCTAATATTGTCGCCTGGGGGTAGGGTGTTCACTACATATAGCTCGCACTTAACAATTAAATCAATATATGAAGCTTTTATTATAGTTAAGATAATTTTGCTTGTTTAGATTGGCGCGATTACAGAATTTTGTATACGGTAAGAATAGGCTAGGGTAGATTGGGAAGTAGTATTAGGTTATGTTTACATTAGGCTAGGCTATGTTTTAGTTAAGCTATTATTAGGTTAGTTTATGATTCGATTAATTTAGGTAAATTATATCAATATACATTACATTTGGGTAAAGTTTCATGAAGTCGAGCAAACGTTGAATAACGAAAATAAATACAGAACTGTAATTACACGTGTTGACATATCATCAGCTGGTAAACATGTACTCAGTTCAGTTTTGCAGTCTTCTCTCCTACAGGTCCGTTCGCTTACAAGGTGTTTCGTCCACAGCATAATTGGCTTCAATTTTTATTGAAGGTAATTATAATATTAAGTGGGATTCTTTATTGTTAATGTGGGGAAGATTCGCTACGGCGCCCTTCAAGTTTTAGAGGTGGAATTAGGTTAAGATAGTTTAGGTTGTGTTAGTTTGGGTTTCACTAGTTTGGATTTTTTTTTTTTTTTTTTTTTTTTTTTTTTTTTGTCTATGTGATTGAGGGAGGCAAAAGGCATAACTGCCTATAGCCAGTGCCTCCCCCATAGTTGAAAGAGTGACAGGGCCAAAATCAAGGGACGTTCGAGCCAAAATGCCTGGACACACGGAGTTTGAAGCAATTTAAGTCATAGGAAGAGGGAAAGACTGATTCTGGGAGAGAGTTCCAGAGCTCAGCTGTTGAGTAGAAGAAAGTTTGAGAGTAACGTTTCACTCTTGGGTTGGAGAGTTGCACAGAGTAGGGGTGGGATTGAGTTGCAAGACGGGTACCACGTGCCCTACGTAAAGGAGGTGGTATGCACTGGGATAGCTCTGAGGAACACTGATTATTATAGTAGCGATAGAATAGCGAGAGAGATGCAACATTGCGGCAGAGAGAGAGATTGCAGAGAGTTGGTGAGTGGACGGGAGTTAATGATACGAAAGGCCTTCCTTTCAACTTTGTCTAGGAGAGCGGTGTGAGAGGAACCTCCCCACACATGTGAACAATACTCAATACAAGGGCGCACTATGCCCTGTACAGAGCAAGAAGCTGTGCAGGGGAAAAGAATCCCCTAAGGCGGTTGAGCACACCCAGCTTCTGGGAGGCTGCCTTAGCAAGACTGGTAATATGGTCCTTCCAAATGAGAGCAGAAGAAAAAGAGACACCAAGAATATTGAGAGAAGATGAAGGGTTGATTTTTGAATTGTTGAAGAATAAGGGATAGTCCGCTGGGAGATCCTGACGGGTAGATAGATGGAGAAATTGGGTTTTGGAAGCATTAAAGTTAACAAGGTTTTCTCTGCCCAATTGGAAATAGTATTTAGATCAGAATTTAAGAGTTCTATGGCTTCATTACGTTTGTCGTTGAGGGATTGCTGGCTGGGGCGTTCTTAAAAACTAATGGAGTAGTGTAAGGTTGAGTCGTCTGCGTATGAATGGATGGGAATTAAGGTACAGTTAAGGAGATCATTTATAAAAATTAGAAAGAGAATAGGAGATAGGACAGAGCCCTGAGGAACACCGGAGTTTATAGGGTGAGGTAGTGAACAATGGCCGTCCACAACCGCGGCTATGGAACGGCCGGAAAGGAAATTAGAGACAAAGGCACAGATGGAGGGATAGAAACCGAAGGAGGGTAGTTTAGAAATTAAAGATTTATGCCAGACTCTATCGAAGGCTTTCGATATGTCTAGTGCAATAGAAAAAGTCTCACCGAAGTCCCGAAAGGAGGATGACCAAGAGTTTGTAAGATATGAAAGAAGAAGATTTAGTTAAGGTTAGGTTAAGTTTACTTGAACTAAGTATAGTTTGTTTGGTTCATTTTCAAAAAGTGAAGGTATAGTTATTTGCTCTTCCTCTACGATTTTACTTTATTTTTTAGTTAATTCAGTTAATTTCATGAAATATAGGTTAGCTTCGTTCATGCATGAGTACAGCAAAATTAGTCTGGTTTTGATACATTTGCTTCTGGCGCATCAAGTGTGAAAATGGGGCAGTAAACGTACCTCTCTCTCTCTCCTTCGGCTGGTGTTTGTGATAAAGGGGGATATTTATAACTTCCATAATTATACTGCCTAATTACTCTGAGCAATATCAGATAAAAGTCGTTTGGGAACAGATTAAACAAAATGAGGCAGACATTTCGATATGTTCAGTGTTGAATATAAGGACTAATAAATAGTATATGCCTTTCGACTCGCGGCGCCTCATATTATTTGAGTGAATTATAGTTTCGTATGGCACACGGAAACGCATCTTTTACAAAAATTCTTCAGAGAGTATTTGCATTTCGGAGGATGTACTATGATGTTTGAGGAATCATAATGGTCAGAAATTACCATCTTATAATGTACAGTGCGTTTACAGTGAAAGGTGGCATAATATTTGATTGAACAATTGTATTAATGTTAAACAAATTCCCTATAAATACATGCCTGAATCACTGTTTTACCTGATTCAATGTTCACTGTCAAGTGTATCTTCTTGTAGTGTACACATACACTCTGGGACATATGTCGTAGCCTTAAGTTTTCGAAACTATCCTGAACTCAATTGAATTTCGTCATTAAATTGTATGACAATATATACCTTCCAGAGGTTGTTCGTGTTGTTGTAGGATTGATATTGCACCAACATTTATTTGTTAGAGTTTACTGGGTACACTATTACATCAAAAATTTAAACTGAACATTGCATAATATACAACACAAAATGATATGCGTCTTCATTGGGACAGTTTCTAATGATTTCATCAGCGTGTTAAAATTGTTATGGAAATCTAAAGGAAGAAACCACCAGGAAAAACCAACCAGCACTGCAGGTACAGCAACGTCACCAAGAAGTGTAGCAGCCATCCAGCGAGACAAGGAGGTCTCCCCCTCCTGGCCATGTTATCTCTGCACTACAGATAAACAAAAACGAGAATCCAGTGACGTCAGAGCTCTGCTTCAAAGTCGTGCAGCTGACAACCTACCTGTTAATCACGCTGATACCTGTATGCAGAGTTTACCTGCCAACTAAAACATGTTGTCACAATCAAGTTTTACATGTTAAGTAATGAATATTGGTTCTTTCATCGGTAGCAGGGCAAAACAAACATATTTTTGAGACTGAAGTTGGAACCCCACTTTTGGGCTTAACTGCATATGAGAGAGAGAAAGATATATATATATATATATATATATATATATATATATATATATAAAAGAGAGAGAGAGAGAGAGATTACACTCCAGTAACTGGTTGGTAGAATGTTGCGCGTTGGTATGATGTAAGTCCATTGACAATTAAAATAAGTTACTGATGGTATTTTCTGCTCCTGTGACAGGCTTTGCTTCCACTAAATATTACACTATCAAATAGCCCAACATAAATGTTTATGCATATAGACGAAAACACCTTTGAACAAAAGGACCATCATAACCCTTCAAATACTGTTTGGTGAAGGTGGTGGGTTCGTCGTGCAAGCAGATCGTTTTCAGGGAGAACAAAAACCTCCCACCAATTTTCTGGCTTACTTCATTCGGGTAATGGTTGTAATTTCGAAGCGAGAAAGAACGTACCTGGTAATCCAAACTATCTGATCTCCCTCTCTCTCTCTCTCTCTCTCTCTCTATATATATATATATATATATATATATATATATATATATATATATATATATATATATATGGCTAATGCTAGACGATGTTATTTAGCTTAGGATTGTTTTCTAAATATTATAGGGGTAAACACTATCACTATTAAATTGGGTTTGTCCTTCCATTGATTCAACTTAAACATTATAAATTCAATATATTATATCGTTGCCTGACAAAGACGTCAACTAGTATTGGAACACCAGACTGAAAGAGCAAGAGTTGTAGACCATGGCAAGTGATGCTTATGTCTGTGACGATTGTAACTGTTATTTTTATAACAGAAACACACCACGTTTGTTTGTACCTTTTGAGAAAAAAACATTCCTACAATAATGTACTACTGTTTTCTACTTATGGTCCCCTATTACACAATGTACTTTACTAACATAATAATTGATTTTAACTATAGTTGGTTATATTTCAGCTGATGGCAAATTGAATACTTTAGCAGCTTTGTCAATACCTTATGACAACATATGAAACTGTTATGTCTCTACATCATCTTATTGCAAGGTGTTCACAATTAGCAAACTATTTCGCTACAAAATCTTCGTAATTTCTAAGTAATTAAGATGACGGTAAGGCAAATTACCACCAGATGGGAACAAACACAGACTATAGATGAGGTTTCCATAGATGTATCTAATTACCACCAGATGGGAACAAACACAGACTATAGATGAGGTTTCCATAGATGTATCTAATTACCACCAGATGGGAACAAACACAGACTATAGATGAGGTTTCCATAGATGTATCTAATTACCACCAGATGGGAACAAACACAGACTATAGATGAGGTTTCCATAGATGTATCTAATCGTATTGTGAACATCGATACAGGGAACTATTGTATTTTAGAATCTTTGTAAGCCGAATAAAATCGTCAAAAAATAATCTATCTATCTATCTATCTATTGCCGGACGCCTTACTCCCCTTAATGAGGGTGGCCATACACAGAAGGCCCCCAAGCGGACCTCTTCCCTGTAAGAGGGACAAGCCGAGCCAGTTTACTGAAGGACTTATAGGATTGACCACTCAATTTAGGACACGTCCGACTACGAGGCCCTCTATGTATCTTGTTAGCACTATTTTTCTACAGTGGTGTTCCGCTAGTCCATCCACTAACCTGCCTAACACTTAGATAAGCAGTACGGATTTGCATCTTGCCAATAATTAACGCCTTAAATATTAAATATTAAAAAATGCTCTCATTCAACCTGTCCCAAAGAAGGGTGCCCGCTCTCAACCCTCCAACTATCGTCCAATTGCTCTCATCTCTTGTATCTCTAACGTTTTTGAAACTATTCTTGCTTCCAAATTTCTTAAGCATTTCTCTTCTCATAATCTTCTCTCAGATCGCCAGTATGGCTTCCTTAAGGGTCGTTCTACTGGTGATCTTCTGTCATATCTTACTAACTCTTGGTCATCCAACTTTCGGGACTTCGGTGAGACTTTTTCTGTTGCACTAGACATATCGAAGGCCTTCAATAGAGTCTGGCACAAATCTGTAATTCCAAACTGGCCTCCTTCGGTTTCTGTCCCTCCATCTGTGCCTTTGTCTCTAATTTCCTTTCCGGCCGTTCCATAGCTGCGGTTGTGGACGGTCATTGCTCATTTCCTCATCCTATTAACTCTGATGTTTCTCAGGGCTCTGTCCTATCTCCAATTCTGTTTCTAATTTTCATAAATGATCTTCTCAACTGTACATCCAGTCCCATCCATTCATATGCAGACGATTCTACCTTACACCACTCAAACGCCCCAGCCAGCAGTCCCTCAAAAGTAAACATAATGAAGCCATAAAATACTTATCTTCTGATCTAGCTACTATTACCAATTGGGGAAGAGAAAACCTTGTTGCATTTAATGCTTCCAAAACTCAATTTATCCATCTTACTACCCGTCGGGAACCTCCAGAGGACTATCCCTTATTCTTCAACAATACAAAATTCAACCCTTCATCTTCTCTCACTGTTTCGGTGTCTCTTTTTCTTCTGCTCTCACTTGGAAAGACCGTATTACCAGTCTCGCTAAGGCAGCCACCCAGAAGCTGGGTGTGCTCAACTGCCTCAAGGGGTTCTTTACCCCTGCGCAGCTTCATGCTCTGTACAGGGGCACAGTGCGTCCTTGTATTGAGTATTGTTCACATGTGTGAAGAAGATCCTGTCACACCGCACTCCTAGATAAAGTGGAAAGGAAAGCCTTTCGTATCATTAACTCCCGTCCACTCACCAACTCTCTGCAATCTCTCTCTCCGCCGCAATGTTGCATCTCTCTCGCTATTCTATCGCTACTACAATAATCAGTATTCCTCGGAGCTTTCCTAGTGTATACCACCTCCTTTACGTAGGGTACATAGTACCCGCCTTGCAACACAATCCCACCCCTACTCTGTGCAACTCTTCAACCCATGAGTGAAACGCTATCCTCAGAATTTCTTCTATTCAACTGCTGAGCTCTGGAACTCTCTCCCAGAATCAGTCTTTCCCTTTTCCTATGACTTAAATTGCTTCAAACTCCGTGTGTCCAGGCATTTTAGCTCGAACGTCCCTTGATTTCGGCCCTGTCACTCTTTGAAATCTGGGGGAGGCACTCGCTGCAGGGAGTTTTGCCTTTTGTGTCCTACATTCACATAGAAAAAAAAAACGTAATTTTCGTTTTACTTGGCTAACATTAAATTATTGTATTTAGGTTTAATAGTTCTACTAGAAATAAGATTGTCAATACAATCTCAATTAACCGTTTGACTACCATAGGCCACTCTTAAATAACAAATACAATTAATGTTGCCTTTTGATAAGAGATATAGTTAATTTAAATGTAATATGAGGAGATGTATAAATTAAACAGCACATATTTCGTATATTGCTTTCTTACTCTACCTAGAGCAGAGAGATGAACATTAATAATTAAATGTTTATTGATTTAAAGTAAGTGCATTTTGTATTAGCTACTTTGTTGTATCTTCTACTAACATAGTTACATCAGTGTTGATGTAGGTGTGGTGGAGAGCGTGTTGGCCTCCTACCCGTGGGGACCCGGAATATATCCTTGCTCGGGGCTTGTAATGTTTTTTGTTTTCACAAGGACCTTCCATTGTTATTGTCTCCCTTGATCAAAGGGTTGTCGTGATATAGAGCTGGAAGCAGATGCTGAATATACCTTCTGCGAGAATTTGTGAGTGTAGACCCATAGTGGAACATGGGGTCTATATTATTATGAACAAATTTCCCTCGCGTATGAAGTTCCATACACGACTCAATGGTCTGTAAAAGGTTTTAACTGCCATTTACGCCAACCAGGGCTGGCCGGAAGAGTATTTGTGTACAGTGGACACACACACACCCACACACACATATATATATATATATATATATATATATATATATATATATATATAAGAAGAGGCTGTAGGCACCAGCCGAACAAGACAGTACTCCCGGGGAGTGCTATAGGTGATTGATAAGGACAACTTTAACTCCTGTTTCACCACCTGGCCTCCCTAGCTGATCCTCTCTGTGCCTCATCAATATTGAGGGCAACCCCAGTCTGCCTTACAAAACACCTTCTCTTCCTATCAAAACATTATACTACAAACACATTACAAACTACAATACCTTTGCAACAAACATACAAATAAAATAACTTACGATGACGTCACCAGAGGGAGGTGGGGCATATATATATTCCCCCCCCCCCCAATTCCTATCCCGATCCGCCCTGGAGGTCGGCCCAACATCCTTGATAACGTCACCAGAGGGAGGTGGCGGGACCATAAAAATATCCCACCCACCCATCCATATCCCAAGCCGCCCTGGAGGTCGGCCCATCATCCTTGACATTTGTCTAACCTCTAATCCTTCTGCTTATACTGTAAATCTTCTATCTCCGTTGGGCTCCTCCAATTATATCCTTATTTCTGTCACCTGTCCTGACTATCCAGTAAGGCCTTCTGACCCCAACCCCAGCCGGCGGTGCTTGTGGCATTCTGCCACTGCTGACTGGGAGTCTCTACGGCAGTACTTCTTTGATTTGCTATTGAATTATTTATGCTTCCGTGTACGGGGACACACAAAGAGTGCCAAGCGCATTATTGAAGTAATTTTTCGGGCATGGAAGCATACATCCCATTATCTTTCTCTCAGACTAACTCACAAAAATCTTGGTTAACTCACACTTGTTTTACTGCTATCCACAATAAAGAGGATGCATTCAAACAGTACCATCGCCTTGAAACTAAAGAATCTCGTACTTTGTATGTCTCTGCCCTGAATCAAGCCAAATCTGTCCTTTGACTCACCAAAAAAACTTTCATCAACAACAAATAATCTGAACTTTCAACTCTAGCTCTTTCCAAGCATTTTGGCATCTAGCCAAAAAAAATCCAACAATTTCACTTCCTCGTCTTTCCCTCCTCTTTTCCACTCTGACGGTACCATAGCACCTCTTCTTCTGACAAAGCTGAACTCTTTGCTCAAACTTTCGCTAAAAATTCCACCTAGGATGATTCCGGCGCTACTTCTCCCTTCCCCTCTCACTTACTTATGCCTAAGATCATTATCTCTTCTAAGGATGTACTCTCAGCCCTCTCTGGGCTTAATACTAAGAAGGTGTTTGGACTGGATATGGTTCCTCCTATTCTATTCTAAAACTGTTCTTCCGAGCTGACTCCCAGCCTATGCAAACTCTTTCGTCTTTGTCTTTCCTCGAACATCTTTCCTTCTTGCTGAAAGTATGCTCTCACTCAACCTGTCCCAAAAAATGGTGACTTCTCTCAAACCTTCCAACTATCGTCCAATTGCTCTCACTTTTTGCATCATTAAAGTTTTTGAAACTATTCTTAACTCAAAATGTTTTGAACATTTATTTTCCAATAATCTACTTTTAGATCGCCAGTACGGTTTCCTTAAGGGCCGCTCTACTGGTGATCTTTTTGCTTATCTTACTAACTCTTGGTCATCCTCCTTTCGGGACTTCGATGAGACTTTTTCTATATCAGTAGACATATCAAAAGCCTCCGATAGGGTCTAACATATATCTCTAATTTCCAAACTACCCAACTTCGGTTTCTATCCCTCTATCTGTGCCTTTGCCTCTACTTTTCTTTCAGACCACTCTATAGCTGCAGTTATGTGCAGCCAATGCTCACTTATTCAACCTATCAACTCCAGTGTTCCTCGGGGTTTTGTTCTGTCTCCAATTCTCTTTATAATATATAGTAATGATCTCCTCAACTGTACCTCCAGTCCTATGCACGCATATGCTGATGACTCTACCTTACACTATACAACTATTTGTCACATTAATCCAGCATACAATCACTCAAAAACTTACGTAACAGGCCCATGTCACGCCTATCTTGTGATATATCAATTTGTTCTGATTGGGGCAGAGAAAATATTGTTAATTAAAACACCTCCAAGACCAAATTTCTCCCCTCATACCTCCATCTCAATTTTCCGCGACTATCAATTATTCTTTAACAATACACAAATCAACCCTTCATCTCTCAATATGCTAGGTGTATCTTTGTCATCCGACCTTTCTTTGGAAGATCTTATTGCCACCCTTGCTAAAACTGCTTCCCAAAAGTTTCGCTTCTGAAACTGAAATATAATACTGACACTGGACTGAACTGAAATATTTGGTTTGACAATAGACGACTTTTCATAATTAATTAATGCAATTGGGTAGCAAAAGTATACTAAATAGAATCCCGAATGTCTGGTCAGAAACACACGCTCGTTTTAACCAGCCAATAATATTGCCGGTGTTTAAACACTTTGAAGTGTAACTAATCTGTTTAAAGTAGACTGTTGGACCAAATTGATGAGTGTTATCTAGTGTGAAGGATAGGTCAACCATGGGTGGAGTTTATAATATGTGTGAACAGGTAAAGGAGAATCATACGAACATTATTCACTTCTAATTTCAAATTAGTCCCTCTCCCCCACAAATATTAAACATATATACATAAATAATGGTGACTTGAACACACTAAATCGTTTATAGGTTGGATGTTTGCTTGTGAACCAAAGAGGGGCAGACAACTACAGTGCAGATAAAAATTCGTTAATGCAAAATGTTTGCCAATTTAAAAATCAGCGTGGACATTTTAGATCCTGACAACAACGGAGATAATTGCATTTGTCGACACATTCAGTATGCCTACAATATATAATCATCAGATAGAGCTCTAGATTTTCAACAGTGAACGTTCCAGGCAGTTTGAATGTATGCAAGGCTTGTCAAGGCCAACTCAATGTCCTTTAAAGGTATATACACCAATCAAATAGTGTCTACCAGCATTAAATCCAATGAACAATAACGGAATAATTCGTAATTTGCAACTGAAATATATCTTTAAAATAATAGTCAACACATTTCGATGTACATTCATGTCTAAAGTTTCGATGAAAAGTTCAGCTTTCTGTTTTCTAAGAACTAAGATTCCATTTGCTTAGCAGGCATATTCACAACAAATATTTGGACTTAACTGATGGCTAGATGGCAGCCCACCATGGTCATTCAAAATCCTTAGAGTTTTTACCTTTTGTTCTCAAATAGTCTGGATGGTCCACCGTCAAAACAATGACTGTCCATCTTGGACATCTGTGGCCTGTTTCTGGCAATCATTCACATATTTCAGAGAGTTTGTTCTATACTCTAATACCGTGATTACTATTATGAGTTGTACCTTAATGTTGAATGTATATTCTAATACCGTGATTACTATTATGAGTTGTACCTTAATGTTGAATGTATACTAATGTCAACATTATAATAATGGGGTTACCAGATCTACTACTTCTACTGTGTTTCCCTTGTGCTGTTTATTTTGACCATATGCATAACTGCGCTATAAATGGTATATATCCTTAATGTTCATATTTGTATAAATTATAATGCATTTAGTAAATGTTCGACTACCCAGATATATGATACTCTCTTCTTTCCTCTTATAATTTTCGCCTTAGTTTATCTATATACGTATATTTACCTGCTTTATTATAACATTTTCATCTTCTCCCTTGTTTAAGCCCTACTATTATTTGATCTTGTATTTGTCTTCTACAGGTTTTCCTGCCTTTAGTCTCTCCTTCTCTCGCTCACTCTCACTCTCTCTCTCTCTCTCTCTCTCTCTCTCTCTCTCTCTCTCTCTGCTGATTACTGCATTACACAGACCAAAGATAATGTTCCAGTCATTTAGATTTTCTTAATGTTATCATCAATGATGATGATCAGGGTCGTCGGTCGTATAATTTTATCTGATTATGCACCCATCGAGAAATTAAACGTAATAGAGCAATATAATAATAATAATAATAATAATAATAATAATAAACGGAATGGCAGCCTCATGAGCTGAAAATACACATTTTACAATTAGTGGATGAACATGAGATGTACAGATATGCAAATGGTAAGCTCAGTTTACAATGGGTGAGTATAATATACTTTACATTAAAACAAGAAATTAATACAATAATTATGCTAGTGCAAAATACAAATTATCATAAATTAACCATGAGAGTAAGTGATTTACAGTGCATAATCAGTACACATTTATTTTACTCATATATATACAGAACATACATATATACGCATACGTACACACATAAATACGCATATATATATACATACATATATAAGAACATAAGAACATGCAGTAAGTGTGCACATGCCCGTATACATAAACGCTCACGTATGCAAACAAACATACATACATACAAAAAACTGTTCTGGTAGGGTCAGGTGAGGCTAATAATGGGAGTTAAATCCTTGGGAGAGATTAAATGAGGGAATTGGAAAAGGGTTAATGGGGCTACGGACTGTAGGTCAGGTAAAGCCAATTAGAATGCAATGTCAAACGTCGGAAGAGATCAAATGAGGAGTTTGAAAAGGGTTAAGGCGAAATGGCCTACGGGGTCCGTACAGGTAGGGTCAGGTAAAGCCTACTACAATGGGAGGTAATCCTCGGTAGAGAACAAAAGAAGAATATAAAATAAGGAGAGACAGCTGGGGGGAATTATAGTATATGGGACATTCTTCAGTGTAGGTGTGTGTGTGTGTGTGTGTGTGTGTGTTTGTTGTTTGTGTGTGTGTGTGTGTGTGTGTGTGTGTGTGATAGAATACTCTCAGCCGGGCTCGAGCCTCGAACCACAACCAGTATACACTATAGACACACACATATATAGATAATTAACGCATACATACATACACATATACGCACACATACATACACATATACTGTACATACATAAATGCACATATACATATGCACACATATACATAAACAAATTCAAGCAAATACATACATATATTCTAATACACACACGCACACACACTTATGCATACATTATTAAAGGAGGGCGCGTCTTTATGGTGTGACAGGCCGGCATTACACATTATTGATAATATTTACAATGGTTGGGATAGGTCTATTTTTGTATCTGTCAGTTCTTACCCTTATTGGTTGGAGTGTGTTGAAGTGTCGAGCTGCACGTGTTGGTCTAGAGGCGTCTGGTGGAAGTAAGTTTATGTGTCGTGGGTGAACAAGTAGCTTAGATGCAAACTGCTTGAGTGTGTTGTAGTGGTGGGTTGAAAGTGCAGGTATGCTAAGGGTGGTGAGAGCTTCCTCGTACCCTGGGTATGTGCCACCCAGGATGATCCTGCATGCCCTCTTCTGCACTCTTTCCAATTGACGTTGTTGTGTCAGGGTTAGAGAGGAGGACCAGGCGGGAGAGGCGTAGGTGAGCTTAGGGAGTATGAAGATGTTATATATACTCTTCAGCTCATTCTCCGGCGCCCCCAGGGATCTCAGCCGCCTTAGCATAAACAACTTGTATGTGGCGGTCCTGACTGTGGTAGACACATGTTTCTTCCAGTTCAGCCTGTTGTCCACAGTGATTCCGAGGAGTTTGGTGGACTCAACAAGCTGAAGGGGATGAGGACCAATTGTGACAGTGGGTGGAGGAAGGTCGGTAATGGAGGTGTTGATGTGCATGACCACTGTCTTGTCATGATTGATGGTCACATGATTGACTGTGGTCCAGGCTTGAAGACGGTCGAGGATGTCTTGTAGGGGGTCATAGTTAGGGGAGGTGTTATCGACAGTAATGCCGACTGTCGAGTCGTCCACGTACTTCCAGTGGAATGGAGTGTCCTTTAGGGCATTATTAATCAAGATGAGGAACAATAGAGGCCCCATCTTTGTGCCCTGTGGGACTCCACAAGTGATGTCTAGGAAGGTGGAGATGAAGCCTTGATATCGCACTGCTTGCTGTCTGTCACTAAGGAAGTCGGTCAACCACGCAACCAGGGTAGGTAGCCCCAACTTTATGGCCTTGTTGATGATGATGGTGTGGTCAACAAGGTCAAATGCTTTCCTAAAGTCAATAAAGGCAAGAGCGAGGGAAGTCTTTCTCTTCTCAAGATTTGTGTAAATATAATCTAGGAAGCTAATAAGACAATGAGTGATGGAGGAGGTTTTTACGTTGCCAAACTGTTGGGGATCTATTAAGTGACGGATTTGTGAGTAAGCCCAGGTGAATACAAAGTCCTCACAGATTAGACTAGGGATAGGCGTTATGGCAACTGGTCTGAGTTCATTAACCCGGGAGCTGCGGGGAGACTCTTAAGAGTTCCCCCGGCGCACTGCGGGGAGACTCTTAAGAGTCAGAGAAAAATAAAATCAACTTTTGACATCGAAAAAAAAAAAAAAAAAAAAAAAAATTATTTTATATTTTTTTTTGGCCCCTGGGCCATGCAAAATCTCAGTCCTCTACCTCCCCTCCTTCCCCACTTTCCTCCTCTCCTTCAGTTATCACCTATTTTCCCTGTTATTCCCTTATTCTGAGGTATATTTTCGTGCTAACATTAGCGAGTTGCAAGCAGGGTGTTGTCATCACTGATGGCAATCGAGTGCAAGAGAGAGAGAGAGAGTATCGATCGACTGTGTCTCAGTGGCCTTGGGGGAAATTGGCGGGAAAGCAGATTGCCTCACCCATACATTATACAACTCGCGGGCTATATCTCCGATTTTGACCATCCAAACGCTGTTTTCACTCGTTTTATTGTTGTTTCAGGTTAATACCTTTATAATCAACCCATAATAGGCGCATATGGATAAATATTAATGCTATTAATGGCACAATGAATATTTTAGTGACGGAAACACCTCAAATACGTCAGCACAGGGGGACGTTTCCAATTACCCCCATGCGCATTTCAGAGGTTAAGAGAATGTGGGGAGGGGGTTTTGGGAATTGGAGTGACGTATGAAGTTTTCCAGTCTGCAGGGCATTTACTTTGTCTTAAGGAGGCATTAATTATCGAGCAAAGGGGGGTGGCAAATTCAACCGAATATTCTTTGTATATTTTCATGGGTAGGTCTACTGGGGTTGTTGATCTTTTTTATTTGAAACTGGAAAGCTTTTTGGCCACTTCATATTCTTGAACAGTTACTGGGGGGGGGGGGAGGGGATGGGAGGAAGTGTGTGTGGGGGGGGGGGGGGGGGGGGTGCGTGCGTTTGTGTGTGTACTTACTCTAGTTGTACTTACTCTAGTTGTTTTGCGGGAGTGAGCATGCTCGTTATTTCCCGCCTTCTATATGTGTAGGTGTTATATGTATCGTTGGAATGGCTGTGTATGTGAGTGTAGTCTGTATTTTTAGCCAATTGGCGACATCGGAAACGAAGGCTTAGGGTGGATCTGTATGGTACCATTCTCACTATAGACGGTACCGTCTCGCCCGAAGGCTTAGGTAGCCATCAGCTTAGGTGAACCATATGATACCCATCTCGCCTTGTACCATTTTTGCCAACCCCAGAGGGGACGTCACAACGTCGTCCACTTATTCCAGGTACCTATTTACAGCTAGGTGAACTGAGGCTAACACATGAAAGGAGACAAGCCCAATTTGTCTTCGCCCGGCCGGGGATTGAACCCCCGACCCCTCGTGTGTGAGACGAGAGCTCTACCTACTAGGCTACGGGCTGTGTGTGTGTGTGTGTGTGTGTGTGTATTCCAAAAACGTAGGATAACACGAAATATACAGTATGCTGACTTCCAAGACCCATGATAAAATATTCATATTTCCTATTGCCTGAAAGTTAATATTTCTTCCCCCTCCTCCCTGCAGTTTGTGTATTCGTGCAGGCAACGCTTCCATTTCTTACCGTCTTGTATGTAACACAGAGGAACTTTGTTTTTATAATTTATCTTAGCTGTGACTATAACATATGTCTGATCTATGAGGTATTATATTTGATTAGCGACACAATACTACTGTTAATTACTTTCAGATACAAGCCACTTATAATGCCACATATTGTCATAAACTTAAAACTGCTATTTGAATAATATTAACCCTTAAAAAGCGGCTCACCACATAAGTCGAGTTAAATAAAGCTGGACTATGTGGCGGCGCTCGACATAACTCGAGTGGCAATTTCAGCACGTAATGTTGCTGAGAGAGAGAGACAAGTGGTGGCAGGAGAGTAGCGAGTGTATGACTGCTCCAGACCACCGCGGCGAACCTACTGACACGAATCTCACCTCCCTCCTACCTCTCTCACTCGCTATATACGGAATTGTATCGGGAAAGTGGCTAATTACATGCTTTTTGCACTCGCGTTGCACGGTTATTGCAAGAAAACTAGCCATCATAAAAGGATCGTTATGGTGTCATTCGAAAGCTCTGTTTATGCCCTTTCAGGGATAGATACTTGTTTTACGTTCTGGGTCTTATTTAGGCATGAAAATGATCACGTAAACAGCCCTATTTTGGCTAAGAACACCCCGCTGGGCGGTACATATAAATAAACCGCATAGGCCGCTAAAGAAGGGTTAAACACTCTTAATGAATATAACTCTCGTCTGCTAGTAAGCTTTACTACATTATGTTATGTTCACATTGTATGACTCCTAAGATAGTTCTCGCACTAACTGTTCTTTGTGATGTGACGTAATTGTTACAAGTTGGTGTTTGATAATGTTTAATATTCAACAATACTAGTTATAGATTCAATGTAGGTCTCTCTCTCTCTCTCTCTCTCTCTCTCTCTCTCTCTCTCTCTCTCTCTTGTCTTTTGTCCGTCATTTCCTTTCGGCTCTTCACTTCCAATCTCCTTCTCGTCTTGAAATGTCCGGAGTGTCATTGAACTGCTGATGATCGTCTTCCTTCCATCCTTCACAACCCTCCTTCCTCTCTTACCTAAATGTTTCCTATATACGTCACTGAGTCACACACAAGGACAGTAGTGGTGTAGTTTACCTTCTTGGTGTCGACATCCTAGCTTTTATCTTCTTTACCTACCTGGTGTAACACAGTTCCTGCAGGTGTTCATTAGCTTCTATTTATTGTTCTTTCCAATAAACTCGTATTTTGTCTGCCACTCACTTTTTTATCGTTCCTTAGTTTTCGAAACTACTCCAATTCGTGTTCAGTCCCCTAAAGAAGTTTTTAAAAGAAAAGTGATACGCAATACAGTAACTTACGAAGAAACAGGTGTTTGTATTTCCAATAGCCAGGGAAACCTCATGACTACCTTTCTCTATTTTCATGTGGCCATGAGTTGAATATATGATTCGGTAATATTCTGTGTATTGAAAACTATCAAGGTAACATAATGGATGCCTGGTGACGGTCAAAGTTACGCGAACGAGCCAGGGACAACCTCCTTGACAGTGGACAGATCCACATTATAACTATGTCAGTCAATCTATCTCCTTCCTGATGCCTCTAACAACAACAGAATACTTTACATTGAATGACGTTTTGGACGTGTAACCCCCTCTGTACCGGCGACATTTATATATTTTATTCTAGCTATATTTAGACGATTGTGTGCAGTTTAAGTAGGATATGTGGTAGTAAAAAGGGTTAAGTGAAATAGTTCGAAGTGTTGTATTTGCTGGAAGCCCTTTTTAAACTGCATAAATTTGTCCAATAGTTACTAGAATATAATAAAATAATGTCACCGGTAATGAAGAGGTTAAGGGTAAAACATGGTATTTCTAAAAAATCAATAAGTTTATAGAAGTTAGCAGTTTACCCTAGCCTGGGCTTTGAGGCGGCACTTATCTTCACCATTTTGAATCTGTAGTGGTTGTATTACGCAGCAGGTTACACATTTGTTGCTTAATTTAATATAGGAAAAAGTCCAGGAAACTGTACCCTGTGCGTACTACATTATCGTTGTATATTTTACATCCTATCAAACTCTGCCGCACCTATCTGTATAAAACTGTATATGTCCCTATAATTATGTATGTATACTGTATATATATATATATTATTATTATTATTATCATTATTATTATTATATGAGATGCCGAAGTCTCCAACCAGGGTGCAGAAACACCAGCAAGATCAATTCAAACAAAATACCCGGAGGCACTGGAGAGAGACTACGGCAATTTAGGAAAAACAAAAAAACAAAAAAACATACACTGTATATTGTATATACTGTATACATATATTAAACACAGATAAAATGAATAACAAGATATTATGCAGTTGAGGATATCAAGTATATATATTGTATAATACAATAAAATAAAATAAAATAAGTTTAAAAATTAGAATTAATGCTGCAAAAAAGCATTAACTCTAGACTTAAACATGGAAATATGAGCTGAATTGACTAGCTCATTTGGCAACTTATTCCACAAGTCAACCATGGCCGGCACAAAACACCGTGAAAACTGTGTAGTAGAAAAATTAACACGGCTAATGACAAGATCATTAAGATTGCTTGTGAATCTAGTTGCAAGAGCCCGGACATAGGGCCCAGGCAGAACCCCATGTAAGGGATGCTGAGGGTTGTTAAAAACTTTAAATAAAAGACTAAGGGCACCAACTGTACGTCGATGGCACAGATCAAGAGACAAATGAGGTAGAATAAAACTGATAGAATTTAGTGACCTGTCAAGCAACTTGAGATGGCAGTCAGCTGCTGACAACCAGACAGGTGAGCAGTACTCGAAATGTGGCAAAATAAAAGCATAAAAAGACTTGATAACTGTGGCGTCACAAGCAAATGTTTTATAAACCTTGCGAAGCAGACCAATGTTTTGGGAAATGGAAGAGGAGAAAATATATATATATATATATACCGGTATATATATATATATATATATAATATATATATATATATATATATATATATATATATATATATACGGTATATATATATATATATATAATATATATATATATATATATATACGTATATATATATATATATATATATATAATATAATATACTGTATAATATATAAATATAAATATATATATATATATATATATATATATAAATATATATATATATACATATATATTTATATTTATATATTATACAGTATATTATAGTATTATATAGTATTATTATATTATACAGTATATATATGAAGAGAGAGAGAGAGAAACTCGAATCCGTTCAGCGTAATGCAAGAAAGTTAATCCCTTCCCTTAGAAATAAACCATAAAATGAGAGATTAACCCTTTCACGTTTTTATGACGCAGGGGTTGCCAGATTAGCAATAATAAATAGAGTTCTCTCACTCTTATAATGACCTCTCCAAAATTAGTGTTCTGCCCACAGCTAACTCAAAGACAACTGCAGAGGTTGAAGTAATTAAACTAAAGGTTTCTAAATACCCCTGATGGTAACAAAGGCTTTAAAGTATCCCTAATAGGCTCAAAATTGCGTCAAGAACGTGAGAGGGTTAAGAGAACTCGATCTGTGTTTGCTTAAGAAACGGAGAATAAGGGGACAGCTGATAGAGTGTTTTAAGATAATAAAAGGATTTAGTAACGTAAATTCTAATAATCTATTTAAGATAGCCAATCCTTTTACAGGATGGTAGTGTTGAGGTATGGGAGAGGTACAAGGAGAAAAGGAGAGAGGCAAAACGGAAAATTAGAGAAGCGAAAAAAGATGCAAACGAAAGGTGGGGCCAAAGGCTGAGTGAGAATTTTGAAGAACGAAAGAAGATGTTCTGGAAGGAGGTAAATAAAGTAAGGAAAGGAGGACAAAAGAGGGAAGAGTCAGTGAAAGATGAAAATGGAGAATTACTAGTGGAACCAGTTGAAGTGAGGAAAAGATATGCCGAGTATTTTTAATCTTTGTTAAATACAAGAGATGGAAAGAGAAGCGGTGATTGAAGCAGAGGTGGATGGAGATAGGTTACCCAGGCCACCCAGGTGGCAGGGAATGAATGAAAGGATTGAGGAAAATGAGGTGAAAGAAGCAGTGAAACAAATGAGAGCGGGAAAAGCAGAAGGTTTGGATGGTATTGCTGTGGAGTGTATAAAGAAGGGTGGAGATGTGATAATAGATTGGTTGGTGAGACTTTTCAATGTGTGCTTTGCTGTGTCAATGGTACCAATAGACTGGAAGAGTGCATGTATTGTGCCGTTGTACAAGGGGAAGAGAGATCGGCAGGAGTGTTCAAGTTATAGAGGTATTAGTTTATTGTCAGTGGTTGGAAAGCTGTATGGCAGGGTGTTGATAGAGAGGATAATAAAGTGTACGGAAGTTGCAATAGGAGAAGAACAGTGCGGTTTAGGAGGGGAAGAGGGTGCGTGGATCAGATGTTTGCAGTAAGACAGTTATGCGAGAAGTATTTAGAGAAGCATAAGGAGATATTTTGGGCTTTTATGGACTTGGAAAAAGCATATGATCGTGTGGACCGTGAAGCAATGTGGAAGGTGTTAAGGATTTATGAAATTGGAGGAAATTTGTTAGAAGCAGTTAAGAGTTTTTATGAAGGGAGCAGAGCATGTGTGAGAGTAGGAAATGGTGAGTTGAGTGAATGGTTTGAGGTAAAGGTAGGTTTGCGACAGGGTTGTGTAATGTCACCATGGCTGTTTAATATGTTTATGGATGGTGTGGTGAGGGAGGTGAAAAGGAGAACTATGGGAAGAGGATTGGGTTTAGTAGGAAAGAATGGTAGAGATTGGGAGTTGAATCAGTTGCTGTTCGCTGATGACACAGCATTGGTGGCGGATTCTGATGAGAAACTGCAGCGGGTAGTCAAAGAGTTTGGTGTGGTTTGTGGAAGGAGGAAACTGAAGGTGAACGTCAATAAAAGTAAATTAATGGTGTGTAATAGGGGAGAGCATAGGGTGAATCTAGATGTGAGGCTGGATGGGGAAATATTGGAACAAGTAGAGTGTTTTAAATATCTAGGAGTGGAGGTATGGAAGTGGAGGTAAAACAGAGAGTGTGTGAAGGAAGGAAGGTTTTCGGAGCAATGGGAAGTATGTGGAAGACGAGAAATCTCGGAGTGAAAGTAAAAAGTGCACTGTATCAAGGAATTGTTGTGCCAACAGTGATGTATGGGGCTGAGACATGGGCTCTGAAGAAAAAGGAGAAAAGAGGGCTGGATGTGATGGAGATGAGCTGCTTGAGGAGTATGTGTGGAGTTACTCGTAGAGACAGATTGAGAAATGAAGAGATACGTAGGAGAGTGGGGCAGCAGGAACATTTGTCAGCCAGAGTGGACAGAAGGGTGCTGAGCTGGTATGGTCATGTTGAACGAATGGGAGATGAAAGGCTTACAAAGAGAATATGTGAGTCAGGTACAAGGGGAGATAGAAGGGCAGGAAGACCCCCATTGAGATGGAGAGACTGTGTAAGAAAGGCTTTGGATGATAGAGGAATGACTATAGATCAGGCAGGGGAAGTGGTGGTGGACAGGAGTGAATGGAGAATGCTTGTGAATAGTTGAGTGAACACGTGGTCATTTGGAGTAAGGGGTCGGGCGCAAGTTGGACTAGATAATAGTCCATCAGGCGCCTGGCCCGGGGAGACGATTAATATGAAGGGTGTGCCTGGAAGTGTGGTGGGAAGCTTGTCGCTTTGGCTCCGCTGCATGTCTGCCTGCCGAGATCGGAACCTCTCCTGGTGGTCAGGGGCCGGGGGAGTGCTGGAGCGACCTTTGTAACCCTGGTCTCTGGGTCTTCTCCTGGGTGACCTGGATGTGTGAGAGTTTGTGTTTTTTATCTGTGTTTATTTTTTGTTTTATGTTGTTTTTGTGTTTTCCCTGTTCTTGCTCTGTCTTGAGTCGGCTACCCCCAAAATGGGGATTGGGCCTGAGCATATAGATAGAATAGATAGAAGATAGCCAAAGAAGGTTTCTCAAGAGGAAACAAATTAAAACTAACAGGCAGGAAAGCGAACCTATTCACAACTAAAAATGTCTTCACCCACAGTATTATTAGTGAGTGGAATAAACTCCCTAATGAAGTTATAGACAGTGACGCAGTATACATATTTAAAAAAAGGTTAGACTCATATCTCAGAGAAATTGGTCTGCAGTAGAAACTGATCACTGACAAGAGAACCTGGCAGAAATTAACACGTTTTTAGTTGAAGAGAGCAGAAAAGAAAAACAGTGAAGGTGTCATTCCCTTCCTTTCCATTTCTAACAATACTATAAATGCCTTCAGGCGAGAGAGGAGAGTAGGGATAGAGCCTTTATATTGCTATCCTTTCCTTCCACTTTCTCTTTGGGTTGCTATCTCTACTAGGATCAAGTCCTGACCACCTCACAGGGATCGTAAGACCTGTGTGGCCCGTGTATATATGTAAATATATGTAAATCTCTAATTACACCACCTGGTATGTTTTGGTAGTGTTGCAGGAAGTTGGTAATGAGGTAAGATCCATTCTCAAGTCACGGTAATTTCTCCGTTCGACTAATTTCCTGCCAAATGTGTGTCAATGCTTTACAATCATGCACAAAGGCCGGTCGTTACCTTCACAGTTGTCAATGTTGTTCTCCTCTCTTATCATGTGCTACTTTTCCTACTTCGGGGGCGGGAAGTTAGGAATCCTCCTCCTCTTGTAAAATTCACCTACTAGACGAGACAGAGAGAGGGCGAGGGAACGCGAAAATGATCCTGGACCCTAACAATTGGATTTGTAAATGTTGTGTTCGGGCTCGGTATCGTGGCGGCCACCCCAGCTATGGGGTATTGTTCCTGAGTACTATCATACAAAAATGTATCCTTACTCTCGTGAACGCTGAGTTTCATAAAGTGGGGTACGATTCGAGCAGTTTCAGTATAGTTGGCAAGCCTGGCTGTCTGAAATGTCACAAAACATCTGTTCCTTATCATATTGTATCAATCAATGCTATACATCGTAATATCAGGAATAATTCCATCAGTGGTATTCGATTTATTTTCACAAAGGCATCACGTGTCACCATTTGATAATACACTTATATCTAGAGCACTGCTTAGCCCTATAATCCAGGGGCGGAGCCACAAAACTTTACGACGTCAGTAAGCTAAGATTTCGTTCGGAAACGTTTCTTCATGGCAAGGAATAAGACTTGGCACTGCTGCGAAATCTCAATACAGGTTCATATTTCAGGAGGAAGAAAATGTTCCACTGCGCTCGAAATGAGCCTGATACACTTCGGCGAGGTCAGTAATGCAAAGATACGAAGAAGGTCGAAATCGTTAAATGCTTTGTGGATCCGCCCCCTGGGCTACCAACCCCTCCTACGCTCAAACAACATTTTCCATATCACTTCGTCCATTGAGTCTAAATGGTGCGTGTCATTTTAGTAAGGATACTTTTTTGTATGATAGTACATACATACATACATACATACATACATACATACATACATTAATATACATTTTCCTCTCTTCATAAAACGAGAACACTCAAATCAAACTAAACAAATTGGTTATGTGTGATCATAACATTTAATATAGAGATAACCAGTTGTTACATTATATCAATACATTCTGATTAATGAGTGTGATTGTAAATCCACATATCACCGTCATAACTTAACTAAACCTAATTCCTTTGTTTACTGTGGGTTAACATTGTGAATATCTAAAAAATACCTCAATACATCAAGAAAGTGGAAGGGGTCGTTTTATGAGAAACTCTTATAAACGATTATTATACCCTGTTCCAACCAGGTAGGTCAGAAATTGTGACTCCTAACCAGTGCAACTCAAAAAGGACTTGGGCAAATGGGCTGCAAATTTGAACACATATTCCCTGGATGACCCTTCCCAAATGGTAGAAATATTAGCTCGATTACTCTAGTTGTTTGTGAGTTATAGAGGGTAATATTCAAGAGTTTTGGCCTTCTTACTTGGAACAGGGTTAGTTATAATAGTTACTTACTATTGAAGAGTAACATGTTATTGATTATGTCAGATATTCGTTATAAATATAATTGCCCTAGTCAACTATGGTTGGTTTTAAATGATTATCAGCAATTTCTCCACCAGCAAAAGAAATGGTACAATCGTTGAGGATCGAATATATTTCGTCATAGACTGTATATAAATTATACAGTATATATATATATATATATATATATATATATATATATATATATATATATATATATATATATATATATATATAATATATATATAATATATATATATACTGTATATATATATATATATATATATATATATATATATATATATAGAGAGAGAGAGAGAGAGAGAGAGAGAAATTATATATTTAAGGGGAGGTGTGGTGGAGTGGTCTTGCCACTGGCCTGGTAATCCAATGGTCCCAGGTTCGAATCCCTATATATCAATGGGAAGATATTATTGGGATGAAATTTGTGCTGTACACTCACGGCGGTAAGTCGTAAACCAGGGGTGTGCCAAAGTCCTAGCCACACTTTGGCAGCAGGTTCGAACAATGTCTATCTTCGCTGGTTCAGCGGGCACAACGCCAGTTAAACAAGTGCATTACTAATTTAGAAGCTCCGCCCATACACAGTTGCGTATGTATAGGCATACATAACGGCAACATAATAGAAAACGGTAAGTGATTATTGTATTCCGATTTATTTATTTATTTGATTATTTTTTTTTTTTTTTTTTTTTTTGGTTCCTTACAGTTGAAACGCTACTGTTTGCATTAAAGATGATCAGACTACAACGTGCATTGAAACTCCAGTAATTAGGTAGACTATATTATATAATACAATATCAAATCTTTTCACGCGTGTTTGGAAGACATAATTATATAGGAATCTTGAGAGGGATAATATAGGAATAAATGTTAATGGAGAACATCAAAGCAACCTCAAGTTTATACTGACGACTCAGGGGAAGAGTTACAACAAATGATTGATGATATAAACTGAGGAAGCCTTAAAGTAGTGTTGAAAAATAATAGAAAGAAACCCGAGAGTATGTTGAATGATCATGTGCAACCACAACCAATTAAGTTAGAGGATTATGGGTCAGATTCAGTGGAGGAATATGTATACCTAGGCCAGGTTATAAAAACAAACTCAGATCACTCCAGAAAAATCAAACCAAGAATAAATATGGATTGGAGCGCATTTTGGTAAACAAAATTATATTATGAAAAGCTGTTACCCCTTGAATTTCAGATACAAGTATGCAAACAATGTGTCCTTCCTGCACTAATTTATGGATCAGAAACTTGGAGTATAACAAAGTGTACTAAACGAAATCTGCGTAGTGCCCTTAAATAAATAGAGAGGATAATGTTAGGGATAACTTAGAGCGACAAGAAGAGAGCCTCTCGGATAAGAGAAAAACACAAGTAGAAGATAATCGCATTGGCAAGAGGAAAATGGCTTGGAAAGATCATATATTTATAAGATATATCAGATGGACACATAGTGGATCACAATGGGAATCTAAAGATGGAGCTAGAGGAATGGATAGATAGAGAACCAGATGAAGGGGTGAGATCGGAAACTTTGATAAAGTAGGATGGAACAGGGTAACATCTGACCAGCTAGATTATAAACTTTTGGAGAGGTCTTAATCGTCTTACAGTGGACTAACCAAGGCTGCTGATGGTGATGATTATGATAATACTAAAATAATAGAAATCCAATAATTAAGTAACTACCGGTACTGTTAATGTAAAGCGTAGGTCAATTTAGATGTAGCCTATTTAATAAACTCACGTGACAGCAGGTAACTGACAGTTTTACGAACGCTACACATCATATCACCTCGTAATTTTACTGAGACAACCAGGGATTTGGAAGTAATTAGCACAACATTTTATACTCCATACACATTAACATTTTAACGAATACAAATAACAAGGGACTGGAATTCTCGAACAGAGGCTCCAATCTTGATTACCCCACTGACATATCCGGCTTAAAAATCCTGCAGGGTTGACAGCCACTAAGCCCTACCTTAACTAATTAGTTTAACTACGAATATATATGTGTATAATTTACACCATCATTATCGAAATAAAGGAATACATTAATCTAATTTACACGTATCATTGCACCTTTTCATGGGGTAATGATTTATGGAAATTTACCTTTAGCATGGAAAGTGGTAATGGTAGTGGTAGTTATTTTGTATTTGATTTTTTATACTAAAAATAGGACTTGTGAGAATATGAAACCTTAAATATTGCTAAACCGGCACATCAGGACATTCAAGTCTGGAGTCCCATTTGAGAAGCCCAGTCTCTCTCTCTCTCTTGCTCTCTCTCTCTCTCTCAGAAAATTGGCAGATGCCCTTTAATGTAAGCAAATATCAGATACTAGAAATAGGCTCCCAAAACAATAAATGCGAATATTACATGAATGGTAAAAAGGTAGAGAGCGTATCACAGACACAAAAACAAGAAGTGCTTATAAAAAAAAAATCTAAAATCCACAAGCCAATGCATTTCAGTAGTTAAGGAAGCAAACAGCACTAGGATCCATTAGAAGAAATGTTCATTGTCTTAGTCTTAGGGTTGCTATCTCTACTAAGATCAAGTCCTGGCCACCTCTCAGGGATCGTACGATCTGTGTGGCCAGTGTATCTATGTAAATATATGTAAATATATATCTCTCTATGACTAATAATATTTAAAAATATGTCATGACACTGACGTATGCTAAACGAGGTCAGCAACGTGTACTATATGGTAGTTTACACAGGTAACATAGGCCTACTGTGTTTCGCCATTCGATTTTACTCATCTCTATGATAAATTATACATAAGAACTTTAACCCTTTCACTCTGGGAGACGTCTTTTCAATGTAATTATATCTATATTTAGACAGTTTTATGCAGCTTTGGTATGATTTGTGGTAGTTATAAGGATTTATTAAGATAATAGGCTTTAATCGGTAGATGTCCATCCTAATCTGAATAATAACGTTTAATGGTAACTAGAATATATTAAAACGGACGTTACTCGCGCTATTTTTTTTAAAATGTAACATACAGTAGGCATTATGCAGGGGACGTGGGTATTGAACATAACGCTCTTCTTCATCTTGATGCCTATTCCGTTATGTGTCTGAACGTAACATAGTCGATACATAACTAAAACCATCTCTGCCTAATATAGCATTGAATATATAACTTGGCATAGCTACGATATACAACGTCAAGTTTACACTATCTCCGGGACTTAAAACTACATATGTTTTTAGCTTATACACACTCTTTCTAAAAGCATATAGTGTATTGTGTGGGTGTGTATTTCTAGAACATTGTTCTACTTGATGTTTTCTGCCAACTGACTGGCGACCCAGTAGTGGGCGGGGCCTGGTAGTTTAAACTACCCAGTTTCACTGAGTGTAGAATGTGTTCGGATGAGGTACACGTGAGTGGTGTCTAGAAAGGAGTTCATCGCCTGGTCCACAATTTACCGCCGTGAGTGTACCTAGTATCAATGCATTACCACGAAGCCCACCGAAACGCAAAAAAAAAACTCATTGTTCCCTGATTAAATAGCACTGTATGAATATTACCATATTCAAAATATGCTACAGGGGGGCAATGCCTAATGAATTCATTGCTCAATAGGTGGCGTTCTGAGAGTGAGGGTCCGAGTCTAGGTGGAGAGACAGTGAAGCACGAAGGCGGAGCAGCTTCAGATATGGAGCTGCTTCGAGCAGTGAGTTGAACTAGTGCTTCACGTTTCCCACTCCCTAGACTGGAACAAGACCTCACGGGCTTCACCGTGTTGAGCGGTTGGATGTGGAGGATCTCAGCCTATGCCCGAAAGGGAGTAGTTGGAATATAGAAGAAAAACAAAATATATATATATACAGTATATACCGGTATATATATATATATATATATATATATATATCATTATATACTTTATGACATCTGTAAGAATATAACCATGATCATTGTTTATTTTCATGTATGCAGTTTAAAACTATTACCACGTATCAATATTTTATCCAGATGTTAAATGCTGTAAATAACGTTTACAATTACTAATATTGTGTTTGGAAAGCAAGAAAGATAATATCGCTCTAGAATAAAAAATTGGCCAACCGTGTTAACATTATACAGTATGTGTTATATATATTGGCCAACCGGGTTAACATTATACAGTATGTGTTATATATATTGGCCAACCGTGTTAACATTATACAGTATGTGTTATATATATTGGCCAACCGTGTTAACATTATACAGTATGTGTTATATATTGGCCAACCGTGTTAACATTATACAGTATGTGTTTATATATGGCCAACCGGGTTAACATTATACAGTATGTGTTATATATATTGGCCAACCGTGTTAACATTATACAGTATGTGTTATATATATTGGCCAACCGTGTTAACATTATACAGTATGTGTTATATATATTGGCCAACCGTGTTAACATTATACAGTATGTGTTATATATTGGCCAACCGTGTTAACATTATACAGTATGTGTTATATATATTGGCCAACCGTGTTAACATTATACAGTATGTGTTATATATATTGGCCAACCGGGTTAACATTATACAGTATGTGTTATATATATTTTTGTGATTGCATGCGAGATCTGATAAAGGATCTGAGAATTAGGCCACAGCTTTCACGAGAAAAAAAACCTAGGTGCAACAAATGTACATTAATTGTTGTGTCCTCATCGGAGAACACATTTTGAAGTGAGAGATAAGTTGGTCAGTCAGTTAGTAGCCAAACCTGTACTCCTTTAAAGGGGTAGGAAGAATCAGCAAGGAAAGTCTTGCTGATCCCTTAGTGGTAGTAACTTCTGACAGTGGGATTCCCAATCCCAACTTCTAGTGGCTGTCTGGGCCACACAAATGTCGGGCGATGGGGTCGCCCCACCCCTACTAATCAACAGGAAAGGAAATGATTGAGCCAGAGAGAAAGAACAAGGAGCCTAGTTGTCACAAATCCCTAAGCATACAACAAGACAACCCGGTCGGATGATAAATCGAGAATGATGATCCTAGAGTAGACTGAGAACCAGGATTGTAGGCAGAAGGTTCACATCCTATAGTATACTAACATTTAAATTATTTCCATGACTGAAACAGTTATGTGATTTCGACAAAAACAAAAATGTAATAAACAAATAAAAAATACAACTTAAATATATAGAATAAACAAACACATATATACTAAACAATAATGCAGGTAAATCAAACTACAAGGTTGTCGAAAACAATTAGCAGAGAACAGACCGGTGACCATTCCATCGGGCAGATAAGTCAACCACTCTGTATTCTCAAACACTTCCCAGGGAGAGCATATAATATGCTTAAATATGAGATCCATAATATTGTAATACTTATATTTATGAAATATTGATTTACTGACTTATTAGATTGCTATGATTTGTGAAATAGAGACTATCAGGCAGCATATCAACCAATAGCAAGCACATCTAAACGCGTCAAGGGTGACAAAAGATATACATAGGAAATAGAGCTCCTGAAGATGTACTATCAGAAAATTGAAATTTCAAATTATTATGCAAAATGAGACCTTGGGTCTTGGAAGCATTAAATGCAACAAGGTTTTCTCTATCCCAATTGGAAATAGGGAACACTTATCAGAAGATAAGTGTTCTATGGCTTCATTACGTTTGTTTTTGAGGGACTGCTGTCTGAGGTGTTCTGGAAAACTAATTGAGTATTGTAACGTAGAGTTGTCTGCGTATGAATGGATGGGACTGGATGTACAGATGAGAAGATAATTTATACAAATTTGAAAGAGAATAGGAGATAGGACAGAACCCTGAGAAACACCATAGTTGATAGCATGAGGAAGTGAGCGATGGCCATCCACAACTGCAGCTATGGAATGGCCGGAAAGGAAATTACAGACAAAGGCACAGATGGAGGGATAGAAACCGAAGGAGGGTACGTAGTTTAGAAATTAAAGATTTGTCCCAGACTCTATGTATGGCCTTCGATATGTCTACTGCATATATATTTGAGGGGAATTAATTATATATATATATATATATATATATATAATATATATATATATATATTATATATATATATATATATATCGGTATATATATATATATATATATATATATATATATATATATATATATATATATATATATGAGAGAGAGAGAGAGAGAGAATTCATACCCCTCAAAGCCTTAGATTATATGTGGAATTGTGGATGCTTCACATTTTCAAGTTTTTTAACTACTGGAATTATAAACAATATTTTATTATAATAATTATTTAATCAGGGCAGAACCTGGTATTGAACATGAACTATTTGGTCATCAACTACACTTATAATTAAGTCCAATATAATAACAGTGTAATGAATGTCCCTTTGTGTAATAAATATAATCTGATTACGATTATAGACCAACAGCTTATATTGCGTAAAATTAATATTTGAGAAGCTTAAACATTAAAGTAATTGTCATATTAATATATGTTGCAACATTGACATTGGAGAGCGATGCAGGGATTATGAATGATATTAATGATGTGTGTCAATTATAATGTGGACAATGATCACCAATGTTTACAAGCTCTCCTGTTGACATTATAATTGCCAACACTGAGGCTCATATTTCACAAATATATTTAGTTATATTAATTACAACAAATATTTAATTTTGTACTAGGTATTTTCTCGATTTAAGGGGGTAGTGGTTATCATTTAGTCTATTGATTTGTATATCTTTACATTTTTGTGTTTCCTCGCTAGACCGCCTTCAAGGTAAATTTATATATTGTACGGTCAAAAAATATCCTGGCTATAGATGGTTCCTCCTAGAATTACAGGCTCGCTTCAGGAAAAAATCGGCGCCTAAATGGCACGAAAAATCTATATATTGGCGAATAAATGGTGTGAAAGATCTTAACCCCTAAGTGTCGGCGCGCATAAGTCAAGTATAATAAATCTGGACTATCTGGCGGCGCGCGACATAGGTCGTGTGGCAATTTCAGCACGTAATGTTGCTGAGAGAGAGAGACAAGTGGTGGCAGGAGAGTAGCGAGCGTATGACTGCTCCAGACCACCGCGGCGAACCTACTGACACGAATCCCACCTCCTCCCTCCCTCTCTCACTCGCTACATACTGAATTTAATGGGGAAAGTACCAAATTACATGCTTTTTGCACTCGCGTTGCGCGGTTGTTGCAAGAAAACTAGCCGTCATAAAAGGATCGTTATGGTGTCATTGGAAAGCTCTGTTTATGCCCTCTCAGGGATAGATACTTGTTTTACGCTCTGGGTCTTATTTAGGCATGACAATGATCACGTAAACAGCCCTATTTTGGCTAAAAACACCCTGCTGGGCGGTACATATAAATAAACCGCTAGCCCGCTAATCTAGTGTTAAAATTGCCAAACTAATGGACCGAACGTCGCACAATCTGAAAACTAATGGGGCTAAACATGAGGGGGGAAAGCAACTACCTCCCTATTAAGCATGTTTATATACAGATGGCTATATTGAATATTTGGAAACACCTATAATTATTTGTAACCGAATATGCAAATAAAGCTGAATGTTTGCAATGTATTTAGTAATGAATAATTGTATTAGGTGACAACTATATTCTAGTGAGCGGACAACTGAACCAGTAGCTCTCAACCTGTACCATCTCAACCAATACTGTTAGGTTAGATAGAGTTAGGTTAGAACTTCAATTTGACACCTACAGTATATAGTTGGCCCTGGTTGATTTGGCATTGGTTGAGATTTACTCTTTTGATTTTTTTGTTTTTCTATGTGAGTAAGAGAGAAAAAAGGCAGAACTGCCTGTAGCAAGTGCCTCCCCCAGAGTTGAAAGAGTGACAGGGCCAAAATCAAAGGATGTTCGAGCCAAAATTCCTGGACACACAGAGTTATATAAAGAGGGAAAGACTGATTCTGGGAGAGAGGTCCAGAGCCCGGCTGTTGAATAGGTTTACTGTTTAGGTTATCCGGGAACCCTATATTCTAGGTGAAATTGGTCTTTGATATCATAGTCGTGTTATGGGTATAAATAGACTCTGAAACGGATCTTGGCCGACGACTTTTCATTTTATATTGTTGATGAGTTAATATAATTTAACCCCTTCTGTACCGGCGAAGACTTTTTCATTTTATTCTAGCTATATTTAGAAGATTCTGTACTGTTTAAGAAATGTAGTTCAAATTGTTAAATCAGATACTACGAATCCTGTTAATTTCTGGAGGCGTTGTTTGAACTGAATAAAATCGTCTAGTAGTAGCCAACATAAAGTTAAGAGGATGGCATCGGTACAGAAAGGGTTAAAGACCGCGATCCATGCAGAGGTGGAGCTTCCCCTCTACAGTACAGTACAGTACAGTACAGTACAGTAAAGTACAGTACAGTACAGTACAGTACAGTACAGTACAGTACAGTAAAGTACAGTACAGTACAGTACAGTACCGTACAGTAAAGTACAGTACAGTACAGTACAGTACAGTACAGTAAAGTACAGTACAGTACAGTACAGTACAGTAAAGTACAGTACAGTACAGTACAGTACAGTACAGTACAGTAAAGTACAGTACAGTACAGTACAGTACATTACAGTACCGTAAAGTACAGTAAAGTACAGTACAGTACAGTACAGTAAAGTACAGTACAGTACAGTACAGTACAGTAAAGTACAGTACAGTACAGTAAAGTACAGTACAGTACAGTACAGTACAGTACAGTAAAGTACAGTACAGTACAGTACAGTACAGTACAGTACAGTACAGTACAGTACAGTACAGTACAGTACAGTACATTACAGTACCGTAAAGTACAGTAAAGTACAGTACAGTACAGTACAGTAAAGTACAGTACAGTACAGTAAAGTACAGTACAGTACATTACAGTACCGTAAGTGCTTGGCCGACCAGGGTGAGGTTGGGTTAAGGGAAGAAGGGTTTATTTATTGGTCGATATATTTATGTATGTATTATATTTTCACTTTCCTCCCTAGACTTCCATCAAGTTAAACAAATCATCCCCAAGATCAGCCCCTTGATGATAAGTTTATACATTTGTCGGTAGATAGGAGACCGGTTACTCCTAACTTACAGGCTCGCCAGGAACAAATGTCCCGGCGGCCGGAGACCGGTTACTCCTAACTTACAGGCTCGCCAGGAACAAATGTCCCGGCCCTCAACTTACAGGCTCGCCAGGAACAAATGTCCCGGCGGCCGGAGACCGGTTACTCCTAACTTACAGGCTCGCCAGGAACAAATGTCCCGGCCGGAGACCGGTTACTCCTAACTTACAGGCTCGCCAGGAACAAATGTCCCGGCGGCCGGAGACCGGTTACTCCTAACTTACAGGCTCGCCAGGAACAAATGTCCCGGCCGGAGACCGGTTACTCCTAACTTACAGGCTCGCCAGGAACAAATGTCCCGGCCGGAGACCGGTCCTAACTTACAGGCTCGCCAGGAACAAATGTCCCGGCGGCCGGAGACCGGTTACTCCTAACTTACAGGCTCGCCAGGAACAAATGTCCCGGCGGCCGGAGACCGGTTACTCCTAACTTACAGGCTCGCCAGGAACTAACTTACAGGCTCGCCAGGAACAAATGTCCCGGCGGCCGGAGAGCGGTTACTCCTAACTTACAGGCTCGCCAGGAAAAATTCGACACCTTAATGGCACAAACAAGTTTTAATATTGACAAAGAAATGGGATGAAAAGTCTTAAAATCGCCTAACTAATGGGCCGAACATCATAAAATATGACATTTAATGGGCTAAACATGAGGAAGAAAGGGGGCCCAAAAAGCAACCTCCCCCTTAACAGCTTTGACGGACTATACAAAACCTGTCTGTAGAATCTGGAAGTAAAGTTCATATACAGTGTATAATTCACATTAATCTGGAAGTAAAGTTCATATACAGTATATAATTCACATTAATCTGGAAGTAAAGTTCATATACAGTATATAATTCACATTAATCAGGGGACAAGTTGATGATTGTCATAACCCAAAACCTTGTTGGAAATATATTCAACGTTTTAGTTAAGTATCGTAGTGTTTTCTCTGTCTCTCTCTATCTTTTTTGTTTTATTGTCTTTCTTTCTGTCTTGCTTTAAGAGTATAGCATCAATAACCTTCTCAATGTCTCACGGTAGTATCAACCCTTGTTATTAACCCTAGTACCAATGACGTTTTTTTATTGATTTTCAACTACATTTAGACAATATTATTACGCTTAGGAAAAATATATGGTAGCTAGAATAAATTAATTGAGATAGTCTGCCATCTTTTAATGGATACACGTCCTTCCTACCTGAATAAACAACTTCTAATAACTGTCAGAATATAATGAAAAGTAGGTCACCGGTACTGAATAGGTTAAGCTGCCACTTCCTCCTCCTCTTCTCTTCCTCCCCTCTTCCTCCTCTCCTCTACCTTCTTCCTTCTTCCTCCCCTCTTCCAGTGTATTACATCATGGTATCTCGGTTTGATAACTGTTGTCCTCTTTATCACCCTTTGTCTGTATTGGATACAATATATCACTCAAATACTTCTTTCATATATTTATTGCATTATGTGACAACACGTTTACGTTAGCTGATGCTTAACTCCATATTCAGGAAAGCACGTAGATAAATTTAAAATATGTCGTGTTTGATGATGTTCGATAAATTTAGTTAGTATTTCCGTTCTTCCTCTTCAATATAGCTAACTGTTGTTGATTATATTCACCTTAGAAAGAAGTTAGAGGGATCGAACAGCTACAGGCCATCTCAACTAACCTTGAATTTGTAATTGTTCTAAATTTACTATAATCGTGAATGACATACAAACGTGGCAGTGCGTGTGGAAAATGATCAGAGCGAGTTCTTTGATCTGAACGTTAGGTGATGTGTGATGTCCACATGATTGTTCAATATTTATATGGATGGAATCATGAAAAACATTTAAGGAAGAGCAGTGAATGTTGGTTAAGAAAAGGAATTGACTGGACGTTGCCTGTACTGCTGTTTGCTGACGATATAGATCTGACGAGTGATAATGAGTAGGAGTTACAGAGTCTGGTAAACATTATTGGAACTCATGTGTGAGAAACGAAACCTGAAGGTAAATGCAGGAAAGAGTAAGGTTATGGTCTTTGATATGGGTGCATTCACAGAGTGTGAGGTGAGGTTGTATGGTTAAATTATGGAGAATGTCAGCTCATTTAATCATTTGGGCAGTGTGATAAGTAAAGATGGGAGTATGAAGGATGAAGTGCGGGGGAGGGTGCAACAGGGGAAGAGGGTTGCACCCTCTCCTTCACTGCTTTCCTTGTCACTAAAAACAGTGCCAATGAATAGGGTGATCAGAATGGAAGCAAAAAGTGATTGCATGATAGTGTGGTAAACCCAAATTTGACGTACAAGAACGAAGCATGTACATCGTTGAACAGGCACAAATTAAGAGTGGGAGGGGTGGAAATGAGTTACTTGAGAAGTACATGTGGAGTTACATGAAGGGATAGACAGATGGATGAGGAAGTAAGCGAAACTGTGTGATGTGGATGTGCTAACACGTGTAACAAAAAAGTCACAGACATTGACAGGAACCGGTTCAGCAATGTGCACTTTATGGGAAACGAGATAATTACTAAGACAATGTACCAGAGTGAGGTGGAAGGACAGAGAGAGAGAGAGAGATTGATTTTGATTGATTGATAGTTTATTTGGTCAAATCGTATACATACATTACAATGTTTAATAAGTAGTCCAATTTAAACAATGTCTGACCCAGCTCTTTGATGAACAGTCATCTTGTAAGAGCTGAATAAGAAAATATAATTTAATCAAATTTTAGTACTAAATACAAACTAAGCCTAATAGGCTACTTAATACCAAATAGTAACATTTTGTTTTCATAGTTTATTTATTTATTAAGCTAAAACACAAATTATACAACTAAGTAGTTATTATATTCTAGATCATAGATTTCTATAATTATTAAGTAACAATCTTTAAGACTAGATTTAAAGCAAAACAATGTCAATTTACTGACAATGTTTTCTGGAAGGAAATTATATATCTGCACAATGATAGACAATATTTGATTGGAATTGGGAAGAGGGCATAAAAGGAACAAATAAACGTGGATAGTCTCGTATGGGGTATCTGGGTGGTTGACTAGGATTAAGGTATATATATATTTCCTATACTTAGATTATTTAAACATTTATACACAAAAACTGAACAAAAACAAATATTTAACTCCTGTAGTTTAAGTATTTTATAATTTAGGAATCCATCATTTGTATGGTCATATCGCTGTAGTCCTTCTGTAGTGCGAATTACTCTTTTTTTGAGCTATGTTTAGAGGCTTTTAGGCAAATTTACAGGCAGCTCCCCAAATTGTTTGACAGTATAATTATCAAGTTCGTGTAAATTAGTGAATATTATATTATTATCATTCATTGCTTGTCTTGGAAATCACGAGTCAAAAACAAAATGTCACATTGCTTAGATATATTATTTTGTATACATTATATATGTTTATGCCAGTGTAAACCACTGTATAGAATTATTCCAAGACATTTAGTTTTGGCAACCTTTCCTATTAGTTAGTTATTTATGACAATGGTACTTGAATTAGTTATTTTCTTATTTCTATGAAATATCATATAGTGTGTTTTCTGTAAATGTAATGTTAATTTATTTGCTGCTAACCAGTTGGAAACTTTTGCAGTCTCGTCATTAAAAGTATTCACTAAGGTGAGAGAGAGAGAGACAGAGAGAGAGAGAGAGAGAGAGAGAGAGAGAGAGAGAGAGAGAAAAATGGCAGACCAAGAGTGTGGTGGAAGGAGGGTTTTGAGAGGTATATGAGGGAGGGTATATTGGTTGGGAGGAGGGGCATCAGCTGGCAGGGGACAGAGGTGCATGGGGGCGATTAATTCGTGGCCACCCATTCGAGGATCATGCAATCTGGCAATAGATAGATAGATAATATTGTCAGATTATAATGAAGACGGGGTCATCTTGCTAATATGGCTTGGACGCCTTATAATCGAGTTAATAAGGAGGGAGGTGAACTGGGTCATTATTATAGACGTCATGCAGCAACCTGACCAACGACTAAATGTTCAGTTATAAGTTCGGTTTGTCAAGCTCTCATTTATTGTCTTTCTCTGATTCTAGATATGTTTCAACATTCTTCTATTCTAACTCATCTTCATTCATACTATTTTATTATATTTAAATAAGTTGCCATCGCAAGCAGTAAAATTGTCTCCAGATATTTTTGTTTTTGTTTTTTTAATATACAGGTAAGACAAGCTAAGGCATAAGGAAAACACACACACACGCCGTATCACACCGTGGTGGAGGGAGGGCGTGCGACCAGCTCAGGTCAGGTCAGGTCAGGTGAAGGTATTGAGGGAAAAGCCTAGCTGTTCCAACAGCTGATTCAGCCAGCGCCTATTTGGTGGCTTCGTATTTTGGAAATCTCATAACATATCTGTTATCCTTTTGTATTGTATTATCATTTTGAATAAAGTTAGTTAATATACTCACTTGTTTAAAAGGTGAGAGCAACATATACATAAATTATATAAATACATAACATTAATGGATATTCTCGCTGAAACTCTTGGCGCCGAACAAGAGTAAACAAAGGTTCAGCTGACTCGGCCGTCAGAATGGCCACTGGCGCACAGAATCGGTCAAGCCTGCCTCCAGGCAGGGTGATAACCGACAGAGACCCTCATGATTGTGATAATATTTGACATTTCAGGGATCTCAGAGGAGGGAGCTGCATTATCTGCATTTGCGGTTGTAGTGGTCGAACGAAGATCTTGCTCGTTTCTCCTCGTTGAAGGGTCTTTGGGTAGACAGAACAAAAAGATATCCTGCCTAATTAATCATTTTATACTCCATGTCAAAATTAAGTAAGTATATGTTTGCTGCCACCACCCACTTTTGTGGGAAAATATGGGTTTTCTGTCCCGAAGTAGTTAATATAAAATGTTTATAGTAATATAGCATTCTTAGCTGTAGGGTAGGGATGAGGGAAGGCGACAAGCAGGCATCCAACAGGTCCATATATTTCTTGGTTAACCCGGGAACTGCCGGGAGACTCTTAAGAGATCCCCCGGCGGACTGCGGGGAGACTCTTAAGAGTCAGAGAAAATCAACTTTTGACATCGAATTTTTTTTATTTATTTTTGTTTGGCCCCTGGGCCATGCAAAATATCAGTCCTCTACCTCCCCTCCTTCCCCACTTTCCTCCTCTCCTTCAGTTATTACCTATTTTCCCTGTTATTCCCTAATTCTGAGGTATATTTTCGTGCTAACATTAGAAATCCGGTTACAGGGTGTGGTCATCACTGATAGCAAGCGAATGCAAGAAAGAGAGAGAGAGAGTATCGATCGACTGTGTCTCAGTGGCCTTGGGGGAAATTGGCGGGAAAGCAGCTTGCCTCACCCATACTTTATACAACTCGCGGGCTATATCTCCGATTTTGACCATCCAAACGCTGTTTTCATTCGTTTTATTGTTGTTTCAGGTTAATACCTTTATAATCAACCCATAATAGGCGCATATGGATAAGTATTAATGCTATTAATGGTACAATGAATATTTTAGTAACGGAAACACCTCAAATACGTCAGCACAGGGGGACGTTTCCAATTACCCCCATGCGCACTTGTTAGGTTAAAGGTAGGCTACATGAGAACAACACAGCCCTGTTGTCCCCGACTCACACAACTTGACCTTACTCCAGAAGATCACACAACTGGACCACACTGGGTTAACCCAGGACTCGAACCATAACCATAATTACCTCATGGAGGGCGAAATTGATCACTTAACCATTAAAACTAAGGGAGGGAAAGGAAATTTAAGGGGAGCGTCATCGTGCACTCATGCCTTCAATGCCGCTCGTCTCGTTCTGCCAAGTAACGTAACTAATATTCCTTCGCCTCGGGCAAGGAGTTGCTAGCCTCGCCAGTAGGGAAAATCTTTACTAATAAAACTTACTACTTTGAGTCAACTTTACTAGTCCAAGCATATGTAAAGGGGTCTATGGGTCCAAGTCAAATAAATATATTCTATCTATCTATCTATTGCCTGACGCCGTGATCCCCGAAGGTGTGGCCACGAACGAACCGCCCCCATGCACCTCTTTCCCCAGTCAGTCGACGTCCCTCTTCCCAACCAGCACCGCCTTCGTTCATGTACTTCCTCACTCCATCCTTCCACCTCTCATTAACTCTCATTAACTGTGTCATACTGCTAACATAATTTTTTTTTTTTCAGGCATAAATTGTGTTCTATTGCTAACATATTTTATGTGATTTACAGCCATAATATTCTTTTTGTGAATAACATATTCTTTTTGTGATTTACAGGCATTAATTGTACCATATTGCTAACAGATATTGTTTGTTACTGTACTGTATACTGTTTTCCAGTTTTTTCACTAGGCTACATTAACCCTCCCACTTTTTTTTCCAGTAAATTTTGTAACAAATTTCTAGTCCATTTGTGATTTTCAGGCTTTAACTGTGTCATACTGCTAACATCAATTTTTGTTTTATTTTCAGGCATAAATTGTGTTCTATTGCTAAAAAAAAATATATATATATTTACAGGCATATTAATTTTATCATATTGCTAACAAAATGTTGTGTGATTTTCAGGAATTAATTGTATCACATTGCTAACATTAATTTTTTGTGATTTTCAGGCTTTAATTGTACCATTTTGCTAACATAAATTTGTGTGATTTTCAGGCATATTGTGATTATATCGTCATGGCGCCGCAACGAACCTGCATGAGTTGTTCCGGTAAATTTGGACCTACCATGTTTGTTGATACTGATGTCCAAATTTGTAGATTTTGCCAGCTCCGAGAGACGATTGCGGATGAATTGAATGCAGCTCACCGCAAGATCTATGCCCTGACTACGAAGCTTGAATCCCTTCAAGAATTTGCCACACTCAACGTAGGAGTTCTTTCGGCCCAAGAAACCACTACAATGTCAACCGCCATTCCAGTGCATACAGTACCGGTACCGGTACCCACACCAGCAGCTACCTTAGATGTTGCAGATAATAATAATAACTCTACTCTCACTCACCCCCAGGACAATTTTCAGTTAGTGAGAAACAATGTGCATCCCAGTACCAGTACCAGGAAGGTCATCCCGACAACATGCCAAAACCGCTTCAAAATTCTGGCTATTGACGAGGAAGAGGAAACGGAAGAAGTTCGGCTTGTGGGCGACTCCATGGTCCGTGGCCAACTAACCGAGTTCTGCGCCAGGGCACCCAGGACCAGAAAGCGATTCTGTATCCCAGGTGGCGGCGTGGACGACATTGTTGCGGCTGTGAAAGAGGTTTCCAGGCTCGCCCCCGCAAGCACTACGTACGTCATCCACGTTGGATCTAACGATGTCCAACGGACGCGGTCAGAGGAACTACTTTGCAAGTACCGGCGGCTGATCAGGTCCTTCAAGGAAAAATCTAATAGAATCTTAATTTCAGGAATTGTTCCCCGGATTGATGTAGAAAACCGATTCTACAACATAGCTACCAGTACAAATCGCCGACTAGCCAAACTCTGCAGGGAGGAGGACATCGGCTTTGTCGACACGTGGGATCATTTTTACTATGATAAATCTTGGTTTTCAGGAGATGGTGTACATTTCAATGAAGTAGGAGCTGCACGTCTTGGTCGTCTGCTGAACGATGCAGTCAAGGATTTCCGTTCAAAAAACGGGGTCAGCCAGACCCCAGACAGGGTAGTGTAAGTCAAATACGAACTGAAAATTCAGACAATGCACAATCAGTAACATCCAACTCTAATACTCTTAAGGTGTTTTATGTAAATGCTCGTAGCATACGCAATAAATTTTCAGATCTAGAGGAAATCGTGTTTACAGAACATTATGATATAATCGGCATTACAGAATCTTGGTTAAATACGGAAGATAGAGACTTTTTAGCCGAATATACGCTTCCTGGTTATACAATGTTTGAGAAAAGTCGGATCAATAGAAATGGAGGAGGAGTTCTGTTTTTTATAAAGGAAAGTCTTAATCCCGTCTTAATGTCAAAACTTCAAATTGCGAATATAGACATATCTTACGTACTATTAAATAATAAATGAGGAACTAAAATAACACTAGCTTTATTATACAGACCCCCATCTCAGTCAGTGCAAACTGACAGTGAAATTTATGAACAAATTGCAGAAATAACTAACATACAAGATACCGTAATTCTTGGCGATTTCAACTTACCCGTGACTAAATGGGGCGATATTCTTACTTCACACTCTGGACACGACCTCTATGCTAACTTGCAAGAGAGTTCACTTTTTCAATTTGTACAATCTCCGACCCATGGTAATAATGTGCTTGACCTTGTACTCGCAACAAAAGAAGAATTAATAGAGAATTTGAATGTTGGTGATGAATTCAGTAACAGCGACCATCGTACGATAACTTTCACTTTAAAGTTTACTAGTAACAAATCAAATAGCAGCATTGAGAAAGTCCCTAATTTCAAGAAAGCAAATTTTCATAAACTTAAATCAAAGCTTAAAGAAACTGACTGGAGCTTTCTGACTAACAATAACGACATAGATACATCTTGGGAGTGTTTCACAACCACTTACCTTAAGGCAGTGCAAGACTGCATACCATCGAAAATACGGCGTCCAGGCTATAATGATAAGCCCAAATGGTGGAATAAAGATATTTCAGACTGTCTGCTTGCTAAAAAATTTGCTAATGATAGATTAAAATCCTCACACAATGACGAAGAACAGGTGAAATTTGTAGAGGTACGACGCAAAGCCAAAAAGTTAATTAAGCAAAGTAAAAAGACCCTGGAGTTACATGTTGCGAATCAAAGTAAATCAAACCCGAAAGAATTCTATAGTTATATCAGAAAGAAAAAAGTAGTTACTTCAACTGTTGGACCGTTAGTCGATGAAAATGGGGAATACACCAAAGACGAAGTACAAATGAGTAATGCCCTCAATACCTTCTTTGCATCAGTTTTTACAACCGAAGACCTAAGTGATATCCCTACACCATCGCCGATTCAGATTGATAATTCAGATGTTCTAAGCAATATCACCGTTACAGAGAGAGAAGTATTGAATTGTTTAGATAAACTCAAGGTAAATAAAACGCCTGGACCTGATACAATCTCACCTAGAGTTCTAAAGGTAGCTAAGGATGAGCTTTCCAAACCACTGACATTGCTATTCAATGAATCCTTGCAGTCTGGGACTATGCCTGATCAGTGGAAGATAGCCAACGTAACACCGATATTCAAAAAAGGCAGCAAATCCCTACCCAGTAACTATCGTCCAATTAGCTTAACCTTAATTGTATGTAAAATGCTAGAAACGGTCATAAGAGACAGACTCATAAATCACTTAGAGGCAAATAACTTACTTAAAGATACTCAACACGGCTTTCGTAAAAAACGTTCCTGTTTAACAAACCTCTTAGACTTCTTCCACGATATCCTCAACCTCAACGATGAGAGTAAAGCTGTAGATATTATATACCTTGATTTTCAAAAGGCCTTTGACAAAGTTCCCCACAAACGTTTACTGCTAAAACTAAAAGCGCATGGAATACAAGACGGTGTGTTGAAATGGATAGAAAATTGGCTCAGCGACAGAAAGCAAAGAGTAGTCATAAACGGTAAGGCATCTAAATGGACCAATGTAAGTGGGTACCCCAGGGATCGGTACTAGGACCAATTCTCTTTCTAATTTACATCAACGACATAGATGAGGGTCTCACCTGTACAATCTCAAAATTTGCTGACGATACAAAAATTGCAAATAGCGTACTCTCAAAAGAACAAGTTGACGATATGCAACACAATCTAGATAAATTGTCATGTTGGGCCCAAATTTGGCAAATGAGTTTCAATGCGGATAAATGTAAAGTACTACATATCGGACACCTAAATGAGAAAGTAAACTATTCGATGAATGGCACTCAGCTTAAGAATGTAAACAAAGAAACCGATCTGGGAGTAACAATATCGAGTAACCTAAAACCGAGTCAACAATGTTCAGAAGTTGTTAAGAAGGCAAACAAAATAATTGGCTTTATAGGCAGGTCATTTGAGCATAAATCCAAAGAAGTTATCCTAACCCTTTACAATTCCTTAGTCCGCCCTCTTCTGGAATACTGTGTTCAATCCTGGTGCCCTTATTACCAAAAAGATATAAACAAGCTAGAACGAGTTCAACGTACAGTTACCAAAATGATACCTAGCCTAAAGAACAAACCATACGAAGAGCGTCTTAGAGAATTAAATCTATTTCCTTTAACCCAGCGCAGATTAAGAGGTGACTTAATTCAAGTGTTCAAAATCATCAAAGGCATCGACAATATGAACTGTAGTAAGTACTTCACTATCGACCAATCTAATTACACGCGGGGAAACGGTTGCAAAATTATTGGTAAATCTTTTAACTCACACAAATCTAAGAATTTCTTCTTCAATCGAGTTGTCAACTTGTGGAATGGGCTTCCCCGAGACGTTATAGACTGCAGCACCGTTGATTCATTTAAACTCCGCTTAGACAAATATCTCGCATCAAACCCGCGACTGACTGCGTTTGTAAATGAATAACTTTATTTTATCCCCCCCTGAGTTACTAACCCATCTGTCCCCTACTAACTTCCTAATCCTGTCACGGACATTAGTTCTAGGGCAGTAGTTCCCTTTCCAATGTTCCCTTACCCAATCTAAACCACTGTTTGGACACTTGATCCTCAGTGTTTTGGAGGACAAGCAGCCTAGAAAGGTCACTAGACCTGTTGTTGCTTGATTTCCTTTGTACTCCTTTGTACTCATTCGGTCTACCTCTCCCTCTCTGTCCCTCCACCTCGCTCTCGTACACCCTCTTAGTCATTCTCTCGCTTTCCATACGTTCCATATGGCCGAACCATCTCAAGTTGTTCCTTTTCACACTTTCCAGCACATCTTCCTCCACACCACACCTCCTTACTTCCTCATATATTCATGTTCAAATATTAAAAGATAAAAAAACACTATGAAATGTAAATTCATTGCTCATTAGTGTAGGATCTAGTTTACATGGTGGATTTGAAAAGTAACACGTCAACCCAAGCTACTCCTAGGCATGACAGCAATAACTCTTGGGATATTTGTGTTACCCATACAACTATAATATACTAACTTAGCACTATGCTCCCAGTACCAGGAATAAGGATTATAATCAGAAAGAATGATTAATCTAAGCTATAACGTTATAACATACTGCAATTGTAATTTGCATATAAACGAATATGCCTACTTGGCAATAGGTCCCTTTAAGGGGAGGTTTTTAGTGTGTTTCCTAGACTTCCTTCAAGCTTGAAATTACACCCCCATGACCCCCTTTCAAGATAAATTTGTACATTTTTCGGTAGAAAAATTTCCCGGCCAAAGGCCGGTTCCTCTTAAATTACAGGCTTGCTATCGCTCGCCAGGAAAAAATCGACACCTAAATGGGACGAATGGTCTTAAAAGTGACATAAATGGGGTGAAAGTTCTTAAAATTGCCAAACTAATGGGGCGAACGTCTTAAAATATCAAAAGCAATGGGGCTAAACATGAGGGAGAAAGGGGTAAAGAAAAAAATCCCTCTAGTGGAAATCTCCCCTTAAGACCTTTCTCTTCTACCGATGCATTACAAACTCCCCAGACAGTTAACTGTTGAAGGTAAAGTGGGTCTCCAGACGAGGAATAACCCATACACTAGACTAAGGTAGATGAGCCTAGTACGAAACTAATCCTGGAATCAACCACACCTCACAATTACTCACAGAGTTACACAAAACAAAAAATGTGATGCACACCCTCAGGAGGCTTCCTGACTAATATGATCAGCTAGGGTCCTCAGTGCTCCCCAGTGTCCCAATGTACCCAGTAACTACTCAACTAACAACCATCTGTATTGAAGACACAAAGGAATCATATCACAGTGGCTTACCCTAAAGAGTTCTTCCGCCAGTAACTTGTGCATTTTAAACAAAATGACAAATAAAGAGAAAAAATATATGAAACAGCATTAAATAATAAAACAAAAAAATAATAATTCAATTATTTCACCATCCCTGTTCCTGTTACTTATTGAACAAACACAATTATGTTCCTTACCATACAAAATGTACAGTTCACACATTATACAATACGTAAAACACAAGAACACTTTGCCTTAACCTGGCACAAATTTGTCTGGAGGCTTACGAGTTCTGGGTAGCAACACCACAACCTCCTGTGCCGCATCATCTACCATTTCCACAGGTTCACATAACCACTCTTCTTTTCCAAAGTATGGTTTGATTTTTTCAGCTGCTCTTTCAATCTTAGACAAATCAAACATGTTCAATAATTCATATGCAGCTCCGTGCCTTTTCTTTTCCATTACCTTGAAAGGCACGACCAACTTAGGATTAAGTTTTCTACTGGTTCCAGGTATGGTAGTTTCATTTTTCACCCAAACTAGATCACCTTTTTCAACACATTTGTTAACCCTTTTCCTATTCGCAATACCACGGTAGGCTCTACCCATTTTCCTATTGGTTTCCTGAATTGTCTTATGGGCAACTTCTAAACTTTCTTTCCGATTAACATCACAAATTTCAGGTAATTCAGAAACACCCTGTCTGTGAGCATGACGAGAAAAGAAAGCAAAATGTGGTTGCTCATCGAGGCTGGTGTGTACGGCCGTGTTAAGTACCCACCGAGTCTCTCTCAAGAACTTTGGCCACCTCAAAGGGTGTCCTTTACACAAAGTTGCCAACACTGATTTCATCGTTCTATGCAATTCTTTCACTTAAACTGTTCCCTCGAGGATGGTAAGACAATGTGAAACCCATAGATATTTTATACTGAGCACACAAAGATATATATTTCTGGGAGGTGAATTCGCCTCCATTGTCTAGAATTAATACTCTGGGCACACCATAATCATACAAATATGTTTGAAAATTATCAGAGACTTCCTCTGTGGTTTTACTTTTAAGAAGGTAATACTTTACATAACAACTGTAGTGATCCAACACTGTTAACACATAGCGATATCCTTGGGCACCATAATACATGTCTGTTAAATCAATACTAATCCTATCAAGAGGTTGAATTACGGGAGGAATATCCTGCCACTGCTGTGACAAGTCTTTCTCACCTTTGTATCTTTGACATTGTTCACAAGCAGTTACATATTTCATCATATCAGCTCTTAAATTAGGCCAATAGAACATAGTTTCAGCTTTATCAATAGATTTTTTTCTTTCATAAGTGAGCAGATTCAATGTCATGGGCACAATGCAGAGCCTCCCTCCTTAACTCTTTAGGTACAACAAGTAAATATTTAAAACTATTATCCTTTCTCTCTACAACATAATACAGTATGCCTTCTTTGACTACAAACTGATTAAGCACCGATCGTGGGTATTTATGCTTTGGAATATCACCACCATTCAGAAAATTTATTAAATCTAGCCATCCCTTTTCTTTTCTCTGTAACTCTCTCAGTTCTTCTCTGTTATTTCCCAATAGTTGCTCTCCAGATTCCCACACTATCTTTCGTACAGGTCTACTCAACTGATCCGCTACAACATTACTTCTACCAGATTTGTAGTCAATATGATCATTAAAGTCTCTCATATCAAGTATCCATCTGTTCATGCGTGGAGATTTAGTTTTCCGCTTGAATACAGATATTAGTGGTTGATGGTCAGTTTTTATGACAAACTTACTACCCCATAAGAAATGGTGGAACTGTCTACAGGCTAATACAATTGCAAGGGCTTCTCTATCAGTGACTGAATATATACATTCTACTGGCTTAAGCTTCTTAGAAAAGTAACTAATGGGTTTAATAGACTGAGCATCTTGAATTTGCATCAATACTGCCCCGACATATGTGTCACTAGCATCTGTATGTAGTATGAAATGTTTGGTCATGTCGGCCTTAACTAATCTATATTTTATTAATTTCACCACAACACCAATCACCCTCAATGAAAATAATTAAAGTATAATTATATGATCCGCCAGGATTCGAACCCGGGTTATCACATACGGGAGCATTTGTGAGTTTTTGTTTTAGGGATTCAAATGATTTCTGACAATCCTCACCCCAATTAAAAACAAAAAAATTCTTAGTGAGATTAGTCATAGGTAAGGCAATTTCAGCAAATTTGGGAATGCTTTTCCTATAAAACCCAGCCATCCCCAGGAATAGTCTTACTTCCTTAACATTAGTTGGAGATTTCATGTTACAGACAGACTCAACATTCTCAGGGTCAGGCCTGCAGCCTTCTTCCGAAACAATATGTCCTAAGAATTTAACAGATTTTTGGCCAAATTTATATTTATTGAGATTTAACATGACTCCTGATTCATCTAACTATTGAAACAAAACACTTAGTCTTTCAATTAACTCTGAAAAAGTGGATCCCCAAATAATGACATCATCCAAATAATTCCTAACCCATCCTTGTTTTAGTAAAGGTGATAGTATGTTATTCATCTGCCTTGTAAAAATGGCGGGGGAACATGAGAGGCCAAAAGGGAGTCTCCTAAAGCGATATAAAGACAACCTGTCAGTAAATGTGGTCAAATCTCGGGTCTGTTCATATAACATAACTTGATAATAGGCATCTTTGAGATCTAAAGTTGCATAATACCTATGTCCAGCAGCAGCTTCTACCAACTCATTTAGCCTGGGTAAAGGTTGGATGTCGGTCTGCAAATGGGTGTTGACTTTACGGTAATCTAAACAAAGCCATTTTGAACCATCCGGCTTATTAACTAAAACTGTTGGAATTAACCAAGCTGCAGTAGATGCTTCAATGATACCTTTCTCAACCATGTCATCCATCGTGTTTATGATCAAATGTCGTGCATGTTCTGGGTATCTATACATGGGTGCTCTTACTGGGTTAGTGTCAGCTACCTCAATATGCGCTGCCGGTCCTTTAATAGTTCCCATTTCTTTATCTGAAATGATGAACAATTGACTATGTGTTGTAATCAGTTCGCTCAGTAGGTGTCTTTGCTCTGGTGTTAGGTGTTTCTAGTCGCAATTCTCTAAAAGAGTATGAAGTCTCGTCTCTCTGTCACCTACTACTGGAGTTTGGTCATTATCAGGTATCATATCATTGTACAACTTAATAGGACAACATCTGGCTGGAGTGTCACTTAAATCTTCTTGACTAACACACACATACTCTCCAACAGCGGTACCTGAGTGTAAAGATATATTACCACTGGTGCTATTGGTGAAGGGCATTGGGATATCCTTAGTGTCTGAAACTCTACAGCAAATAGGAAGTTGGCTTTGGCCACAACGAGCATTAGGCATGAGTTCTAAAAGTTGTCCTGGCTGTTCATGAACTTTAATAGGAATTATAGAAGTTTGGTGTGGAGGCAGTTTCAACTGGGAAACTAATCTTACTTGAGAAAAAACTTGATCTGTATCTGTCTCTGTCCTCTTGATAAAGTGATCCCTACTCTTTTTAATAAACGGTACAAATTTCACGGAGTAGGTAAAGTCAGACCATCTAAATTCACACTTCTGATAATCTAATGACATTGGAGCCTTACTAAGCAAATCAGACCCCAACAAAACTTCACAAGGCAAGTAGGTGTCAGGTACTAGTCTATTCTGATGAATCTGTAGGCCTAACTTGGTTACCAATGATTTACGAACCAAAGTAGCTTCACTGCCTGTATCAACTAGAGCTTCACATGATTTCTGGTTAATTATTACATTGATACAAGGAGACTTATTTGAAGGTTTTCCCGATCCTAGTCATGAACTATGTCTTGCTGCTCTACCTGAGCAATCTGGACGGCCCGGTCTACATCCCACCCTCAAGCAGTCAAAACAGGCATTTGGTGCTGGTTTGAGAGGACAGGATAATCGACTATGCCCTCGTTTCATACAATACCTACAAAAACTGGTATTTTCTTTTAATCTATCCAGTTGCTCAGTCAACTTGTTCACTTTAATCTGCAACAGTTCTACCCTGTTATCTACTGGTTTTACTGGAATTCTTGAGCACTCAAGGTTACTCGACTGTTTGACTTCATAGACAGGTCTCCGATATTCTTCCGATCTTCCATGGTCCACCTGTCTTTCATACTCAATGTTCTCTATAAATCTAGTCAAAGATATTTCATCGTCCAGGAAATCTTGGGTTCGCTCTTGAACATGTGTAGGTAAGCCACGGTACAGTTTCTTCTTTATCAGCTTATCCCGCTTAGGCAGGGTATCGCTGTTGAATTTAGCCTCCAAAGCTGAATATTTACACATTATTCTGTTAGCAAAAGCTAGAGGACTCTCTTCATAGTCATATTTCTGATGCTCAATCTCTCTCCATGCAAAAGTGACATTAGTTGAACTTGGGAAATTATTCATTAATCCATGTTTCAGAGTGTCCCAATCTACTATCCTACCTTTAGAGATTTCCGTTTGGATCAAAGTACCTAACGAAGTGTCTACTCTAGCCTGAGTTACTCTAACTCGCTCAGCATCCTCAGTCACACAACCTGCTATCTGACTAAAAAAAACTCTCAAGTCTACTTTCTGTTTCTACACCATCCAAATGAGATAATTCTAATAAAGGGATATCTCGAGGTTTAAGGAAAGTCGTGTGTACTGGGTGCTTAGCTGGTGTGGAAGTAACTGGCATGTTAGCCGTGAACAAAGAATCACTAGGCAATGTTTGGTTCACTCTCACATCATTCTGTAACTTATTCATTTGAACTTCTAATTTAGCAGTAGTGTCACACTGCAGTTTTATAATACCCATCATCTGTTTCAAGGTGTCAGAAAATAGTTCACTCTCTCCGTCATTGGCAATCGCTCCTGTCTGATTAATTTCATCCATGGTTATTGAATTACGGATATTAGATTTCTGACCCAGTAAATATACTATAAAAATGCATAACTTACCACAGATACTTATAATTAAACATGGGATATATAGTCATAATGTATATGATACAAGTAAAAATAAAAACAATTGCTATGACCTTTAGCACTACACATCTTGGCACTGCTTATTCTTGGGTTGCAAAACGGCAATCAAATTCTATCTAGTAATGCATCAGATTTATCAGAAAAATGCAATATATGAAAAGACATCTCAATACCACCCTTGAATCACTAAAACAAGCCCCACATCTACCAAAAATATTAGAAGAGTGTTAGCCTACTTACACCGAAAGTACTCATGATTAATCTTAGGGTAACGTTCTTCAGAGGGCATGGGTAAGCGAGATAATCTTGACATAGGATATCAATATAATGTAGGTCTACGGCATGTCAAAATTATCCCACCACTAGCTGCCACCATGCTCTGTAGTGGTCGAACGAAGATCTTGCTCGTTTCTCCTCGTTGAAGGTTCTTTGAATAGACAGAACAAATAGATATCCTGCCTAATTAATCATTTTATGCTCCATGTCAACATTAAGTAAGTATATGTTTGCTGCCACCACCCACTTTTGTGGGAAAATATGGGTTTTCTGTCCCGAAATAGTTTATATAAAATGTTTATAGTAATATAGCACTCTTAGCTGTAGGGTAGGGATGAGGGAAGGAGACAAGCAGGCATCCAACAGGTCCATATATTTCTTGGTTAAAGGTAGGCTACATGAGAACAACACAGCCCTGTTGTCCCCGACTCACACAACTTGACCTTACTCCAGAAGATCACACAACTGGACCACACTGGATTAACCCAGGACTCGAACCATAACCATAATTACCTCATGGAGGGCGAAATTGATCACTTAACCATTAAAACTAGGGGTGGGAAAGGAAATTTAAGGGGAGCGTCATCGTGCACTCATGCCTTCAATGCCGCTCGTCTCGTTCTGCCGAGTAACGTAACTAATATTCCTTCGCCTCGGGCAAGGAGTTGCTAGCCTCGCCAGTAGGGAAAATCTTTACTAATAAAACTTACTACTTTGAGTCAACTTTACTGGTCCAATTCAAATAAATATGTTCATGTTCAATATTAAAAGATAAAAAACACTATCAAATGTAAATTAATTGCTCATTAGTGTAGGATCTAGTTTACATGGTGGGTTTGAAAAGTAACACGTCAACCCAAGCTACTCCTAGGCATGACAGCAATAACTCTTGGGAAAATGTACAGTTGGATACAAAAGTTCAATACTCACACAAATATATGACAATTCCTTTCAATATTCTATATGATATCCAGTTGAATGGGGTAAAAATTGGTAAACAAAGACAAAAGGAAATGCATCAAATTATAGTAAACTTTTTCACCATTACACGGTAACATTTTACACAATAGAACGGAAGTTAGAGGAACAGGAGACAAAAAGCCTAGATTACGAACAGAGAGAAAAACGGATGTCAAACCAAATTAGTATTCTGAAGGATGACAACTATGTGTTAAGGGTCTGTATTAATGAAATGCATGAAGAAATGGATAGAATGAAGAAATATATGAAGGATATTAAATAAAAGAAGGATGAATTCGAAAAGAACGAAGATGTAAGGAATTTGACATTTTCGGAGATATTAAAGGAGCTGAGGGAAAATTAAAGACACATAGGCATGGAGACAACTTGGAAAGGATGTAGTTAAAGTATATAGACTGAAGACAAATCTAGTGACGGAGACTGCTCGAGAAGAAAACAAATGTATCGTGATAAGGGGAGATAAGGGAACACACAATGCAAAGACAGATGAGAGAAGTAGGCTAGAGGGAAACCAAGTGAAGGAGATTCTACAGGTAGTGGAAGAGGGTGTGGGAGAATGGGAAATTTAATCGAGGACCTACAGAGACGAAAATATATACAAAAAGAGTCTAGGCCAATGAGAGTGCATTTTCGTACAGTAAGAATAGTAGATGACATCATGAAGAACAAATGGAGGTTGAAAGATAGGGATTGTATGAATCATATCTACATTGAACAATACATGGACTTAGATGAAAGAAACACAATTAAAAGTTTGAGGGAAGTGGTAAAGGAATTGAATGCCAAAATAACAGACCAAGGAGTGAACATTATTTGTTGGTGCATGGTAGGAATGAAGAAGAAGAAATGGTTAATCAAAGTACCACAAACACAAAGGAAGACAGAGGAGCAACCAGAGAACTTGTTAACGAACGGATAGACGGAGAAAATGATTATCAGTACCAAGAAGCAGAAGGGAGAGACTGGTCCAATCCAGAAACATGTGGGAGCGAAAGGGCAAGGGGAGAACATGGTGGAACGAGAGAGAGAAGGTGGAGTGAATTCGGGAGGGGATTAGTGTCTGAGAATATTAGGGAAAGCAGAGAAGAAGAAACATTTATAACAAAGGGGGATTTGAAGCTGATGTAATGTAATGTGGATGGCTTGCTGTCCAAGAAATTATAATTGAATGACTATATTGAAAAATGCAAACCACATATCATGTATTTAGTAGAACTACAGTTGAAAGGTGGTACTGAATTGGGAGTGTTGGAATGGAAAGGGTACTATGTGTGGAGTAAGATAGAGAAGGGAAAGTTGGGAGTGACGTTAATAATGTATGGCAAAAACATAGAAGCAAGGGATATTAACCTAGGCAATAATAAACCTGAAATTATAGCAGTGACGACAAAAGACAAGGATAACAAAGCAACTGACATATCAGTGGCTTACATGCAACCGCAAACTAGAGCATGGAAGAGGGGAGAGTATGATCAACTAACCACGGAATCTCTAGGTGCACTAAAAATACTTCTTAATAGGAGAAATACATTAATATTAACTGGTGATTTTAACTGTAAGGAAGTCACTTGGGAAGGGTTAGATGCGGGGAATATTGAAAGTTAGGGCAGTAAAATACTGAATCTAGTAACAGAAAACATGTTAATACAACATGTTAGAGAAAACACGTGAATCAGAGGGACGGATGAACCATCCAGGCTAGACCGAGTCTTCACTAGAGATCCGCATGACTTAAAAGCTAAATTATCGTTTATTGTCCCTTAGGAAAAAGCGATCACGTGATTTTATAAATGGAGATGGAAATGGGGAAATAAGAGGAGAAAAATGAAGGATACAAAATAACAGATACAACTATGGTAAAACTGACTTTAAATCCTTGAAACATTTCCAAAGTATACATTGGAAGGAACTAAAAAGTCTGGAAATGGTTCAAGACAAATATGAACTTTTCTTGAAAGTTTATGAATATGGGCTAAATAAAAATGTGTCCCAAAGTTCTTACCAAGGGCAAAGAAGGAAAACGAATGGTTTAACATATGATGTAGTAAGGCACAGGGCAGAAGCAACACAACCCGGAATATAGCACAGAAGAGATACAGTGAAAATAATTGGAATGAGTACAAGGAGAAAATCAATGAATATGCAGGGAGGCACTCAACCCCCTGGTCATTATACTAACACTAGTGGTGAGAAAAATATAGGGATTAGAAAAGAGAGAAAATATCAATGATGCCTTTTTGAATAATATAATACTAAAACACTTCCTGACATAAATATCATGACTTACGCTACTTCTGTATATAAAAGTAATAATGGTCTAGCCTTAAATAATTAATATACCTATAATATGAATAATATATACCATATGAGAACTAACACAAACCCTAAGATTGCCTTTTGTTCCCTCTTCGCAGTCTCATATTCACATTAGGTACCATTGAGCCAAAATATTCACCAATCTCGCTAATGACATCAAACTCCTACCTACTATAAACACCTTCAAGCGTCACTTAAGGGGGGTGACCTGCTTTTTTTCTCTCCTTTTCTCTGTTTCTCTGGCTTGTACCAATTCGGCCCCATTCAGCCTACTGTTTTAACACCTTACGAGCGGCCTATGCGGTTTATTATATGTACCGCACAGCGGGGTGTTTTTAGCCAAAATAGGGCTGTTTACGTGATCATTTTCATGCCTAAATAAGACCCAGAACGTAAAACAAGTACCTATCCCTGAAAGGGCATAAACAGAGCTTTCGAATGACACCATAACGATCCTTGTATGATGGATAGTTTTCTTGCAATAACCGTGCAACGCGAGTGCAAAAAGCAGGTAATTCGGTACTTTCGGTACATAATTGAGTATGTAGCGAGTGAGAGAGGGAGGAGGGAGCTGAGATTTGTGTCAGTAGGTTCGCCGCGGTGGTCTGGAGCAGTCATACGCTCGCTAGTCTCCTGCCACCACTTGTCTCTCTCTCTCAGCCACATTACGTGCTGAAATTGCCACTCGACCTATGTCGAGCGCCGCCACATAGTCCAGCTTTTTTTAACTCGACTTATGTTGCTCGCCGCTAATTAAGGGTTAAGACGTTTATCCCCATCCAGGTGTAATTTTTTTCCTGGCAAGCGGTAGTGAGCCAGCACTGTTTTTAAATGTTATGGACAGCAGGCTAAATTTGTAAATTTTTCCGGCGAAGCCGGTTTCTCCATACAATGCTGGCTCGCTATTGCTCGCCTGGGAGAAATCGAGACCTGGATGGGGATAAACGTCTTAAAACAGTAGGCTGAATGGGGCCGAATGGATACCAACCGGAGAAAGAGAGAGAAAAACAAAAGAGAGAACAAAGCAGGTGACCCCCCTTAACAAATTAACATACTTACACGCTATACTACCCACTGAGTGTTGTTTGCCATCCATCAAAATACTCTCGAAAGATCATTTATAATCAGTGTAGTGTTAGGTAATGGAATCGTTACATGTTTTACCTGTAATAGTAATTAATGTCCAGCTATGTTTGATTATGTGAATAGATTTAGGTGTTTGTATGCATTTGCGTATTTTTTAGATTTGTCTTTGCATTTATATGTATGTGTACGTATGTGTGTTTGTAGTTGTGTGAATGCGTGAATTTGTAGCTTAAGTGTACATTATAATCATATATATACCATAATTGTATGTAAATATTAGTGCTAATAATAAAATAATGTACTATATATTATGTTAATCAGTTATTTTTTTCAACTAAAGGCTCTTAAAAGATGAACTAGATTCATCAAAGAGCCTTGTCTGCAAATGTGTTTACTATTCGTTATACAATGGTACTGTCTTATACCAAATAAAAACGTCAATACAATGCTAACACTCTCTCGCTCTCTCTCTCTCTCTCCAAGACAGTTATCATTAACTAGTTTCACGTTACAAAGGACATCTACTCATTGAAAGGCTACAGTGAATCCATATGTCTCCTAAGCTTTAAAAAATTGGTCTAAATGTCCACCTAAAAACAAATTAAAACAAAACGTCTACTGTACGGGCTACTGAAAGGGCTAATATATTATATTGCACCTTGGCCAAAACTACAATACTGAAGATAACTCACTGTATAAAATGTCTCGTAAATATATTATTCCATCTCTGTCTTTTATCATCCACAATTGTTCAAGATTATATTCTTCTACCTCACCTATTATCCTAAAATACTGCCGTTGTCAGCAGTAAACATTGTACCTGATTGTGTTCTTTGCAATCACACACACACACACAAACACACATAAAGGAGTACAAAGGAGTACAAAGGAAATCAAGCAACATCAGGTCTAGTGACCCTTCTAGGCTGCTTGTCCTCCAAAACACTGAGGATCAAGTGTCCAAACAGTGGTTTAGAGTGGATAAGGGAACATTGGAAAGGGAACTACTGCCCTAGAACTAATATCCGTGGCAGGATTAGGAAGTTAGTAGGGGCCAGATGGGTTTGTAACTGAGGGGGGGATAAAATAAAGTTATTCATTTACAAACGCAGTCAGTCGCGGGTTTGATGCGAGATATTTGTCTAAGCGGAGTTTAAATGAATCAACGGTGCTGCAGTCTATAACGTCTCGGGGAAGCCCATTCCACAAGTTGACAACTCGATTGAAGAAGAAATTCTTAGATTCGTGTGAGTTAAAAGATTTACCAATAATTTTGCAACCGTTTCCCCGCGTGTAATTAGATTGGTCGATAGTGAAGTACTTACTACAGATCATATTGTCGATGCCTTTGAAGATTTTGAAAACTGGAATTAAGTCATCCTCTTAATCTGCGCTGGGTTAAAGGAAATAGATTTAATTCTCTAAGACGCTCTTCGTATGGTTTGTTCTTTAGGCTAGGTATCATTTTGGTAACTCTACGTTGAACTCGTTCTAGCTTGTTTATATCTTTTTGGTAATAAGGGCACCAGGATTGAACGCAGTATTCCAGAAGAGGGCGGACTAAGGAATTGTAAAAGGTTAGGATAACTTCTTTGGATTTATGCTCAAATGACCTGCCTATAAAGCCAATTATTTTGTTTGCCTTCTAAACAATTTCTGAACATTGTTGACTCGGTTTTAGGTTACTCGATATTGTTACTCCCAGATCGGTTTCTTTGTTTACATTCTTAAGCTGAGTGCCATTCATCGAATAGTTTGCTTTCTCATTTAGGTATCCGATATGTAGTACTTTACATTTATCCGCCTTGAAACTCATTTGCCAAATTTGGCCCCAACATGACAATTTATCTAGATTGTGTTGCATATCGTCAACTTGTTCTTTTGAGAGTACACTATTTGCAATTTTTGTATCGTCAGCAAATTTTGAGATTGTACAGGTGAGACCCTCATCTATGTCGTTGATGTAAATTAGAAAGATAATTGGTCCTAGTACCGATCCCTGGGGTACCCCGCTACTTACATTGGTCCATTTAGAGTCCTTACCGTTTATGACTACTCTTTGCTTTCTGTCGCTGAGCCAATTTTCTATCCATTTCAACACACCGTCTTGTATTCCATGCGCTTTTAGTTTTAGCAGTAAACGTTTGTGGGGAACTTTGTCAAAGGCCTTTTGCAAATCAAGGTATATAATATCTACAGCTTTACTCTCATCGTAGAGGTTGAGGATATCGTGGAAGAAGTCTAAGAAGTTTGTTAAACAGGAACGTTTTTTACGAAAGCCGTGTTGAGTATCTTTAAGTAAGTTATTTGCCTCTAAGTGATTTACGAGTCTGTCTCTTATGACCGTTTCTAGCATTTTACATACAATTGAGGTTAAGCTAATTGGAGGATAGTTACTTGGTAGGGATTTGCTGCCTTTTTTGAATATCGGTGTTGCGTTGGCTAGCTTCCACTGATCAGGCATATTCCCAGACTGCAAGGATTCATTGAATAGCAATGTCAGTGGTTTGGAGAGCTCATCCTTAGCTTCCTTTAGAACTCTAGGTGAGATTGTATCAGGTCCAGGCATTTTATTTACCTTGAGTCTATCTAAACAATTCAATACTTCTCTCTGTAACGGTGATATTGCTTAGAACATCTGAATTATCAATCTGAATCGGCGATGGTGTAGGGATATCACTGAGGTCTTCGGTTGTAAAAAACTGATGCAAAGAAGGTATTGAGGGCATTACTCATTTGCACTTCGTCTTTGGTGTATTCTCCATTTTCATCGACTAACGGTCCAACAGTTGAAGTAACTACTTTTTTCTTTCTGATATAACTATAGAATTCTTTCGGGTTTGTTTTACTTTGATTCGCAACATGTAACTCCAGGGTCTTTTTACTTTGCTTAATTAACTTTTTGGCTTTGAGTCGTAGCTCTACAAATTTCACCCGTTCTTCGTCATTTTGTGAGGATTTTAATCTATCATTAGCAAATTTTTTAGCAAGCAGACAGTCTGAAATATCTTTATTCCATCATTTGGGCTTATCATTATGGCCTGGACGCCGTATTTTCGATGGTATGCAGTCTTGCACTGCCTTAAGGTAAGTGGTTGTGAAACACTCCCAAGATGTATCTATGTCGTTATTGTTAGTCAGACAGCTCCAGTCAGTTTCTTTAAGCTTTGATTTAAGTTTATGAAAATTTGCTTTCTTGAAATTAGGGACTTTCTCAATGCTTCTAATTGATTTGTTACTAGTAAACTTTAAAGTGAAAGTTATCGTACGATGGTCGCTGTTACTGAATTCATCACCAACATTCAAATTCTCTATTAATTCTTCTTTTGTTGTGAGTACAAGGTCAAGCACATTATTACCACGGGTCGGAGATTGTACAAATTGAAAAAGTGAACTCTCTTGCAAGTTAGCATAGAGGTCGTGTCAGAGTGTGAAGTAAGGATATCGCCCCATTTAGTCACGGGTAAGTTGAAATCGCCAAGAATTACGGTATCTTGTATGTTAGTTATTTCTGCAATTTGTTCATAAATTTCACTGTCAGTTTGCACTGATTGAGATGGGGGTCTGTATAATAAAGCTAGTGTTATTTTAGTTCCTCGTTTATTATTTAATAGTACGTAAGATATGTTTATATTCGCAATTTGATGTTTTGACATTAAGACGGGATTAAGACTTTCATTTATAAAAAACAGAACTCCTCCTCCATTTCTATTGATCCGACTTTTCTCAAACATTGTATAACCAGGAAGCGTATATTCGGCTAAAAAGTCTCTGGCATCCGTATTTAACCAAGATTCTGTAATGCCGATTATATCATAATGTTCTGTAAACACAATTTCCACTAGATCTGAAAATTTATTGCGTATGCTACGAGCATTTACATAAAACACCTTAAGAGTATTAGAGTTGGATGTTACTGATTGTGCATTGTCTGAATTTTCAGTTCGTATTTAACTTACACTACCCTGTCTGGGGTCTGGTTGACCCCGTTTTTTGAACGGAAATCCTTGACTGCATCGTTCAGCAGACGACCAAGACGTGCAGCTCCTACTTCATTGAGATGTACACCATCTCCTGAAAACAAAGATTTATCATAGTAAAAATGATCCCACGTGTCGACAAAGCCGATGTCCTCCTCCCTGCAGAGTTTGGCTAGTCGGCGATTTGTACTGGTAGCTATGTTGTAGAATCGGTTTTCTACATCAATCCGGGGAACAATTCCTGAAATTAAGATTCTATTAGATTTTTCCTTGAAGGACCTGATCAGCCTTGCAAAGCAGTTCCTCTGACCGCGTCCGTTGGACATCGTTAGATCCAACGTGGATGACGTACGTAGTGCTTGCGGGGGCGAGCCTGGAAACCTCTTCCACAGCCGCAACAATGTCGTCCACGCCGCCACCTGGGATACAGAATCGCTTTCTGGTCCTGGGTGCCCTGGCGCAGAACTCGGTTAATTGGCCACGGACCATGGAGTCGCCCACAAGCCGAACTTCTTCCGTTTCCTCTTCCTCGTCAATAGCCAGAATTTTGAAGCGGTTTTGGCATGTTGGCGGGATGACCTTCCTGGTACTGGTACTGGGATGCACATTGTTTCTCACTAACTGAAAATTGTCCTGGGGGGAGTGAGAGTAGAGTCATTATTATCTGCAACATCTAAGGTAGCTGCTGCTGTGGGTACCGGTACCGGTACTGTATGCACTGGAATGGCGGTTGACATCGTAGTGGTTTCTAGGGCCGAGGGCACTCCTACGTTGAGTGTGGCAAATTCTTGAAGGGATTCAAGCTTCGTAGTCAGGGCATCGATCTTGCGGTGAGGTGCATTCAATTCATCCGCAATCTTCTCTCGGAGCTGGCAAAATCTACAAATTTGGACATCAGTATCAACAAACATGGTAGGGCCAAATTTACCGGAACAACTCGTGCAGGTTCGTTGCGGCGCCATGACGATATAATCACAATATGCCTGAAAATCACACAAATTTATGTTAGCAAAATGGTACAATTAAAGCCTGAAAATCACAAAAAATGTATGTTAGCAATGTGATACAATTAATTCCTGAAAATCACAAAATTTTGTTAGCAATATGATAAAATTAATATGCCTGTAAATCACAAAAAAATATGTTAGCAATAGAACACAATTTATGCCTAAAAATAAAACAAAAATTTATATTAGCAGTATGACACAGTTAAAGCCTGAAAATCACAAATGGACTAGAAATTTGTTACAAAATTTACGGGAAAAAAAAGTGGGAGAGGGTTAATGTAGCCTTGTGAAAAAACTGGAAAACAGTATACAGTACAGTAACAAAACATATTTGTTAGCAATATGGTACAATTAATGCCTGTAAATCACAAAAAGAATATGTTAATCACAAAAAGAATATTATGGCTGTAAATCACAAAAAACATGTTAGCAATAGAACACAATTTATGCCTGAAAATATAACAAAAATTGATGTTAGCAGTATGACACTGATACATCCAATGAGCACATAGATACAGCCACGTATACACACTCACTCACATGCGCACATGGATACAACCACACAAACATACGCTCACATATACAATCACAAACACAGACACACGCACACACCGCTAAATCCCCGCCTGTAGTCAATGTGACCTTATATCAAGTAAATCGTGGACAGGGAAAGAGAGATAGATAAATAAAAGAAGAGAGAGGTAGGTACGTGGTCATGTTTGGATGAATCAGTAAATTGAATAATAAGTAGAACGTTAAACTCTTTGGAAGGTGAATGACTAGAATTTCAATTAATTACACAATTTAAGAAATAGGAACATATTATTCAAATTGTAAAGTGACACTCAGTCGGCGTTATATGCTTTGACTCGCTAGATTACTATGACGCTCAGTTATGACGTTATTCGTTAAAATATAAACTACGGTGACCCACTTACCAATGCTCATAGCCAGTCGGTATTTATTGTTCAATATTTCACCATGATGGCACCAGTTTTATAACATTGTTTGTGTTGACGATAGGCTATATTATTCAACTGTGAATGGATTTCTAGGAATTGAATTGGTAACATCAACTTTCAAACTAATTTGTTGAGAGAAGCGCGCCTTTCATTTTGTGTTTAGAAAACAGTGGAAAGAGTGGAGAACGTCTGAGTAAGATATTGAAGAGTCAGGAGGAAATAATTATGAGACAGTGAAGATGAAGAGGCCGGGTGAGGGAGGAGATGTGGGAAGGAGTGGGGGATATAATTAAACAATTTACCAGGCAAGTGACTGCTGGAAAAGAGCAGAAAATTGGTAAATATTTGATTATGTATTACATTTAGAAGTTTGATAGATCATGCTAAAGCACTATTGTCAATTAACATAGCAGCTTAATTACGGACGTAATGTTAGTATTAGTTTGTCAAATAGTATGTGATTTAACTATGTATAGGAAAACAAAGACATAAATGGTATCTCATTTAAATATCATATTTCCACTTTGTTGTATGATAGTCATAATTTGAATAGCCAACAACATTGTACTGCAATATTTAATAGTAAAATCATTACTGTTCAGCTTGCGAGTATTGCAAATGGTCATTACTAGATTTCTGGAAGTTATACTGGATTTTACCTGATACCTGCGTATCATATTTACCTTGTATTGTTGTTGATGAACGCAAGTGTTCTAGCATTCAATTTAGCCTATTGCAAATATTTTTTACTTAATACTGATTTATATAAATGCCATAAAACTTGTGCCTTCCATTATTTGTTATGCTTGTAGAATATTAAATTAATATGGTATTAATTATAGATTATACAAATTTAAAATTAGTGTAATGATATTAGTATACAAATGTAAGTAACTACACAGGCGACATATAGTTAATGTATGCACAAATGATATCTTACTGTTGGGTATTATAATTTTAGGTAGAATTATATGCGGTAGACATATGGAAAGCCTTCAAGAGAGTCTGGCACATATCTCGAATATATAAACTTCCCTTTTTGGTTTCAATCCCTCCTTGTGTACCTTTATCTCTAATTTCCCTTCTGGCCGTTCCATAGCTTGAGTTGTGAAGGGCCATCGCTCACTTCCTCAACCTATCAACTCCGGTGTTCCTCAGGGTTCTGTCCTATCTCCAGGTCTCTTTCTAATATTCATTAATGATCTCAACTGTACCTCTAGTCCTATCCACTCATATGCTGATGACTCTACCTTACACTATTCAACTAGCTTTCCACAGCGACCCAGTATGCAAGTACTCCAAGACTACCATGATGAAGCCAAAACACACTTATCTTTTCATCCATCAATTTTTCCGAATGAGGCAGGGAAAATCTTCCTTCTTCCAATGTTTCTAAAACCCAATTTCTCCATCTATCTACCTGCATTAATTGTCCACACGATTATCCCTTACACGTCAACAATACAAACATCAACTTTTCATCTTCTCTCAGTATTCTTGACGTTTCTTTTTCTCCTGACCTTTTTTGGAAAGATCATATTACCATTCTTGCTAAAGCAGCTTCCCAAATGTTAGCTGTGCTTATTCTCAGTGTATACGTCCTTCCTTACGGACACCTTTTAACACACTCCCACCCATTTCCTATCCAACTTTCTAATGCAAGATTGAGCCGATTTTCTTAGTTTTTCTTCTACTCAACAAGTGATCTTTGAAACTCTCTCCCTCAATTCGTCTTTCCCTCATCTTATGACTTACATTGCTACAATTTATGTATGTCCAGACATTGAATTTGGCTATCTGTCACTCTTTCAGCTTTGGGGGAGACAATTGTTACAGGCAGCTTTACCTTTTGCTTCCTTAACACCTTACGAGCGGCCTAGGCGGTAATTTCTATGTACCGCCCAGCGGGTTGTTTTTACCCTAAATAGGGTTGTTTACGTGATCATTTTCATGCCTAAATAAGACCCAGAGCATAAAACAAGTATCTATCCCTGAAAGGGCATAAACAGAGCTTTCCAATGACACCCCAACCATCCTTATACGACCACTGGTTCTCTTGCAACGATCTCGCAACACGAGTGCAAAAACCATGTAATTAGGTACTTTCCCTACATAATTCCCTGTGTAGCGAGTGCGAGAGGGTGGGGGAGGGTGGGATTCATGTCAGTAGGTCCGCTGCGGTGGTCTGGAGCAGTCATACGCTTGCTACACTCCTCCCACCACTCATCTCTCTCTCTCAGCAACATTACGTGGTGAAAATGGCACACAACATAAGTTGTGAACCGCCACTTAGTCCATATTTATTTCACACGACATAAGTTGCGCGCCGCCAAAGAAGGGTTAATTAACACAAAAATAATATAATAAATACATAAATACATAAATAAATCCCATTTCTGGCTCTGCTATTTATACCAACTTCTCCTTCTTCCCTCCTCACCTTCCATCATATAGACAGGACCATTTGAGCTTGGTTGTGTTCATTATACAACCAGGAGAGGGGAGCCACTTTCGTTTGTGGCTGTACCTACAATGTTGTTACACCCTTTCCCTCTGCCACCACTATTCATTAAGTTTATCTTTATTTTGTTCTTTATTGTGAAAGGTCGATCTATAATGCAAGATTATCTAAGCCTATAATGATTTAATCTCCCTATCTCTCTCAATCATACACACCCGCAGATCAAGTATAAGCCTTCTATCTATCTATCTATTGCCTGACGCCGGAATCCCCGGCCACGAACGAACCGCCCCCATGCACCTCTGTCCCCAGTCAGTCGACGCCCCTCCTCCCAACCAGCACCGCCTTCATTCATATACTTCCTCACTCCATCCTTCCACCTCTCCTTCGGTGCACCTTTCCCTCTCTGTCCTTCCACCTCACTCTCGTACACCCTCTTAGTCAATCTCTCGCTTTCCATACGTTCCATATGGGTGAACCATCTCAAGTTGTTCCTTTTCACACTTTCCAGCACATCTACTTCCACAGCACACCTCCTTCTTACTTCCTCATTCGTCTGTCTATCCCTCCATGTAACTCCGCACGCACTTCTCAAGTAACTCATTTCCACCGCTCTCACTCTTGGTCTGAGTCTCTTCCCGAACGTCCATGCTTCGCTTCCGTAAGTTAGTGTCGGGATTACCACACTGTCATGCAAGGACTTCTTCACTTCCATACTGACCACTCTATTTCTTGTTACTGCTTTCAACGTTCCTACAACCCTCTTCCCCCGTTGCACCCTCTCCCGCACCTCCTCATTCACAGTCCCATCTTTACTCAACACACTGCCCAGATACTTAAAAGAGCTGACGATCTCCATAGCCTGACCGTTCAACTTCACCTCACACTCTGTGACTTCACCCTTTTCGAATACCATAACCTTGCTCTTCCCCGCATTTACCTCCAAATTCCGTTTTTGTGCACACTGTTCCAAACTCATTTACCAAACCCTGCAGCTCCCATTCATTATCACTCATCAGAACTGTATCATCCTTCACGTTAGTAATAACAAATAGTTTCTTTCTCTCAACATATTTAAATACAGTTCAGTATTGTCGGACACTATTATTTTGTCCAGTCTGAATTTATTGAATCTAATTCTGAGGGTTGGACGTAGTGATAGTTAAAGCACTGAAGGATCAAATATATTTCATACTATTTACATTTTGTTTCATATGTATTTTTGTTGTTTATATTTAAACAATAAATATGCCTTATATATAGCTGTCCTCTTGGAGGAAAAAGCGGCCTCTGGGCGTGATTGTAGAAATATTTTGTTTTTAATTGAGCAAAATTATATATCCCTGAATATGAAGGAGTTTACGCAAGATATTGTATGTATTATTATGTTATTAGCAGAATAGTTCCTCGTTCATTTCCTACACAATCCACTAGTATTAAGCATTTTATGAATACCTATATTCAATACAAGAAATTAGTATTTACATATAGTCTCATATTTTAACACTCCTTTTAATTTAATGTAAAAAACCAAAGAGGATTAATAGTAAGTTGGTTAATTCCTTAGGTTCATGCTTCGCAGCTTTCCTTTACCATATATATATATATGATACATTAGGTCCAAGAAAGCTCGGGATGACCTATATTCTGTAATAATAGAACTTTGAGGGAAAGATTTAGGTATGTCTTTGATCTTAAAAGAATCCAAACTTTCTCGCTGAAGTTAATGGGCAAGGAAATTCGACAATAACAACATTTCAAGTGTAAGATCAAACGCACGCGATTCTCATTTTGATCTCGGAATAGGTGAAATATTTTACTAGCCAAGGTTTTGGCTGCCATTCAAGATCTCATTTCTTAAAACCACTATCCTCGACGTATTTATTTCAGAATGAGAGTATGATTTAGGATATGTTTATCCTCTTGTGTGTGTTTCCTTTTCTATGTGTATGAGAGAGACACAAGACAAAACTGTGTAACAAGTGTCCCCCTCAAGGTTATAAAGGTGAGAGAAAGCCAAAGCAAGGTACGTGTATAGAGGTAATATAGGTATGTTGGACAAAGGTGAGATGTGCTTGTTTAGTTTAGCGAAATGTATAGGAGGAGGAGGTGTTTGTGAGTTGACTGGTTTACACTCTGTGTAAGTGAGGCACAAATAGAAACTGTGGGGAAACCAGACATGAAACAGGAGGTCCGGTAACTCCTGGGTACTACACTGTTCGATTGGTGCCTACAATATCCCAATATATATATATATATATATATATATATATATATATATATATATATATATATATACTGTATATATATGTTTCTAGTCTCTCAGTGGGGATCGAACCATCGACCATCAGAACGATAGCCGACGCATAATCAATTACACCACGGCAGTCTAAAAGACACTCAGCCTTCTATCCTATTTATGTTAGGGAGAAGGGAAACCCACTAGGCGAATATATTTCAATTCAAACCTAGTTGTAGGATCCATATTTCCAGAATACCATACACGGATTTTTGAGTGTCCCGACGCAACTCGGGTTGAAATTGATTTCATTTAATTCTAACCTACAAAGCATGAGAGTTACAAATATTGAGAATATATCACAAATACACGTGAGCCACTAAATGTTTCTAGTCTCTCAGTGGGGATCGAACCATCGACCATCAGAACGATAGCCGACGCTTAATCAATTACACGGCAGTCTAAAAGACACTCAGCCTTCTATCCTATTTATGTTAGGGAGAAGGGAAACCCACTAGGCGAATATATTTCAATTCAAACCTAGTTGTAGGATCCATATTTCCAGAATACCATACACGGATTTTTGAGTGTCCCGACGCAACTCGGGTTGAAATTGATTTCATTTAATTCTAACCCACAAAGCATGAGAGTTACAAATATTGAGAATATATCACAAATACACGTGAGCCACTAAATGTTTCTAGTCTCTCAGTGGGGATCGAACCATCGACCATCAGAACGATAGCCGACGCTTAATCAATTACACCACGGCAGTCTAAAAGACACTCAGCCTTCTATCCTATTTATGTTAGGGAGAAGGGAAACCCACTAGGCGAATATATTTCAATTCAAACCTAGTTGTAGGATCCATATTTCCAGAATACCATACACGGATTTTTGAGTGTCCCGACGCAACTCGGGTTGAAATTGATTTCATTTAATTCTAACCCACAAAGCATGAGAGTTACAAATATTGAGAATATATCACAAATACACGTGAGCCACTAAATGTTTCTAGTCTCTCAGTGGGGATCGAACCATCGATCATCAGAACGATAGCTAACTTCTTTGGATTTATGCTCAAATGACCTGCCTATAAAGCCAATTATTTTGTTTGCCTTCTTAACAACTTCTGAACATTGTTGACTCGGTTTTAGGTTACTCGATATTGTTACTCCCAGATCGGTTTCTCTGTTTACATTCTTAAGCGGAGTGCCATTCATCGAATAGTTTGCTTTCTCATTTAGGTATCCGATACGTAGTACTTTACATTTTTCCGCATTGAAAAAATGGAGGAGGTGGTATACATTGAGATAGAGTACCATGCTAACTGTATTGTCAAATATACCCTTCCTGTGATGTCACGTATCTGCATCTATAAATTCTAACTTTCTGCCTTTAATGATCACACTTGTCTTACAAGTTGACACATTAAAACCCCCACTGACACCAAGTTGTGTGAGTATTGTGTGTTACTCTCCCATTGTAATTATACAGTGTGTCCTAAAATAGGTGTACCTAACCTCAGTATATGATTATATTGATGATTCTAAGCATAAACTGTTCTATACCAAAAATATATTGAAATGTTGTATAGGCCAATAGTGTTCTCCCTCGCATTGCTGTAATGGACTTTTACATGTCAAGTAGTTTCCACCAGGTCCAATGTGAGCTAATATGTCCAAATTAATTTTGCGACTTACATAATTATAATATCTTGAAAACATCATGGTACACTAATTGCAGTTATATGGGAGTGTGGTAGGGGCTAGGACATCTAAGCCAGCGTTATGGGGAAATACTTGAGAAAATGTCATTTTCAACAGGCAATATATCTGTAATGAGTAGAATTTGGAAGTTTACTTATAGAATGTTTTATGCTTAGATAAGTTTTCATAACCTGATCTCGAAGTTTGGCAGGCCTATTTTGGGACCCCCTGTATATAACTAAGCACTAGGATATTGCAAGCTCCCTTATTATACATATATTGTCCACTCATTATTTACCTATAATGTTTCCAGCAATTTGTGTCACTTCCCTTGATTGTCCCATTATAATTCCTTAGTGTTTGTTCCTACCCTCTTTATTACTACCACTTTTTCCCTATAACCTATGGTGCATTAATTATTATTTTACTCCTATATTGTTCCTCCCTTAATATTACCTTTTCCCCTACATACTTATTCTATATTCCCAGTGATGCGCTGCATGAATAACATACTATTTCTGTATATTTTATATTACATTTTAGATGCTACAATTAAATGAACGATTTTAAGTTTATGACATTCAATGCTTGTTACCCCTAGTGAACCTGATATTATATTTTGCATTTGTATTCATTATATGAACTCTTATTAATGTTATTATATGTATTTGTTGACGTTCCGATTCTTCTCTTATTATTTAGAGTATTTCATATTTATACTTTGTTCCCTATTATCAGTCCTTGACAGCTGACACTGTGGTTTTAGTCATATGATTTGCATGACGTAGTGGTTGAATTTGACGTAACAGTAACCACTATAGTCACCGATGAAGTGCATGCATGATGCGTTATTTGGCTAGCAACTACTTTTAGCATATGGAGGGCGATAGCGATTAACCCTTTCAGTGTGGTGAAGATCCAATAATTTTTTAGCTGTCCGTAGAAAAATCTCTCAACTCAGGAAGAACTCTTGAGAGTCAAAAGTTTAGCCGAGTTTAAAGTTAACGCCTCTGAATTTTAGCTTTTCTAAAAACAGAGTGAGAGTTACTACTGATGCTTCCCTCACTCCCCCACCCCATCTATCTCGTCCTCTCTCTCTCTCTGGAATTTGTCCATGATATGCTAAGTGAGTATGACAAAAGTAGAGCCATAGACATCATTTACTTAGATTTTCAAAACACTTTTGACAAAGTACCTTATTGCAGGTTAATGTAAAAAGTGAGTGCCCTAGGTATCAATACAGAGGTCACAAATTGGATAGAAAGTTGACTAACAGGTAGACAACAAAGAGAGGTGATCAATGGTGTTTCTTTTGAGTGGACTGCAGTCACTTCTGGAGTTCCACAGGGATCTGTCCTAGGCCCACTTCTGTTTATCATGTACAGTATGTCAATGACATCGATATTGGTATGTTGAGTGTGATCTCCAAGTTTGCAGATGATATATAGCTTGGAATGAATGTGAAAGACGGCAAAGGGGTTGAACAGTTCAGGATGGATCTCAACAGACTGGGTGAATGGTCTGAGACATGGCAGATGCCTCTAAACTTGGAAAATTGCAAGGTGATGCATAAGTTTTCCTATAGTTTTCCAAGCAGTGCATTGAAGTAGAGAAGAAAGCTCAGAAATTATTGGCCTATATTAACACGGGAATGGCGAAGAGTCTCTTGAGAGGTTGGTGGTGAAAGGCGATGGGACTCTTAAGATCCAAGGCCTAAAAAAAGCCATTTAAAAGACCCCAGTAGCACTCAAAACAAAGGAATATGTGATTAAGTGAGATACTTCTCCTCCATACCTCTTATCACTCCTCTACATGTGTCAAAACCCCTTCCTCACCCCCGTCCCTTCAATTATCGCCTAATTTTCCTCTTATTCCCTTGTTTATCGGTTTATTTATCGCGCCAATATCTCCAACCCGGTTCCAAGGTCGTCTAGTGCGCATATAGAGAGCGTGGGAAGAGAAAGAAAGAGTGAGAGAGACATCAGTCTGCGTTCAGGCCTCGAAGAGAGAGGATTTACGTCTCGTTCGTCTCTTACCTCATGACTGGAGGGTCGGCAATAATTCGTCTTTTGCACCCCCCAAATACTATTCCCACTTGTTTTATTGCTGTTACATGTTAATATCTTCATATTAAACGTAAAATAGGCACACATGAATAAGTAATAATGATATTTATGGTAAAATGACGATTTTAGGCGGGAATGAACCAAAATATCTTCGATTGGCGTGAGGGTTTGAGCTACCAATGGCGTGTCGCTCTCGAGTTAAGAGGCAATTTAAGTATCGAAATAAGTAAATTGTCCTCACACTTTACAACACTCTGATATGGCCTCTCCTGGAGTATGTAGTTCAATTCTGGTCTCCAGCACTTAGGAAAGATACAGAGTGACTATAAAGAGTACAACCTAGAGCTTCAAAGCTTATTCCATGGATTAGAAGACTGAGCTATTAGGACCGGTTGAGAGGTCTTGATCTCTCTCCGTTGGAGACACGCAGACTACGAGGCCAGTTCATTGAAGTTTTTAAAATACTTAATGGGTTTGACAATGTGGTTTATAGCAAAATGTTTGGTCTCCATATGAAATACAACATGCAACCATGGCTGGAAATTAGAATTGAAATTATTTATCAATAGTATTTGTGGAAACTTTTTCACATAATTTATAAGATATGTTCTACCTGGAACAAACTTCCATCCGAAGTTGTAAGCAGTTCTTCAGTAGAGCAGTTAAAGAAGAGAGTAGAGTATCTCCTCGGAATGGACCGCAAGGTCTCTGAGATACTAACTATTCCTTGTGACTCTCTCTCTCTCTCAGACATACAGACTACGAGGTCAGCTCATTGAAGTTTTTAAAATACTTATGGGTTTGACAATGTGGATTATAGCAAAATGTTTAGCCTCAATATGAATACAACATGCAACCATGGCTTGAAATTAGAATTGAAAAGAATCAGCACTAGTATTTGTGAAAACTTGTTCACATATAAGATCTGTTCTACTTGTAACAAGCTTCCCTCCGAAGTTTTAAGCAGTTCTTCAGTAGAGCAGTTCAAGAAGAGAGTAGATAGTATTTTGCGCACTCTGTAATGAATGTAGTTCACTAAACAGTCTCTCTCCTTCCACTTCGAGTATCTCCTCGGAATGGACTGCAAGGTCTCCGTCATACTGACTATTCCGTGTAACTCCTTGTAACTCTCCCTCTCTCTAAATATGAAACACTTTGGTAATTTAAGAGGAATCAGTCCCAAGGTTATTGAAGCTATGCTGTACATATTTTTGTAGTCTTGAAATATTTGTTTCGGTTGATTTACTCTTTTTCCAAGAGTGCGCATGGCAGCAGAGAAAGCAGAGTTGAAGCGGTCTGACAATATGCACTCACATATATAAATATATGTACAAACACACACAAACACACAATCATACAGTTCTCAGATGTATTGGGTTACACCAATTCTAATATTAAAACCTTTAAACCCAAGTTCTGAAGCATCTGGATTATAATTATTTAAGTGTTGTATTGTTTCCTTTGCGATTGAAACTTATTCAAATAGGTTCGTCGCCAGGTATGTTTTTGACTGTACATTAACACAAATCCGCATAATATATTCAAGATTGTTCACTTCTTAAACTTGATTATCACATACTTTCTCTCTCTCGCTCTCTCATACTCATGCACTTTCAAGATACACACACAAGCAGAATGCATACAAACAAACATCAACAACATCAAAGCAACAACACACATACAAACACATTGAACATAACGCACACATATAAAACTATAGAGAAACCTGGCGTCCTTTCTCCTTGTCGTCCTTCATCTACAGAACAATACTTATGTCAGCAGCTTCATGCATTATCCCAATTAGAGTTTGTTCTCCAGTATTCAGATTAAACGAGAAAACACATCTGATCATGCAGAGCTTACTCGTTTAAGCACTCATGCATCTGTGTGTGAGTGTCAGAGCTGGGCACCACAAACAAAAAGTCAAGTCAGCAAACACAAATCAGCAAACCCAAAACATAACTTCAGCAAACACAAATGTGCAAACCTTGTGAAATTTCTAGTCCTCAAATGCAAATATGCAAACGCAAACCGTTTTTTATTAATTTTAAATTTAAACTACAGAATCAAGGGTAAATCAATAAATTCAATCTCTAATGTCAATAAATATATATATTTACTTAAATATAAAGTTGCCTAACTTCCATGGACCTCAAGGATATACATACAGGCTTTTAACACCTAACGAGTGGCCTAGGCGGTAAATAATATGTAGCCACCAGCGGGGTGTTTTTACCCAAAATAGGGCTGTTTACGTGATCATTTTCATGCCTAAATAAGACCCAGAACGTAAAACAAGTATCTATCCCTGAAAGGGCATAAACAGAGCTTTCCAATGACACCACAACGATCCTTGTATGACCGCTAGTTTTCTTGCAACAACCGCGCAACACGAGTGCAAAAACCATGTAATTCGGTACTTTCCCCATACATTTCACTATGTAGCGAGTGTGAGAGGGTGGAGGAGGGTGGGATTCATGTCAGTTGGTCCACCACGGTGGTCTGGAGCAGTCATACGCTCGCTACTCTCCTGCCACCACTTGTCTCTCTCTCTCTCAGCAACATTACGTGCTGAAATTGCCACACGACTTATGGTGTGAGCCGCCACATAGTCCAAATTTCTTTCACTCGACATATGATGCGCGCCGCTAATAAAGGGTTAAAGCCTGGAAATTGCTGTAAATTGCCAGAACATTCCATAACGTCACCCGCAGTGAAAGGGTTAATATATATAGCATAGGCCACTTAGTTTGTCCACATGGGCAGTAAAACGTTGGGGCAACTTGTTTATGGGGAGAGTGCTTCAGTAATAATCAGTATTCGCAATTCCGCACCATCAGGAGTAGGTACGCCGGATCACAGAGGTGCAAGGAGGCGATTTATTCGTGGTCCCCCTTTGGGAATGGCAATAGACTATATATGCCTAGATAGGTCTACTTTAGATAGAAAGTAATTTAATAGAAAGTAGCCTAGGCCTATTAATTTTAATGCTCAGAATAAGGGCCTACCTTCAGATCAAAATTTAATACAATTTTATTGTAGGCTAAATTTAGTCTAGGCCTATAATTATGATACTTTCTAAATTAACATTTTCTACTTGACACTAATAAAATGAGTGTGATTATAGGCCTAGGCCTATACATAGAAGTTAGAACATGCAATATTTAGCCTAGGCCTACATGGTTTGAGGCATTTTGATGGAATTAGTGACTGATTATAGCCTAGACCTAGGCCTGGCTATATATTATATATAGAAGTTAGAACATGCAATATTTAGCCTACATGCTTTGAGGCATTTTGATGGAATTAGTGATTATAGCCTAGACCTAGGCTATATATATAGAAGTTAGAACATGCAATATTTAGCCTACATGCTTTGAGGCATTTTGATGGAATTAGTGATTACTGATTATAGCCTAGACCTAGGCCTAGGCTAGCCTATATATATAGAAGTTAGAAAATGCAATATTATTTAGCCTACATGCTTTGAGGCATTTTGATAGGATTAGGGTAGCCTAGGCCTAGCCTAATAAAATTACTTATATTAGTAATTAGCCTATAGGCCTAGGCTATATTTAGAAGTTAGAACATGCAATATTTAGCCTACATGCTTTGAGGCATTTTGATGGGATTAGTGATTATAGACCTAGGCTATATAGCCTAACCTATATAGAAGTTAGACTTAGCCTAGGCCTACATGCTTTGAGGCATTTTGATGGGATTAGGGTAGCCTAATAACATTAGTTTAGGTTAAAAATTAACAGCCTATCAATCAAATTAACGATAGCTTATCTTTATAATCTGAAATTAGGCTAGATTATAAAGTTATAAATCCCTTCTCCAGAGACATCTTGGTAATTACAGGCCCATAGAAGGTTTCTAGGTGGGGCCAGGGGTGGCTTAGGTCCTCGATTTCTGCATGCTCTGCAGCATCACTGTCGGATGATGGTGGTGAACTGCTCCCCATGCTGTTGGCAGCTGCGGTAGGCATGATGGTAGACTCCATGTTCACTTCAATAGGCCGAAAATATAAACAAAGTTGAAGTGCTAGCAGGTTGGAACTCTTGGACTGCTGTGTGTTGTAGGTGTTAACTCGACGCTTGCTACTAAGTAAGTGAACAAACGTGAAGAGCCGATGTATAGGCCTAGATTCCAGAACACCGGTAGTTGGCTTGGTCACATGACTTTTTTTGGCTGGAGCTGCAGGAGCGGCCCAGGGCTGGCTGGCGGCTGGAATTTTTATTTTGCGGACTCGAGGTTTGCAACATGGAGGTACTTTCCAGAGCTTCAAACCCGCAAATAGGCAGCCATTTTGGTGCCAACGCTAATTAGCCAACAAAATGACACTTCCGCCATGGCGGAATTGGCTATTTGCGGAAGTGTTGGCTAAAGTGCCCAGCTCTGGTGAGTGTGTATGTGTGTGTTTGCTTGTGAGGAAAAGACACAGAGATAAATGTAATGGAAACATTTATTAACTCGATGACAGTGGTAATTATACACTTGATGTTTTGCTGAAAGACTGCGGCAAGCCACACTTGAGGCACGGTAATAAGTACACACAAACTTGTTTTCACTATCTTCAAAAGTATTTTCAATATATTGTATTCGGAGACAGAATAAAGGAAAATAAAACTATTGATATGTTTAACCAGTTGTTATAAGTATTCACCAAAATATATAAAATAATTTTCAATTGTGTATATACATTTTATGAGGTCAAAAATCAACTTCCCAGTTTTGTGTGACATGTGATTGCTAAGACCTTCTTGCGACAAGCAACACCTTTCCCTTTCGTTCATGAATAAGATATGGTTGATGCCATTACCAAACATTCTTTCTTGTTATAGAACATGACAAATAATGTATCTGATTATGGTATGATTCCTGTGATTTGAGGTGCCGTTTGAGTCAGTCAATTAAGAAACACTCTTTATCCCCATGAAATTATATTTCAGGCTGTTAATATGAAGAGCGAGAGAAAGACGTTTCTGTGTGTGTATATGTTTCATGTGTTAAGTTTAATAATTATATAGAGTTCCAATAGTTAGCAATCGTTATGAATATCTGGAGAACATGGCGTAATATTATTATTAATTTTTCTTTTTACCGATTATAAACTTAATGAACAAATATTGGTCCATTTCTGCATCATATTACTCATTTAACTACTAATTTAATCTGGCAGGTATTCAAGAATAAATATATTTCTCTTTGTCCTCTTTGGTCAGATATTTGCTTGCAATTTGTAGCTACATGTTGTAAAAGTTATAATAATCATAACAGTTATATTAAAATCCTATAATTATACATTCCAATACAACACTACTGGATACAGTAATACAGGTATATATTCTTTGAAGTATGTATGTATGCTGAGTCTATGAGCAGCTTGCAAGCACTTTCTTGATCCCCATATTTAGCATAACGTGGCTGGAAGTGTGCATGTGATTTGATGGTCACGTTATGCCATCACTATGGTGGAGATGCTGAATTTATGAGAAATTTGGACACATCCCATTTCAGATCAGATGCAAGATTGAAGAAGTAATTCGTAAGCACATACTTGAATGGTTTTAAGTCACTTGAAGGCAGAGATACGAGGTTACGAAATATGTAATTCTGGTAGAGAGAGGTAGATTATAGCCCTTTTTTTTTTTTTTTTTTTTTTTTTTTTTTCTATATTCCAACTTACTTCCTCTCGGGCATAGGCTGAGAGCCTTAACATTCACCGCTTTACAATGAACAGTGAAGCCTGTGAGGTCTTGTTCCAGTCTAGGAGTACAAAGTACAAAGGAGTACAAAGGAAATCAAGCAACAACAGATCGAGTGACCCTTCTAGGCTGCTTGTCCTCCAAAACACTGAGGATCAAGTGTCCAAACAGTGGTTTAGAGTGGGTAAGGGAACATTGGAAAGGGAACTACTGCCCTGCCACTAACGTGGCAGGACTAGGAAGTTAGTAGGGGACATATGGGTTAGTAACTGAGGGGAGGATAAAATAAAGTTATTCATTTACAAACGCAGTCAGTCGCGGGTTTGATGAGAGATATTTGTCTAGGCGGAATTTAAATGAATCAACGGTGCTGCAGTCTATAACGTCTCGGGGAAGCCCATTCCACAAGTTGACAACTCGATTGAAGAAGAAATTCTTAGATTCGTGTGAGTTAAAAGATTTACCAATAATTTTGCAACCGTTTCCCCGCGTGTAATTAGATTGGTCGATAGTGAAGTACTTACTACAGTTCATATTGTCGATGCCTTTGATGATTTTGAACACTTGAATTAAGTCACCTCTTAATCTGCACTGGGTTAAAGGAAATAGATTTAATTCTCTAAGACGCTCTTCGTATGGTTTGTTCTTTAGGCTAGGTATCATTTTGGTAACTCTACGTTGAACTCGTTCTAGCTTGTTTATGTCTTTTTGGTAATAAGGGCACCAGCATTGAACGCAGTATTCCAGAAGAGGGCGGACTAAGGAATTGTAAAGGGTTAGGATTACGTCTTTGGATTTATGCTCAAATGATCTGCCTATAAAGCCAATTATTTTGTTTGCCTTCTTAACAACTTCTGAACATTGTTGACTCGGTTTTAGGTTACTAGATATTGTTACTCCCAGATTGGTTTCTCTGTTTACATTCTTAAGCTGAGTGCCATTCATCGAGTAGTTTGCTTTCTCATTTAGGTATCCGATATGTAGTACTTTACATTTATCCGCATTGAAACTCATTTGCCAAATTTGGGCCCAATGTGACAATTTATCTAGATTGTGTTGCATATCGTCAACTTGATCTTTTGAGAGTACGCTATTTGCAATTTTTGTATCGTCAGTAAATTTGGAGATTGTACAGGTGAGACCCTCATGTATGTCGTTGATGTAAATTAGAAAGAGAATTGGTCCTAGTACCGATCCCTGGGGTACCCCGCTACTTACATTGGTCCATTTAGATGCCTTACCGTTTATGACTACTCTTTGCTTTCTGTCGCTGAGCCAATTTTCTATCCATTTCAACACACCGTCTTGTATTCCGTGCGCTTTTAGTTTTATCAGTAAACGTTTGTGGGGAACTTTGTAAAAGGCCTTCTGAAAATCAAGGTATATAATATCTACAGCTTTACTCTCATCGTAGAGGTTGAGGATATCGTGGAAGAAGTCTAAGAGGTTTGTTAAACAGGAACGTTTTTTACGAAAGCCGTGTTGAGTATCTTTAAGTATGTTATTTTCCTCTAAGTGATTTACGAGTCTGTCTCTTATGACCGTTTCTAGCATTTTACATACAACTGAGGTTAAGCTAATTGGACGATAGTTACTGGGGTAGGGATTTGCTGCCTTTTTTTAATATCGGTGTTACGTTGGCTATCTTCCACTGATCAGGCATAGTTCCAGACTGCAAGGATTTATTGAATAGTAATGTCAGTGGTTTGGAGAGCTCATCCTTAGCTTCCTTTAGAACTCTAGGCGAGATTGTATCAGGTCCAGGCGTTTTATTTACCTTGAGTTTATCTAAACAATTCAATACTTCTCTCTCTGTAACGGTGATATTGCTTAGAACATCTGAATTATCAATCTGAATCGGCGATGGTGTAGGGATATCACTGAGGTCTTCTGTTGTAAAAACTGATGCAAAGAAGGTATTGAGGGCATTACTCATGTGTACTTCGTCTTTGGTGTATTCTCCATTTTCATCGACTAACGGTCCAACAGTTGAAGTAACTACTTTTTTTTCTGATATAACTATAGAATTCTTTCGGGTTTGTTTTACTTTGATTCGCAATATGTAACTCTAGGGTCTTTTTACTTTGCTTAATTAACTTTTTGGCTTTGCGTCGTAGCTCTACAAATTTCACCCGTTCTTCGTCATTTTGTGAGGATTTTAATCTATCATTAGCAAATTTTTTAGCAAGCAGGCAGTTTGAAATATCTTTATTCCACCATTTGGGCTTATTATTATGGCCTGGACGCCGTATTTTCGATGGTATGCAGTCTTGCACTGCTTTTAGGTAAGTGGTTTCGAATAACTTCCAAGATGTATTTATGTCGTTATTGTGAATTAAAAAGCTCCAGTCAGTTTCTTTAAACATAGCTCTAAGTTTATGAAAGTTTGCTTTCTTCAAATTAGGGACTTTTTCGATGCTACTATTTGGTTCGTTACTAGTAAAGTTTAAAGTGAAAGTTATCGTACGATGGTCGCTGTTACTGAATTCATTACCACATTCAAATTCTCTATTAATTCTTCTTTTGTTGCAAGTACAATGTCAAGAACGTTATTACCACGGGTCGGTGTTCGAACAAATTGATAAAGCGAACTCTCTTGCAAGTTCGTATACAAGTCATGTCCGGAGTGTGAAGTAAGAGTATCGCCCCACTTGGTCACAGGTAAATTAAAGTCGCCAAAAAATACGGTATCTTGTGAGTTACTTACATCTGCAATTTGTTCATAAATTTCTCGGTCAGTTTGCACTGATTGAGCTGGAGGTCTGTATGCAAGTATTATTTTTGTACCATTATTATTCTTTATTAGCACAAAAGATGTGTCGACGTTCACAATTTGAGGTTTTGACAAGAGGGTCGGGTTAAGACTTTCTTTGATATAAAATAAAACGCCACCTCCATTTTTATTTATTCGGCTTTTCTCAAACATTACATAACCGGGAAGTGAATACTCTGCTAAAAAGTCTCTATCTACTGTATTGAGCCAAGATTCTGTTATACCAATCACATCATAATTTTCAGTAAACACTAGTTCCTCTAAATCTGAAAATTTATTGCGTATGCTACGAGCGTTTGCATAGAAAACCTTTAAAGTTGCGGTTTTAGAACTCAGAAAAACGTTCTTTAATCAAATTTTTGGTTCTGATCGGATCTACATTTACATTCATGGCTGACATCGGTCCTTGGTCGTTATCCCTGGCGGTTTTGAATTTGGGTCGTGTTGGTGGAGCTTTATCCAAATTCGCGGTTCTTGACAGATTAGCATTTAATTCCTTCGCAGGTTGCCGCCCTCGCTGTCTTCGGTCCTCCTTCCTGGTTGTCCTGTGCTGAGTCGATTTCTTCTCCGAAAATCCTTCACCGCATCGTTGAGAAGACGCCCAAAACGTGCTGCTCCCACCTGGTTCAGATGAACTCCATCGTCCGAAAACAAATAGTCATCGTAGTAGAAATTGTCCCAGGTGTCGACGAATCCCACGTTTTCCTTCCTTCAGAGGTTTGCTAGACAACGATTTGTGCTGGTGGCTATGTTGTAAAATCGGCTCTCTACACCAAGCCGGGGGACGATTCCTGAGACGATGATCCTTGATGACTTCTCCTTAAACGACTTGATCAGCTGCTGGTACTTTAAAAGCAAATCTTCCGACCGAGTTCGCTGTACATCGTTGGATCCAACGTGGATGACGTTAATTGTATTAGCAGGGGCCAGCTTAGATACTTCGTCAACTGCAGCAACTACGTCGTCCACACCACCACCAGGGATACAAAAACGCTTCCTGGTCTTAGGTGCTTAGGGAGTGAGACATGTGAAGCACGTAGAGTACAACGAGCACCTGCCATCTTGCCTTCACATGAGGCACGGTGCTCACTCATGGCCCGAAACGACCCCATCTCTGAAGCCACCTCGTTCCCGTGCTTCACTGTCTCACCCTACACTCGGACTCTCACACTTACACACACACAACGCCACCTGTTGAGCAGATAACTCACCAGGCATTGCACCCCTATAGCATATTTTGAATATGGGAATATTCATACAGTGCTATTTAATCAGGGTATTTTATTGACGTTTCGGTGGGCTTGTGGTAATGCACTGATACTAGGTACAGCACAAATTCCATCCCAATAATATCTTCCCATTAATACATCGGGATTTGAACCCGGGACCTTTGGATTACCAGGCCAGTGGCATGACCACTCCACCACACCTCCGATGCACCCCTTAAAGAGGATAACCCTGCGCATATCTCCACCATCATCCCAGTTGTGTATTTTGGACAATACATTTTGACAATACATTCATTCAAAAAAGCTAGAACTCTATATCTAGAAAAGAAGCAGATTTTGAATGACTTTAAGAAGATTTAAATACACTTGTGATAGAGGTTTATGTGGATATTAGTATATTAGTATATTATACTACACGACTTGATGCATTGGCAACCAACGCCCGAGGGAATAGTGGCAGTCTACTGGACATTGCTTATCTACAACCTACAACAGGATATATATATATATATATATATAAATATATATATATATATATATATATATATATATATATGTATAGTGGTATGGAGGGGCTAAATTCATCCAATACCACAACTATATTTTCCTATGTTTATTGATGTGCTTCGTTTCTATGGATCTCGAATTCGGTTAGAATACATTAAACAGGTGAAATTGGATACGTTAAGCTAAGTTGACACATTTTTAGACACAACACAGATGTTCACTTTTCGCACTATCCAACAGAAAATATATATATTATATGACGTTCCTCATTTTCAGATACTTGGATATTTTCAATTTAGAAATGTTACAAAAAGGATATAATGCATGCAATACCATTATAATACGTTATTGCTTATATCATTCTGAAAACAAATCATAACCAAAGTAAACACTGTACATGCCAAAACATATAGTAGAAGTGTTTTATAGCTTTGAATACATCACAATATTACTCTTAAACACTTAGTTTTAATGAATAATAGAGTATTCAAGAGACCATCAATTATGTTGTATTGCGACATAGTGTGCAGGCAGTTCTGGCCCAGCTGCTCATGATTTTATTCACCCACCAACTTCTGAACACAAAGGCTACCTTCAGGTTCATGCCTGCAGCATTACTGCACACACACACACACACACACACACACACATACACACTCACCCACCCACAAACACACACACACACACACACTCACACGTGTATTTTCGGTCACAAATTTCTGCGCTCAAAGGTCCTTATATCCTCTAGTACTTTTACCTGTAAGTCATTTCGTTTATAGATCAGGTAATGATTGATAGAGAATTTTGGAGGAATTAATACAAATCTCCCCCTAAGCAAACTATTACCTCTTTAGCCTGCCTATAAGTGTCAACAAGATATATTGGTCAGGTTTAATCAGCAGGTTAAGGATTTATCTCCGGTAGCAAATTGTAAGAAGAAAACATAACACAGGCAAATATAGAATACATACTGTACTCCCTGATATGGTAGGTGGACTATAACCCTGAGTCTAGCCGATAGTCTCATCCATACTTAACCCTCGTCTAGCGGGGGGTTTTGGGCTATTTTGGGCATATTCAGGCCCTCCTGAATGATCAATCAAGTATCTGCATGAAAAGAAATGTATTCAACAAAAAACTAGGCGCTACAAGCTTCAAAATGAGACCAGAACGAGCTACGTAGCACTTGTCGTTTTGATGCAGTGGTACCACCAACATGGGAGTTTAGCGTATAGCGGCATATTTTTTCCAGCTACACTCACTACTGGCTACACTGCCGGCCTCTCGAGAACAGAGGGAGCATGAGTCAGTGGGCGGCGGTAAGCCCTGGGTGTCGGTCGTGTGGCCTGCTGTGCTCCCGGCCATTTGCACTCGATTTTAACCCTTTAACCCTAGTCTAGCGGGTCCTCTGTGGCCGTTTTGGGCCTTTTCAGGCCATTCTGACTGCTATATCAACCATCAGTATGAAAGGAACTGTATTGCGCCAAAAACTAGGTGGAAATCGCTACACAATGACGCCACATACAGCTACGTAGCACTCGTGGAGCACTGACAGTGTTACCTCGAAGATGGAAGTTTAGCTGATTTTGCTACCTTGCTCACTTTTAGCGAACTATTGGTTACACTGTCATCCTCCCGCGCGGTGGGGGAACTGGAGTTAGTGTGGGCCGGGAGGCCACAGATGTCGGATGTATGGATCATTACTATCCCACCCATTTTCACTCGATTTCCACCCTTTTTTCACCCGTTTTTTGCCAGTTTTTTCAACTCGACTTATGTGGTGAGCCGCTTTTTAAGGGTTAAAAGCCTTAAAAATGCTCCTAACTTGCTTCTTTTTAGATACGGACTTAAGTCGGGCCCCGCTCTTTAAGTGTTAAGAAAATTCACAAGGTAGTCAAGTTCCCGAACCAAATCACAACAGCTACAAGAATAAATAATTTACTAGTAGACACACACAATATATTTATAATCTGTAAAATGCATCAATTTGAATAATCATTAATACGCTTGTTTTCCTATGTGCATGAAGGAGGCAAAAGGCTAAGCTGTTTGTAACTAGTGTCTCCCTTAAACTTGAGAGTGGTGGGGTAAAACAAAAACAATATAATATATATATATATATATATATATATATATATATATATATATATATATATATATATATATATATATATATATATATACAGTATATACACTGTATATATAATAATTATATACACATATACTGCATATAATGTATATATTTTGTTTTTCTTTTTTTCGTTTTTTGGGAGTGTACACTATTGAGAAAAACAGAGTGGTGTGCTTATTTAGTATAATAAAGTGGCTAGGAGGAGGAGAAGTCGTTTGTGGGAGCTAGTTAGATTACTCTGTGTAGGTGAGACACACAGAAACAGTGAAGGAAGTCAGACATATGAAGCAGGAGTTCCAGCAACTTCTTATCACATCACATATTTTATGTTTTCTATTAAGAGCCGCATCTTCCTCCTCCAAAATAATATTTACACATGTTGGGAGATAGGTATCCTGACCAGGATTCTAACTCACTTACTCTGGTATGTTTGTGAGAGTTGCGCACCGTATCCACTAGACCATGGGCGGATATCGTCATTATTCGTACTATATTTGGAGGTTATTATGGCCAGATTATATAATTAACAGTTAATCTTGTGTGTACATCATCACAATAAGCTAAATATTTATTATCACTTACACTGTGCACTCTGGTCAAAATAATTATAGAGGTATAATTATATAGAAAGAACACAGCATAATTGTACCTTCATCTTACCTAAGACACTAGACTGTCAAAGTATATAACTATATTTAATGGAAGAGTATAATTTCCTTTGTAGAGGCATAATGATTAAGTAGAGAATCACCTTAACTACAACATCACAAACACTAATGGGACACGAAAGGATGGAGATAATACTGTATATCCTCCATTATGCGGCATAGTAACAATAAATATAAATATTCTCCGAAATGAAAACAAGAAAAGGTAATCAAGCCGACAGTCTTAAGCTACTTTTCTTCAAACCTAAGATATCAATCAAGGAAACAAATTGGCCCTTCGTTTAAAACTTTTTCCCTCCGTAAGCTTCTTAAGGGGGAGGAATCGCTTTTTCTGGACCCCTCACGTTTAGCATATTAGTTTTGAGATCTAGACGTTCGTTGCGTTAGTTTGGCGATTTTCAGACTGTTCTCCTCATTTCTGTCAATATTAAGATATTAAGACCTTGCATGCCATTTAGGTGTCGATTTTATCCTGGTGAGCGATAGCGAGACTAATTCTAGAAGGAAATTTTTCTACCGAAAAATGTATACACTTAACTTGGAATGGGGTCTATGGGGTGTTTTGTTATGCCTTATGGAGGTATAGCGAGGACACCAAACACATAATAGATACATAAATACAGTTTATAGACCAACAAACAAGCACTACCCCCTTAATTACCGTTCCTGGTATTTGTTCTCAGGTCTCGTTCTTCACCCCATTGATTACAAACTTTACCAGCTTTTTGCGGGTAATGTATCTGTCTATCTATCTATTGCCAGATGAAATGACCCCAGCCTGCGCCCCTCCTCCTATCCAACACCATTTTCACTCATATACCTCTCCAATCTATCCACCCACCTCACTCTTGGTCTGCGCGAGATTTACGATGATAATTAACTTAGGCATTAATCTTTGATCTATGAAGATCGTGCCGGCTTGATAATAATGGGTCCAGATTTAATAGATTAATCCTATTAGCTATTTTAATCTTCAGATTCGTGTTCGGGCCTCGATAAATGTATGTGTTTTGCAATAACTTTGAAATTAACTTTTCAATTCCTTAAATGTATCGACTAAAACATTATGTTATAAAGGATGTCCCGAAAAAGACATGCCAAATTGCAAGATGTGATTATACAGATGATTTTAGCTATAAACTGTTCTATAACAAACATTCTGAATCTCAACTGCTTAAAAGGTATTGAATGTTACAAATGCCATATGTTGTCCTCCACTCCGCATCTTTGTAATAGACACTTTCATGTCAAATAGTGTCCAGCTAATATGTCTATATTTTGCAACTTACATAAATATAATATCCTGATAATATCATGGTAAAGTAATTGCAGTCAGATAGGGGTGTGGTAGGCTCTAGGACAGCTTATGTGGAAGTACTTAAGAATTGCCCTTTTCAACAGGCAATATCTCTGTAACATTTGGAATTTTCCTTATAGAACATATTATGCTAATTATATTTTTCATAATCTAATCCTTAAGTTTGCAGGTCTATTTCGTAGAGCACGTAGCACCCGTCTTGCAACACAATCTCACCCATATTTTGTGCAACTCTCCAACCCAAGAGTCAAATGTTATTTTCAATCTATCTTCTATTTAACAGCGGAGCTCTGGAACTATCCCAGAATCAGTCTTTCCCACTTCCCATGACTTAAATTACTTTAAACTCCAAGTGTCCAGGCATTTTTGGGTCGAACGTCTCTTGATGTTGGCCCTGTCACTCTTTCAACTCTGGGGAAGTCACTCGCCACAGGCAGTTCTGCCTTTTGTGTCCCTCACTCACATAGAATACACTATTTATACAATATGTATATGTATCGTGTCTAAGTTACCACATTCACAAAATAAAACCCAACTGCAGATGACATCACATACGTTTGAGTTATGAATATACATGTGTGTCTATTTTTGTGTGATTGTGTATATATACTGTATGCATTATGTGTGCATATGTTCCTGTCTGTTATAAAGATTGACGCAAACTTACAAATCACTGTATTACCAATATACATACTCCAAAACAGGTAACTTTATCTAAGAGTTACCACACACTATACACACCAACTCCACCCCAGGCTGGGAAGACATAACGTTACAGTTGTGGGTCCACGGAGAACCATACACGAAGATCTAGTATGGCAACTCCTCCATCTCGCTCGGTGTTTTAACATGGAAAACCTTGTACCTACGCATACATATTTTGTATTATATTTGTTTCTTGGCAAATGAAGGGTTCATTTTGTGTATATATTATTAGAAGAACGTAAGCATCATTTGCATATTGTGTCTGATTATCTGAATGTATATTAATTCGTGTTTGCGTGCGTGTGCGTGCTTTACCAACAATATTTATTATATATTCTGATTCTGACGTGCCTTAATTCATAACTTTTTTTCCTAAGCATTGACATATTCAACTGTATATACAGTATAGTAGTTGACATATTCAACTGTACTGTATATACAGTATAGTAGTTGACATATTCAACTGTACTGTATATACAGTATAGTAGTTGACATATTCAACTGTATATACAGTATAGTAGTTGACAACTGTATATACAGTATAGTAGTTGACATATTCAACTGTATATACAGTATAGTAGTTGACATATTCAACTGTATATACAGTATAGTAGTTGACATATTCAACTGTATATACAGTATAGTAGTTGACATATTCAACTGTATATACTGTATAGTAGTTGACATATTCAACTGTATATACAGTATAGTAGTTGACATATTCAACTGTATATACAGTATAGTAGTTGACATATTCAACTGTATATACAGTATAGTAGTTGACATATTCAACTGTATATACAGTATAGTAGTTGACATATTCAACTGTATATACTGTATAGTAGTTGACATATTCAACTGTATATACAGTATAGTAGTTGACATATTCAACTGTATATACAGTATAGTAGTTGACATATTCAACTGTATATACTGTATAGTAGTTGACATATTCAACTGTATATACTGTATAGTAGTTGACATATTCAACTGTATATACAGTATAGTAGTTGACATATTCAACTGTATATACAGTATAGTAGTTGACATATTCAACTGTATATACAGTATAGTAGTTGACATATTCAACTGTATATACAGTATAGTAGTTGACATATTCAACTGTATATACAGTATAGTAGTTGACATATTCAACTGTATATACAGTATAGTAGTTGACATATTCAACTGTATATACTGTATAGTAGTTGACATATTCAACTGTATATACAGTATAGTAGTTGACATATTCAACTGTATATACAGTATAGTAGTTGACATATTCAACTGTATATACAGTATAGTAGTTGACATATTCAACTGTATATACAGTATAGTAGTTGACATATTCAACTGTATATACAGTATAGTAGTTGACATATTCAACTGTATATACAGTATAGTAGTTGACATATTCAACTGTATATACAGTATAGTAGTTGACATATTCAACTGTATATACAGTATAGTAGTTGACATATTCAACTGTATATACTGTATAGTAGTTGACATATTCAACTGTATATACAGTATAGTAGTTGACATATTCAACTGTATATACAGTATAGTAGTTGACATATTCAACTGTATATACAGTATAGTAGTTGACATATTCAACTGTATATACAGTATAGTAGTTGACATATTCAACTGTATATACAGTATAGTAGTTGACATATTCAACTGTATATACTGTATAGTAGTTGACACAAAGTAAAGTATGTTTGCGTGTGTGTGTGTGTTATTTAGTATACTGTATGTTGTCTGTATTTGTACATGCATTTCACTATTTCCTAATTTGAAAATCGTGTTATATTGTGTGATTTCTTTCTGTCTTTATTATGTTTTTATTTACTGCTTCATTGTTCCCTTGAGTGATCTATTTTGTAATTTATCTTCCTTCCACTCGCCCCGTCAACTCTTCTTCCTTCTCTATCATGTGTTGCTAGCTGAGGTACTATATTGACTAGATCTAAAATTTCCTCTCGCCTCGGTGCGCAGCGAAAGGTGCAACTAAAATACATAGGAATAATAAACACCAAAGCGACGCAACGATATATTTAGGTTCACCTCGGTGCTTTCAATCAAAACACTCACATTAACACTAATATCCAACGGCAGTACAAAACGAATAGTTCAGTGCAACAAGTACTCATATAGGATAGATATATGCGAGACGAATGGTGTAGGATTGAGCCAAAAGTAACTCAGGCAAAGGAGAGAAGGACAAATATGCCAGATATGTGCACAGGGAGGCAGCTAAGCTGAGATAAAGTTAGAATATAAGCCTTTGCAGCAGCAACGCGCTCTAAACTCACGAGGCCCCGCAAGCCCTGATCCCGGATGTGAAGGTGCCGATAATACAATAACAACTATTTATTCTCGACACTTAGACAGGTTAAAGACAAAATATACTGTCTCTGAGGTTATATTTGTATTTTCTATGTGGATAAGGGAAACACAAAGCAAAAGTGCCTGTGCCTAGTGACAAGTGACAAGTTGAAAGAGTGACAGGGCCGAAATCAGGGAACGTTCGAGACAATATGTCTGGACACACAGAGTTTGAAACAATTTAAGTCATGGGACGAGGGAAAGATGGATTCAGGGAAAGAGTTTCTGAGCTCGGCTGTTGAATAGAAGAAAGATTGGGAGTACCGTTTCACTCTGTAGTTGGAGAGTTGTACAGAGTACGGGTGGGATTGTGTTGCAAGACGGGTACTAAGTACCCTACGTAAAGGAGGTGGTATACACTGCGAGAGCTCTGAGGAATACTGATTATTGTAGTAGTGATACAATAGCGAGAGAGATGCAACATTGCGGCGAAGAGAGAGAGATTGCAGTGAGTCGGTGAGTGGACGGGAGTTAATGATACGAAAGGCTTTCCTTTCTACTTTGTCTAGATGTGCTGCGTGAGAGGATCCTTCCCACACATGTGAACAATACTCAATACAGGGACACACTGTGCCCCTGTACAGAGCAAGAAGCTGTGCAGGGGTAAAGAACCCCATGAGGCAGTTGAGCATACCCAGCTTCTGGGAGCCCGTCTGAGCAAGAGTGGTGATATAGTCCTTCCACTAGAGACCAGAAGAAAAAGTGACACCGATAATATTGAGAGAAGATGAAGGGTTGATTTTTGTATTATTGAAGTATATGGGATAGTCCTCTGGGAGTTCATGACGGGTAGATAGATGGAGAAGTTGGGTTTTGGAAGCATTAAAGGTAACAAGGTTTTCTCTGCCCCAATTGGAAATGGTAGTTAAATCAGAGAATAATTGTTGTATAGCTTCATTACGTTTGTTTTTGAGCGATTGCTTGCTAGGGCGTTATGGAAAACTAATTGAATAGTGTAAGGTAGAGTCATCTGCATATGAATGGATAGGACTGATGGTACTGTTGATAAGATCATTTATGAAAATTAGAAAGAGAATTGGAGATAGGACAGAACCCTGAGGAACATCGGAGTTGATGGAATGAGGAAGTGAACGTTGACCGTCCACAAATGCAGCTATGGAACGGCCGGAAAGGAAATTAGAGACAAAGGTACAGATGGAGGGATAGAAACCGAAGGAGGGTAGTTTCGAAATTAGAGATTTGTGCAAGACTCTATCGAAGGCCTTCAATATGTATAGCGCAATAGAAAAGGTCTCACCGAAGTCCCGAAAGGAGGATGACCAAGAGTTAGTAAGATATGAAAGAAGATCACCTGTAGAGCGACCCTTAAAGAACCCATACTAGCGATCTGATAACAGATTATGAAAAGAGAAATGCCTAAGAAATTTGGAAGTAAGAATAATTTAAAAAAACTTTAGTTCCAAGAGATGAGAGTAATTGGACAATATATGTTGGAGGGTTGAGAGTGGTCACCCTTCTTAGGGACAGGTTGAATGAGAGCAAACTTCCAGCAAGAAGGGAAGACGTTAGAGGAGAGACAGAGACGGAAGAGTTTGTCTAGGCAGGGAGTCAGCACGGAAGCACAGTTTTTGTGTACAACAGGAGGAACACCATCCGAACCATACGCCTTCTTAGTATTAAGCCCAGGGAGGGTAGAAAGTACATCTTTAGAAGAGATTAGGATATTAGGCATAGATAGGAGAGAGAGGGGGGGGGGGGGGGTGGGGGGGGGGTGGGGGGGGGGGGGGGGGTGGGGGTGGGGGGGGGGGGGGGGGTGGGGGGGGTGGGGGGGGAGGTCCTTCTATGGGGGGGGGGGGGGGGATGGGGGGGGGGGGGGGGGGGGGGGGGGGAGAGAGGGAGGAACAGTACCGGAATCATCCAAGGTGGAGTTTCTAGCGAAAGTTTGAGCGAAGAGTTCAGCTTTGTCAGAGGAAGAAGTGATGGTTGTGCCATCACAGTGGAAAAGATGAGAGAAAGACGAGGAAGAGAAATTGTAGGAGAGGTTTTTTGGTAGATGCCAGAAAGCTTGGGAGGAGCTAGAGTTGGATAGTTCCATGCATTTATTATTGATGAAAGAGTGTCTGGCGAATCGAAGAACAGATTTGGCTTGATTCCGGGCAGAAACATGGAAGAATGAGATTCTTGAGTTTGAAGGCGTCGGTACCGTTTGAATGCTTCCTCCTTATTGCGGACAGCAGTAGAACAAGCATGAGTAAACCAAGATTATTTTGCATTAGTCTGAGAGAAAGAAAATGGAATGCATGCCTCCATGCCTGATTGATTACCCCAGTAATGCGTTCAGCACTCTCCGAGGGTCCCTGGCCATGGAAGCAAAAAATAATTTCATGGGAAATCAAAGAAGTACTGCTGGAGAGCCTACCAGTCGGCTTCGCCAAAGTGCCACAACTGCCGCCGGCTGGGAGGATCGGGTGCCCGTATTGGAGAGATAGGACAGGTGACAGAGCCAAGTTTATGGTCGGAGGAGCTCAAAGGAAAGAAAAGATCTACAGTATAAGAAGAAGGGTTAGATGTTAGAGATAAGTCAAGATTGTTGGGCCGATCTCCGAGGTGATTCGGGATACGGGTGGGTTGCTGAACCAACTGCTCTAGGTCTTTTAAGACAGAAAAGACACTGGCTTTGTTCACCAGGTTGGTCAGTAGTATGAGAAGAGAGCCATTGGCGGTGGTGAACGTTGACATCTCCTTAGTTGGAGATTCCTGAAAAATAATTTTGATGTGGAAGAAAGAAGTGTGGTGTGCATGTTTAGTGTAGTGAAGTGGATAGGAGGAGGAGGTGTTTGTAAGGCCTAGCTGGAATACTCTCAGTGTAAGGGAGGCACAACGGAAGTCAGTAAGAGAAGCCAAGCAAATGAAACAGGAGTTCCAGTGACTCCTTATCAAATGCTTATAACCTCTCCTGGGTCTAGCTAGCCCAGTTCGATTGGTGCCTACAATCTCCCCCTGTGTAGTATAAATTACAGTACTATGGTCTAGTCAAGTTTTACTAGCATCAGTTTGTTACCGATATATACTTTACTATTTCCACTGGTTGGAACCCCTACAGATTACTTCAACAGCTCAGCTAAATAAATAATAGCAAACCACTATTATTAATTTCAAGATTGTCTAATATGATATAGTTATCTTTAATTGACTATTTGATATATTTGTTGACTGGTTATGTTCTGATCACGTAAGTCAATTTTAACGAAGAGTTGCTTAAAAACATGGTGTTCATTACAAGATGACTTATTGTGTTCAAGGAAATGTTACTTTTTGTATTTGTATAATTTGTGCCTATTAAACATTATAATATACATAGTGCACACGCATTCAGAACGTCAGATGCTAAATTTTATTACAATACATTTACTTTGTAACTCCGTGGTTATCCTCCGAATAATGTTCTCATATAACTTGAGAACTGGAGTGGCAGCCAAAACGTTGACCGGTAAAGTATTTCACCTCCTCTGAGATCAAATGGAAGACCTGTGTGTTTGATCTTCCTTTGTTGTTGTAAAGTTAACTTGGCCATTAATGTAATTGATGGCGCTTCATTTCAACAGTTTATAGGATCAAAGGTTCAATAAATACTAGTACCAGTATTCGTCAACCGATAACACACGGAAGCAAACAACAACAAATCATATTAAATTATGTGTACGTATATTATTAGCATGTCATTCATAACAAAGATTGGAAGAATACAATAATAGGAACATATACAGTATATTTATAGGAATATATATTTTCATTAATTTTAGTCCATTTAATTTATATCTTTTCTGCCATTTCGTTTACTTAATCCAAAGCTACTTACCATTAACTGTTCACCTACTTATTGCTAGTATACAGTACAGGGGCACTAAACTATGCTTCCAACAAGCTTAATCAAACACCCTCTAGACCCCCCCCCCCCTTCCCCCCCTTAAGATAAATGTTTACATTTTTCGGTAGAAAACTGTCCCGGCCGAAGGCCGATTTCTCCTAGAATTATAGGCTCGCCATCCCTCGCTAGGAATATATCGACACCTATAATGCAAGAAAAGGTCTTCATATTTGACAAATAAATGGGGCGAAACGTTTTATAATCGCCAAACTAATGGGACGAACGTCTTCACATCTCAAAGCTAATGGGACTAAACGTTAGGAAGAAAAAAACAACTACCTTCCCCCTTAAGTGACGAGGGAAAATTAAATTTAATTACTGTTAAAACGTTGGTGAGGAGTTATAGACGTACAATAGTTACTGTATGGTTCTAGTCATGTGGTGATGGGCTGGTCTATCAGAGTGAGAACTGAGCGATCTCTGCCATACCCATAGCTTACTCTGACTGTTCCTTTTACTTATATGTTTTCTAGATCTCAAGTGACGGCGTCTTTTCCGTGGATTGACCTCCCAATCTACCAAGATTGGAAGCCAAAGCGTCACATTTTTCCTTTGCCCCTCAACTTTCTCTTCATAATTGCTGAGGGGCACAGGGTCCTGGATGGGGCTTTGGTTTTCCGGGCGTTTCCGCACCCTCCTCAGCTCCCCGCCATGGAGTGGCTTCGGTCACCCAGGCTTTATTGTGGACGGCGGGGGGGGGGGGGGGGGGGGGGGGGGGCGGGCGCTCGGTTATGGCCTTGGCCTTGCTCGGGGCCTTGGGGCTGTTCGGCCAGGCAGCTTGGGGAACAACAACAACTAAGGTTATGGGGTTAATGGGAACAAGAGTTACGTAAGTATTGTTTAACCTAATGTAATGGTTCGATGACTAGGTGCTTTTACCAACACTAACATCAACAATATGAAGGTTAGCAATGCATTAATGTCGTCATCTGTCCAATAAAGTTACCAGGACAACTAATTTAGCCAGAGCCAACATACTGTATTGGTGGAGTTGGCACTGGTTGACAGCTACTGTGTAATATGATCTATTGGTTGATTTGTCTGGTCACCGTCTTAATTAATTAATTAAGGAATGGGGGGGGGGGGGGGGTCCGATTGATTGTTCTGGCCTCCCTTTTCCCCCATCTTTATACCTCATTAGGTTTCAGATTTTAAGATGTTCGATCCATTAGTTTGGCGATTTTAACACTGTTCACCCCATTTCTTTGTCAGAACCTTTCGTGCCATTTAGGTGTCGATTTGTTCCTGGCGAACGATAGTGAGCCTGTAATTTTATGAGGAACTGACCTTCGGCCGGAATATTTTTTAACGAACAATGTACACATTTATCTTGAAGGAATAGCTAGGGCTGTTTTCAAGGTTGATGGAGGTCTAGCGAGGAAACTAAAATAGATAAATAAATAGACAAACAAATAATGTCTACCCCCTTCATAGTGCCCTTAAGGGGTTTAGTATGTTCTCTAGACCTCCATCAAACTTAAAATTACACCCCCTAGACCCCCTTACAAGATAAATTTGTACATTTTTCGGTAGAAAAATGTCCCGGCCGAAGGCCGCTTACTCTTAAATTACAGGCCCGCTATCGCTCGCCAGGAAAAAATCGACACCTAAATGGCACGAAAGGTCTTCAAATTGACAGAAATTGGGTGAAGGTTCTTATAATCGCCAAACTAATGGGGCGAACGTCTTAAAATATCAAAAGCAATGGGGCTATACATGAGGGAGAAAGGGGTTCAGAAAAAAATCCCTTGAGTAGAAATCTCCCCTTAAACCCATTACATACCCTTACAACTACAAGCAGCCTCGAAAGGATCAATACATATGTTGTTGCTTGTTTTCCTTTGTACTAAGCGTTCTGATAAACATAATAATTGATATTGGTTCAGGGGTAATTTATCGAGAGGACTTCCCTAGTGGTTAAGGCCCCATTAATTGCTCTTTCCATTCACATATGCATAGCCTACGTGAGTTGCAGTTGGGATGTGTGTACATGCTTAGATTGATATGCAGGATTCGAAGTTGCATAATAAATCGTAGGCAGTGTCCACCATTCTTTAACTGTCTACGTGGTGCGATGCATAAGGTGTTGATTTTCGGTGTGAGCATCCTGGATTCGAATCCACGGACTGCCACATGTGTTTGTAAATTTCATTAATCGATTTTAGGAGTATAGTTGGTTGTTGGAAGGAACATAATAACTTATAGCTACAGGCAGGAAGGTTGCGAACATTATTTATCACCTTTTGTAACGTCGACATCCTTTTAACTCTATTATGGCTAACAATGATCGATTTTAATCAATTTAGACAAAATATCTAGTAAGTATATGGCTTTGAACTATCTCAATCAACCCTTTTAACTACCACTGATTCATCCTAGGCTGCATAAGATCGTCTAGGTATAGTTAGAATATTAGTATTAACATTTAATATTAACAGTTATTAATTGCCCAGGTTGTGACTGTAGTACAGTGATGACTATATTGTTACTGATGATGTCTATAATTATATTGTTGCTGATGATGTCTATAATTATATTGTTGCTGATGATGTCTATAATTATATTGTTGCTGATGATGTCTATAATTATATTGTTGCTGATGATGTCTATAATTAAATAATTTAGCTTAGCTTAGAAAGGACCCTTGACAGCCATAGAGGTCCTTCCTAAAGATAACAGCCATTGTATAATATTATTGTAACTTGACCCTTCTGTACCGGCGACGTATTGTAACTTGACCCTTCTGTACCGGCGACGTATTGTAACTTGACCCTTCTGTACCGGCGACGTATTGTAACTTGACCCTTCTGTACCGGCGACGTATTGTAACTTGACCCTTCTGTACCGGCGACGTATTGTAACTTGACCCTTCTGTACCGGCGACGTATTGTAACTTGACCCTTCTGTACCGGCGACGTATTGTAACTTGACCCTTCTGTACCGGCGACGTATTTTTAAATATATTATAGCTAGGCTACATTTGGACAATGTTATGCAGTTTTAAGAAGGATCTGTGGTAGTAAGTTGGGTTAAGTGAGATCATTCTAAGCCTATTAAGTGCTGGAGACCCTTTCTAAATTGAATACAATCGTCTAATTGTATCCAGGATAATGTTAACCCCTTCTATACCGACGACGTCTATTGAATTGTGTTCTAGCTATATTTAGACATTGTTTATGCAGTATAAGAAGGATCCGTGGTAGTAAGAAGGGTCAAGTTAGATCATTGTTTATGCAGTATAAGAAGGATCCGTGGTAGTAAGAAGGGTCAAGTTAGATCATTGTTTATGCAGTATAAGAAGGATCCGTGGTAGTAACAAGGGTCAAGTTAGATCATTGTTTATGCAGTATAAGAAGGATCCGTGGTAGTAAGAAGGGTCAAGTTAGATCATTGTTTATGCAGTATAAGAAGGATCCGTGGTAGTAAGAAGGGTCAAGTTAGATCATTGTTTATGCAGTATAAGAAGGATCCGTGGTAGTAAGAAGGGTCAAGTTAGATCATTGTTTATGCAGTATAAGAAGGATCCGTGGTAGTAACAAGGGTCAAGTTAGATCATTTGAAGCCTTTTAATTGCTGGAGGCCCTATATAAACGGAATAAAATTGCCTAATAGTAGCCAGAATAAAGTTCAAAGAACGGCACCGGTACAGAAGGGGTTAAAAGAACGGCACCTGTACAGAAGGAGTTAAAAGAACGGCACCGGTACAGAAGGAGTTAAAAGAACGGCACCGGTACAGAAGGAGTTAAAAGAACGGCACCGGTACAGAAGGAGTTAAAAGAACGGCACCGGTACAGAAGGGGTTAAAAGAACGGCACCGGTACAGAAGGAGTTAAAAGAACGGCACCGGTACAGAAGGAGTTAAAAGAACGGCACCGGTACAGAAGGAGTTAAAAGAACGGCACCGGTACAGAAGGAGTTAAAAGAACGGCACCGGTACAGAAGGAGTTAAAAGAACGGCACCGGTACAGAAGGAGTTAAAAGAACGGCACCGGTACAGAAGGAGTTAAAAGAACGGCACCGGTACAGAAGGAGTTAAAAGAACGGCACCGGTACAGAAGGAGTTAAAAGAACGGCACCGGTACAGAAGGAGTTAAAAGAACGGCACCGGTACAGAAGGGGTTAAAAGAACGGCACCGGTACAGAAGGAGTTAAAAGAACGGCACCGGTACAGAAGGAGTTAAAAGAACGGCACCGGTACAGAAGGAGTTAAAAGAACGGCACCGGTACAGAAGGAGTTAAAAGAACGGCACCGGTACAGAAGGAGTTAAAAGAACGGCACCGGTACAGAAGGAGTTAAAAGAACGGCACCGGTACAGAAGGAGTTAAAAGAACGGCACCGGTACAGAAGGAGTTAAAAGAACGGCACCGGTACAGAAGGGGTTAAAAGGACGACATCGGTACTGAATGGGTTCAGGGGAAATGTGTATTTTTCTGGACCCCCTTCTCCCTCATGTTTTTCCCCATCATTCGCGTAATTCCTTTGGCGATTTTAAGACCCTTTGGGCCATTTAGGTGTCGACTTTTGTATTGGCGAGTGATAGCCAGCCTGTAAAGCAGGAGGGACCGGCCTTCGGCCGGGACGGTTTTCTACCGAAAATTGTACAATTTTATCTAGAAGGGGGTTCTTGTGGGTGTTGCTTTGAAGGTCTAAGGAGGAAACTAACAACAAAAAATATATAATATGAATAATAAGACAAATATATACTGCATATACATCGACCAATACATACACCCTTCCCCCCTTAAAAGGCCTCTCCACTGAACTATCAGAGTCAGATTCAATAAACAATGTATGGACAAAATATTGGAGCCCAACATACATCACTGTATATAAATAGGGAAGCTAATAAAGAGGACTTGTTGCTGCTGACGAGAGAGAGAGAGAGAGAAAGAGAGTGTGAGCGAGTGAGAGAGATAGGTAGAAGAAGAGATACACAAAGGGAGATAAAGAATACATGGGCTACATTCCCAGTGGCGACATATTGACAAAGGACAATAATGAAGGTGACTAAGGTGGTCGTTGTGTTACTGAAGGAGCAGATGAGGAGGATATGGGGCATTTCTTCCACTGGGAGAGAAGGCGAGAGAAAGGTTTGGAATATATAGTTTAGACAAGATTGGAACGGCAAAGGAAATGTATGTGTCAATTTATGAAATATAGAGATGAAAACGTAATTTTAAGAATCCTGATTTAAACAATATAAATACATTATTATAAATATAGCTTATATACCGTCAAAGAAATATATAGTTTAACGAGATATCGAGCTATAGAATAAACAAATTTGCCATTAAAACCATAGCACACTAATAGTATTGCTCATTCGCACAAGAAAGACTTACACAATCTATGTTTTACATGAATAAAACAACTGTTTATTTTGTTAATGTTAATAGGACTAATAATGTTATCTAACTGAAGTAATTTAGTGATGCTTCCAGTGCTAGTAACGAAGTTATAGTGGTTTTGCTTTTACCAATATAACAGGATGAAGACTCAAATAAAACCATATATCTCACAAACAGAGAAGGATCTGGAGGTGAAGGCCAGAACGATAAGTTAAAGGAGGAAGTGCAAGATGTAAGGTGTAGTAGGAGGTTAACAGAGAGAGAGAGAGAGAGAGAGAGAGAATACTACCTAATCAATTAGATATTTGCATGTTAGGCTTAATGAATTAATTTCATCATGTCAAATTGTAACTGGAGATGATTTATTTCTCTGTGTCTGAAGGAGAGAAGAGGCAGGCTGCCTGTAATGAGTGTGTCCCCCAAAGCCGAAAAAGTGACAGAGTCAAATTCAAGGTACGTTGGGGTAAAACCTTCCTGCACACACAAAGTTTAACGCATTCTAATTCATAGGACGAAGGAAAAATTGATTGAAGGAGATAGTTCCAAGAAAGAATGAGAACAAAATGTAATTATTGGGTTGGAGAGCTTGACATAATAGGGTTGGGATTATTTTGAAAGGCAGGTGACCCCCATTCGCCAAAAGGGAGAGATTATGCACCGAGAGAGCTCTGAAGAACACTGATTGCTATAGCAGTAGAAGAGTAAAAAATATGCAACACTGCGGCATGTAGAAAGAGATTGTAAGAAATTAGTAAGAGGTGGTGAATTTATAAGACAGAATGCTTTGGACTCTACCCTTGTGAGAAATGCGGTATGGGTGGAAGCTTCCCACACATGTGAATAATACTCAATACCTGGGTGCACTGTGCCCCTGTACGGAGCAAGAAACTGTGAAGAACCCACATAGACGGTTGACCACACTCAACCTCTGGGAAGCCGCTTTAGCTAGAGTGGTGGTCTCTCCAGGAAAGGTTAGAATAAAAGGAGACACCAAGGATATTAAGAGAAGATGAGGGGTATATTTATGTATTGTTGAAGAATATAGGATAGTCATGTGGAAGATTGTGACAGGTGGACAGATGTAGAAATTGGGTTTTGGAAGTATTGTAAGCAACAAGATTTTCACTGCCCTAATTAGAAATGTTTGAAAGATCAGAGGATATGTGCGCCATGACTTAAAAGTAGATCACCAGTAAAGCAGCCTTTAAGGAAGCCATACTGGCAATCTGAATAAAGGTTATGGGAAGTCAGATGCTTAAGAAATGTTGAATTATGAAGAGATTCGAAAACTCCAGAAAAACAAGATGTGAAGGCAATTGGACGATAGTTGGAGGGTTGAGAGCAGTCACTCTTCTTCGGAACAGGTTGAATAAGAGCAACCTTCCAACAAGAAGGAAAGGTATTAGATGCAAGACAGAGGTGGACGAGTTTACCTAGACAAGGAGTCAGCACAGAAACACATTTTTTAGTACAACAGGAGGGGCACCATCTAGCCTGTACGCCTTCTTAGTATTAAACCTAGACAGAGCAGAAAGTACATCGGAAGATGTCCATACTCTATATACTCTATTTAGTATGAACAGTATCAATGCTACGTAATTTGGGTTGATGTAGCGTTACGTATCCTTCCATCCTTCCGTAGTCTTAAGTTGAACGCTTCCTTAACCTTAGGTTGAACGTTACATATTTCGGGAAGCATATGTTATTTTGTAGTTAAATATGAGCATGTATTGTAGGATTATAATTCCCATATATTACTGTGTTACTTATTATTATTGTTCCCATGTATTTCATTGTATAATAATGGGATACATTTACCGCATGCTTTGCACGCGCGCTGACTCGAGGAAGACTCCCTTGTCCGACTCTCCAACCAACCTTCGTCTCTGCCACACACTTTATTGACAACGTTTCGCAGATAGCTTCATCAGGTCACTAACAAATACTGGTACCTACTGTAGGAGGCCTTAAATATCCGTCATGGCAGGTGGCGGGGGAGGAGTGGGGATGCGGGGGTTGAGAAGGAGGAAGGAGGCAGGACAGGGAGGGGTCAGAAGCATGGGGGGAGGGGAGGAGGAGACTAGATATGGGTAAAATACATCAGTTGGCACAAGCAAAATCAGACATACAAACATGCATACAGGATAACAACTCTACTACTACTACTACTAATAATCATAATAATAATAATAATTAAAGTTACAAGCAACGTTGTGCGGGGTTCGAGCGGGGTTGCACGCAGGGTATTGTGTTGGATACAAGGGCTGTGCCACATATAGCAAAATATCATGTATCTTATCGGGCATGGAGAAAGTACAGAAGGAATATAGTGTAGCCATTTTGGCTATGGCCACTTAGACCATTAACCCTAGTCTAGCGGGTCCTCTGTGGCCGTTTTGGGCCTTTTCAGGCCATTCTGACTGCTATATCAACCATCAGTATGAAAGGAACTGTATTGCGCCAAAAACTAGGTGGAAATCGCTACACAATGACGCCACATACAGCTACGTAGCACTCGTGGAGCACTGACAGTGTTACCTCGAAGATGGAAGTTTAGCTGATTTTGCTACCTTGCTCACTTTTAGCGAACTATTGGTTACACTGTCATCCTCCCGTGCGGTGGGGGAACTGGAGTTAGTGTGGGCCGGGAGGCCACAGATGTCGGACGTATGGATCATTACTATCCCACCCATTTTCACTCGATTTCCACCCTTTTTTCACCCGTTTTTTGCCAGTTTTTTCAACTCGACTTATGTGGTGAGCCGCTTTTTAAGGGTTAAGGAGTGTGACCATTTTGGTTAAAGCTATTAATCCTGTACGAGTTGTTGGTGTTGTTGTTGTTGTTGTTCCCTAAGCTGCCTGGCCGAACAGCCCCGAGTCCCTGAGGAAGCCCATGGCCATGATCGGGCTTTCCCACAGAGCTCTCATTGAGTGTAGATTGTGTTGTTGGCGTAAGTGGTTGTGTGAAATGCAGTCTTCTATGATGTGTTTAATGGTATGGGGTGCTGTGTTACATCCCGGGCAGGCGTCGACAACGGAGTCATCCAGTCTCTTCTGATAGCTCAGGAGAGCTGGATGGTGTCCGCATCTCAGCCTGGCCAGGTGGACTCTGTCCTCGCGAGGAAGGGAGGATTTGGAAGGATGGATTTCGGGAGGTCGTGCTTGCAGCTGCGTGTTGCCTGTGAGTGAGTGGATGGATCGGCGAGAGATATGAGTATGGATGTGCTTCTGGAAGTTGGTTCGGGGTGGGAAGGGAGGGAGAGAGGACAGTAATTGTGTATGATACCGTGTGCTGGGTGTTGTTTTGATATTTCTTGGTGTCTGTGGGTGTGTTGCCATGTAGTTTAGTGGGTGGTCTTGGTTCGTGGAGGCTGCTGCCAGGAATTGAGTGCCTCTCATATCCAGATGGTCTTTGACTTTGAGGATTTGGGTTTCTTGATGTAGGTGATCTGTGGGTGCAGTAGCTGTGCAGCCTGTAATGATCTTCAGGGCTTTGTTTTGAATAGTCTGTATGGTCTTATGATGTGTTTCAGCTAGGTTAGAAGCCCAGGATGGGCTTGCGTATTCCATCACTGATCTTATGTATTGTTTATATACTGTGGTGGTAGTTTCTTTGTTGTGTCCAAATTTTGTGTGAGCAAGTGACCTGAGGGCGTTAACTCTGGGTGTCAGTTTCTTTTTAATGTTTGTGGTGTGCTGTTTGAATGTCATATGAGTATCATATGTTACTCCTAGGATTTTGGGTGTGTGTGTATGTGTTAGGGATGAGTTGAGGGATGTATTCGTGTTCTCCTGTCCAGCTTGTGAGCAGGGTTGCGGTGGATTTGGCTGTGGCTAGATTAAGTCTGTTTGTAGTGCACCAGCCATGTAGTGTGTTGAGATAGGGTTGAAGGAGATCTGTTGCTCTTTTTGGGTCATGGTGTGTGCATGTGAGTGTTATGTCATCTGCATAGGAGGCTAAGTTTATTTGGGGCGTATTGGGTGAAGTTATATCGTGCATGTACAGATTGAAGAGTGCGGGCGATAGGACGGATCCTTGTGGGACTCCGTTTGGAAAGTTTCTGATTTTAGATGACTGACCGGCAAAAGATACGTATGCACATCTGCCTGCTAGGAAGTTGGCCAGCCACCTTTTTGTGTTGTTGTGCATGTTTGTGTTGTAGATTTTGTTTGTTAGGTTGTGGCGTGGGATGGCATCGAAGGCTTTACTAATGTCGAGTGTGGCTAATAGTGATCTGTGTGGTGGTCTAGCTGAGTTGTTGCTGTCAAAAGCTCTTTGTGTAAGGTCTGTGAGAAGAGTGTTTGTGGAGTGCAGTGGCCTAAAGCCATGTTGTGTTGGAGCTATGGGTAGGTCAGGTGTAATTAGTTGTAATACTAGGCGTTCCATGACTTTGGAGGGGGAGCAAAGGAGTGTGATGGGGCGGTGCGAGGAGGGTAGCGTGGGGTCTTTGTTGGGTTTGGGGAATGTGGTGATGAGACCATGCTTCCAAATGTCTGGTATTCTGTTGTGTGAATAACTGTAGTTTGATATGTTAGTGAGTGCTTGTATGCCTTGTGGTCCCAGGTGTCTGAGGTGTATGTTGCTTATGTTGTCTAGGCCACAAGCGGGTGAGTGCTTGAGATTGTTGATGATATGCTTTGTCTGGTGATTGGTGAACGATGTATAGTCAAGGTCTGTGGGGAATTGTCTCTTACGTCGGATGACACGTCGGTCGTCTTTGTGAGGTTTTAGGTGGCTGACATGTGAGAAGTGATTGATGAGAGTGTTTGCTTGTTGTTTACATGAAGGAGTAGAGTCTGTTGTTGTGATTGCAGCATGTGATTGTGTTGTGTTGCTGTTGGAAAGTGTGATGCTGTTTAGTGTTTTGTAGAGTTTTTTGGGGTTTGTTTTGTGATCAAGTGTTTGTTGGAAGTTATTCCAATTAAGTTTTTGTTGTTCTTGTATTTTGTTGTTAGTTTGGGTGTTCAGTGCTTGGATTTGTTGTGTGATGTCTTGTGTGTGGGGTGCTGGGGAGTGTTTCAGTATGTCGCGTTGTCTGATGAGGTTTTTAATTTCTGGTGTGAAGTTGGGGTTGTGTCTTTTTCTGTTACCTCTTGGAATGTGTTTCTTGTCAGCATTTTGGATAGTTTTATTGAGTATGTGTACAGCATTGTTGATGTTAGTGATGGGTGTACTGTTTAGAGTTGTGAAGTGTTCTGTCTCATTTGTGAATGCTTCCCAGTTAGCTCTTTTATAATTGGTGTATGTGTGTTTGTGGCTAGCTGGGGTGAGTCTGGTTTTGGTGGTGATAATGATCGGGAGGTGGTCAGAGCTTAAGGTTCTGACCACCCTCCAGGATGTTGTGGGGGCGAGTTCTGGGGAGCAAAAGGTGATGTCTGGAGATGATGGATTATAGAGGGCTTGGTGAGGAATATGGGTATGTTGATGGATGTCGTTAAGGATGATGAGGTTATCAGTTTGGTTTTGTAGTACCAGCCCTCTGTCTGTGTCGGGGTTGTCGATAAACCAGGCCGACGTCTTGGCGTTGAAGTCACCACCCAGGATGATGTGTGGGGTGTTTGTGATGTGTTGTAAGTGTGGTCTGTATTCATTTGGTACTGTAGGGGATGTATGTGTTTATGATGGTTATGTTGGAGTTGTTGCCAGTGCGTATTTTAATTGATTGTATTTCTGTTGTGTTATTATTTGGGGGGAGGAGGGATTTGGTTTGTACACTGGTAACTATGTATGATATTTCTTTGTGTACCAGGGTGATGAGTCCACTGCCTCCGCCGACAGCCCGATCTTGTCTGATGGTGGTGAAATCATGAAATGTGGGTGTTTTTTGTGTTGTGCGGAGTTTTGTTTCTTGTAAGATGGCAATGTGTATGTTGTGTTGTTTGATGAAGTGTGAGAGTTTGTGTTTCTTTGTGTTGATGCCATCTATGTTCAACTGAAGAATGTTAATGTTATGTGCACGATGTATGTTGGGTGCTGCTGCACGAGGATGGGGAGGGAGGGGCTGGGGGTGGGGGTGAGGGAGGGGCTGGGGGTTGGGATGGGTGAGGTGGGGGTGGGGATTGGGGAGCAGGAGATGGAGTTGGAATGGATTAGGATGGGGTGTGGTGTGTTGAGTTGAGGATGTGGATGGTATGGGAAGGTTAGGTGGGTTAGGGAGGAGAGGTGGACGGGTTTTAGGGGGGGGGAGTGAATGATATGGGAAGGTTAGGTGGGTTGGGGAGGAGAGGTGGACGGGTTTTAGGTGAGGGATTTGACTGGGACCGGGAGGGGCATGAGGAACAGGTCCAGGTGTTCATGTAGTGTTTCTTGGAGGCAAGTGTTGTGCAGGTGAAGTGGGTCCAGTTCCTGCATGAATTGCAGAGAACTGAACCCTTAGTGTGGCGACTCGAAGTGATGGGTTTTGAGCAAGTTGGACATATGTATGTGTAGGTGGGTCCTGGGTTGCTCTCAATGTCTCTGGCTAGAAGAAGTCTTCGAGAAATGACAGCCGGAGAGTCATTTCTCGGTGTAGGAAAAACTGTGTGATGTGTGTGTGTGGTGTGAGAGGTGTGTAAATTCCCGGCGCGACCGAAGCCGCTCCAAGGACTCCTGTACGAGTAGGCATAATTGCCCGAAATTGCCTTCATTCCCTGCTTATTTTCATGCATAAGCAAAAGCCAGAGCGTAATACAATTATGTATTCGTGAAAGTACGGTAATAGCTTTCAAATTACTCCTGAATCATCCCTGTACGACGTCTGGTTTTCTTGTAAGGATCTTGCAAACGAAGGGCAAAATTGCTAAAAAATTACCAAATCCGATAGGCGAAATCGCTAAAAATTACCAATTATTTTCTGTTTTCGCTATGTGTGACGCTGCACATAAGTGAGCTCTCTCTCACACAAACCTCAGTGTCGTTGCGGGGTCTGTAGGCTCCGGCTGACGTCCATCCGTGCTGCTTGCAAAAGCTGGCCGGGCTCACAGGCTACAAAATAGCCGGAAAATCGTCTCCGTCATATGAGGGGCCCCGCGGGAATTGGGTTAAGAAGTGTGGTTGTTTTGATTATTTGATAGGGTCACCATAAGGGTAATGGTGTGGCATTTTTTCTGTACAGAAGCTTGGCCTTTCTGGTTGGGGCTTCTTAGGAATGTGACCTTTTTCGTTAGCCATGGAGAAACTGCAGAGGTACAAATTATTATAAGCAACCTCATGTTAAAAATATCTTATATATTTTTGTTTAGCTTTACTTGGCATTCTCTTCCTCTTATGTATCTAGCAATTTAACCCCCTCAAACTCCTTATGACGCGATGGTGTGGTAATTACCCCGGGCCAAAAAGCTCTAAAAGACGATCGAGTGATAATTCAAGTGAGCTTGAAATACGCAGGCGTTTCGTTCATGGTCACCTCTTCGGGGATGAAGGTGTCCGGCAATATATACCGGTAGGCTATAGATAAATTCATTTTTGGGCTATTTCTTCTATTTTATTTATCCTGTTAAAGTGCTTGATTGATTTTTGTGCTAATGTAGTTAGTATTTGATGTAATTTTACATATTTCAGCTAAATCTGAAGAGCACATGCAATTTATTTGTGCATGTTCAGTAAGTATTGCTGGGGAAAGGGTTAACGTATTCTACTTTTGGGGTATTTATTCTATGTTTTTATCCTGTTTCTGTGATTGATTGAGTTTTGTGCTAATGTAGTTGGTATTTGGTATAATTTTACATATTTTAGATAAATCAGAAGAGCACATGCAATATATTTGGGCATTTTCAGTCAGTATTGCTGGGGAAACGGTTAACATACATTATTCATCATAAGAAGGGCAGAGGATGTGTAGCTCAGATCTTTGCCCTGAAATATGTTGTGGAGAAATATCTTGAGAAGGGACAAAAGTTGTATGCTGCCTTCATGGACTTGGAGAAGGCCTATGACAGAGTTGATAGAGAAGGTACCGGTATGTAGAAAGTACTTGGAATATACGGAGCAGATAGCAAGTTGCTGAAAGCAGTGAAAAGCATGTATGAGGGTGCAAAGGTGTCAGTATGTGTTGAGAATGAACAGAGCGAGTTCTTTGACCTGAATTTTGGGTAAAAGAAAGGGTGTGTGATGTCCCCGTGGTTGTTCAATATATACTGAACTGTATATGAATGGAGTCATAAAAGAAATGCAAGGATGAGCAGTGGATGTTGGTGTACCACTAATAAGGGAAGGCAACGAGTGGAATGACAGAGTTGATAGAGAAGGTATGTGGAAAGTACTGAGAATATATGGAGTAGATGGCAAGTTGCTGAAAGCAGTGAAGAGTATGTATGAGAGTGCAAAGGTATCAGTATGTGTGAAGAATGAACAGAGGGAGTTCTTTGATCTGAATGTTTGGTAAAGCAAGGATGTGTGATGTCCCGATGGTTGTTCTATATATACAGTATATGGATGGAGTCATAAAAGAAATACAATGAAGAGCAGTGGATGTTTGTGTACTGCTGTTTGCTGACGATATGAATGGGAGTTGCAGGGTCTGGTAAATATGTTTGGAACAGTGTGCAAAAAATGGAATCTGAAGGTAAATGCGGGGAAGAGCAAGGTTATGATCTTCGAAAGGGGTGAAGCCACAGAGTGTGAGGTGAAGTTGAACGGTCAGGCTATGGAGATTGTCAGCTCATTTAAGTATCTTGGCAGTGTACAGAGTAAAGATGGGAGTATGGATGAAGAAGTGTGGGAGAAGGTGCGACAGGGGAAGAGGGTTGTAGGAATGCTGAAAGCAGTAACATGAAATAGGGTGATCAGCATGGAACTGAAGAAGTCCTTGCATGACAGTGTGGTAATCCCGACACTGACTTACGGAAGCGAAGCATGGACGTTGTTGGAGAGATGCAAACCAAGAGTGAAAGGGATGGAAATGATTTACTTGAGAAGTGTGTGCAGAGTTACATGGAGGGATAGACAGACGAATGAGGAAGTACGAGAGAGGTGTGGTGTGAATGTACTGGAAAGTGCGAAAAAGAACACCTTGAGATGGTTCGGCCATGTGGAACGTATGGCAACCGAGAGAATGACTACGAGCGTGTACGAGTGAGGTGGAAGGACAGAGGGAGAAATAAACCGAGAGAGAGGTGGAAGGATGGAGTTAAGAAGTATATGCGTGAAAGCGGTGCTGGATGGGAGGAGGGGCATCGACTGACTGGGGACAGAGGTGCATAGGGGTGTTTCGTTCGTGGCCAATCCTTCGGGGATCAAGGCGTCCGTCAATAGATAGATAGATAAATTCATCTTTAGGGCTATTTCTTACATTTTCTTTATCCTGTTAGTGTACTTTATTAAAATTTTTGATAATGTAGTTGGTAATTGGTGTAATTTTACATATTTCAGATAAAGGATGTCAACAGAATAACAAATGATGAGCTGAAGAGACGTTTAGGTATAAAGAGTATTAGCGAGGAGATGCGTACAAGTAAACTGGGATGGTATGGACATGTGGAGAGAATGGATGAACAAAATTGGGTGAAAAGATGCAGGTCTGCGATTGTGGAGGGAGCTGCACCAAGGGGTGGACCGAGTAAGACCTGGGATCGGACTATACGTGCCGATCTCAAATCCAAAAACTTGACAAGTAAAGCATCCCTTAACAGGGTTGCCTGGAACGCCGCCATTAGGAAAAGAGACTGAAACTGCACATCTGTGTGGAGCACTCAGTCTTAAAATGTTATGTACGTATGTATTGTGACGCACCCCAGTGCTGTGTAACGCAACCTGATTGTACTCCTTGGTACTCGACTGTACCGCCCGTGATCTGGCTACCGTCAGCCGCAATGTATATTGAGTGTGACAACTTATAACTATGTTCTTTGTATCTCTGCAAAGGTCTCGTCATGTGCTAACCAGTGGTGGGTTTTGTTTTAAGCCATGTCGAGACCTTCCATTTAATATGTAGTATCAATAGAGAAGTTGATAGATAATACAATGGGAGTTCAGAGAGAGAGAGTGAGTTAGGCTTCAGAGCAAGAGGGTAGCAACGTGCCGCGCTGCCGGCCGGGTGGTTGCCAGACGTATGGACTGGTTGTCAGCCTTGCCCTTATAGCTAGGCGCGATAGGGTTGGTAGTCCATTGTTGCCTGCCTGGGCTGGGCCCATGTTGTCGTACAGCACATTGCCTGGAGGCTGGCTGCGTGTTCTATGACCAGGTTGCCTAGAACCTTTGAGATTCTAACATCCCTTGCTCTCTCTCCCCACTTCTCACGGTTGCACTCTTTCTCTCTGACGACATTACTCTCATTTCATTCTTCTCTCTATTTAAATGCATAACCTTCCCTTGAGGTCCTAAAGGAGTTTCAGCACTCACCTCTCGTATTACTCTTAGGACAAGCATATATTTACATGTATTAGATTTAAGGGGTTAATGTGAACAGCGATCTTCTTGATGAGGATAGTTGGTGAACGTTCTACATGTTCACGAGTTATATGCCCTGCTCATCATCCCATTTGTGACTAGACTGGTGCCATGTGTAAGAGCCCGACCATGCCCAGGAGTTGTCTGTAGAGGGACGAGGACTTAGCCTTGATTTGCATACCGAGCCAGGAGCGAGTGTAGCACCCGAGACTACAGCTCGCTCGTAGTGCCGGTATAGTAGAGTAACGTAATTTATCTGTCCTTGTGTTCTCTACAGTCTTCTCCTGGGTTCTCGCTTTCGGTGCTGGGACTCGTTGTTCCTGTGACTTGGCCTGCTAGCTAGAACACATGGGGATGATGAGTGGGATATATCTTTATTTTACTATGCATTGCAGCTCTCTTTAAGTATATATCTATAACACTTTACAATACACATTACTCACACACAAGACAACACTATTAATACTTTCATGTATCAATTAACTGCACTGTCGTTTTGCTGCTGTGTCCGGAGTTCTGTTGCGTAGGGCGCATACGGACTCGGAGGGGAGACAGAGTGAGAGAAGCGAAGTAGCCTATGCGGTAGTAGGCTACCGGCGCAGTACTGTTGCCTGCAACCTTTTAGTTATTCCAAGTATAGATTCATTATTATAATAAGTGACTACTGTTTATGTTCCTCCCATGTGTATTATTAGGTATCTACTGGATCATGAACATCTTGTATGCTACATGCTAGTGCATGTTAGTAGGGGACAGTTAGTGTAGTCCACGCGCTTTCAAGTAGGCGTGTACATTTGTCATTTAGCATTTCACTGTCATACCTTTAGCCTGCTTCTATTCTACATTATTAGAGGCTTAATATTAACGTAGTTTCTTGAGTATTGCATTTCTTTAGTAATAACGTAACCTATAAATGTCTGAGGGAGTTTAGCCTCATAGCCTACCCCTGTTGTACACTTTCGTCGAGTTAAGGTACCTCGTTACCGTAGACGATAACTCTGTAGGGCGTTGGTGCTTTTGTTGTCTGGAGCATATAGTATTTGGGACTGGAATCGAGCGTGTCGTTGTCACTTAAGCCATTTCTGTCCTACGATCAAGAATCCCGAATATGTATTGCCGATCCAGCCATAACAAAATGGCGACCTTGCACAAGATTCAGTAGTATCCTATCACATGTTTTTTGGAGAACTATTCTATGCTACCTAGTAGAGCTGGCTAGAATTTTCTTGCATATTGGAGGAATTTTTATTGTGTCATTATTGTATTGGTGGACTTGCAGATTGTTTCGTTAGGTGTCTAGAGTAGAGTCATTCAAGCATCTTTAACATTTTGTGAGTCGAGACTGCAATTAGTAATAAGCACTTTTTTTTTTTATGAACAGCAATTGTATAACCAGCACTATGTCTAATGACTCATCATTTACGGGGGAGGATAACACGGTACAGCCTAGTGACCAGCAAGTACAGCAGATATTTAGGGAGGGGAGTGTTATAAGTGGAGAGAGGGATGCCCGGGCATTTTTGCAGACACCTTTGACCGAACAGCGCCTGCAGGCTATTGATTGTTACGGTCTTCGCTGTTTAGCCACGGTTTTGGGGCGGGACTGTCCTGACAGTTGGCCCAAGAAGAATTTGGTGGCATGTTTGTTGGGTGATGGCGATGGGGCGGTGGGTGGAGTGGGGTCTTGGGGGGTTCCCTCCAAGCCTCCATTCCACTCTACCCCTGAGCTGGGCCCTCAGCCAGCGAGTCTTAGCACGATGCAGCAGGAGGGTTCTCAATGGCAAGCTGGCTTACCCGTAAACACGTCTCGGTGTGGATCCCCCATTTTGTGCTCTCCCCCCCCAGGCCTGTCTCCTGAGATGTTATTTCAGCTAGAATTAGCTAAGCTTAAGTTGCGAGAGAGTCAACAGGCTAGTATAGAACGGATTAAGCTGCAGGAGACTCAGATACAACAGGCTAGTATAGAACGGATTAAGCTGCAGGAGACTCAGATACAACAGGCTAGTATAGAACGCATAAAGGTTGCTAGAATCCAAGCCAATCAGGATGCAACCAGGTACCAGGCTGAAATGGATGTCGAGAAGTCTAGAGTAGAGACCACGGGGCGTCATCTCGGTGGTGGGCACCGGGTTACAGACTCACTTTCGCATTTAATTAAGTTAGTACCCGCATTTGATGAGACAGCAGTGACTGAGTTTTTTGCTCGTTTCGAAAAGAAGTGTCGTGAGTATGACTGGCCGGAGGTTAAATGGGCAGCATTAGTTTCATCACGTCTAGTGGGTAAGGGGTTGAAAGCCTACGATGCACTGTCACTGGACGAGAGTGTCGTGTATGGACTGGTGAAGGAGGCTGTGCTCCGGGCCTACGAACTGCAACCCGAAACTTATAGATTGAAGTTCCGTGGCGTGAATAAGAAGAGCGACGTCAGTTTTATGGAGCACGCACGGGACTTAACAGATGCATGTAATAACTGGTTTCGGTCCGAGCACGCAGAGTCGGCTGAGGAAATTAAGCAACTTTTCTATCTGGAACAGTTTTACAAATGTACTGGAACCGATCTAACGCTGAACATTAAGGAAAAATGTCCCAAGACAGTAGAGGAGGCTGCCAAGATGGCAGACCTCAGATTATCATTGATTCGTGGTTGCGGTGCCGCTCAGAGGGCTGAGTCAGGGCAGAAAGGGCGCTATACCCCACCCACCACAGTTTTCGATAATAACAAATCCTATGACACACATAACCACACTAAAAGCATTGCACCTAATAACACCTACAAACACAAGCCTCTCCCGTTTACTAATGGTCAGGCCCCTTCTTCGCCCGCACAAGGGAAGAAGCCCATTGGGGATGTGAAATGTTACAAATGTCAGAAGCTAGGGCATTATTCACGTGAGTGCCCTAGTAACACTCCCGCTAAGCCGGTGTCATTGGTTCACAGTATCGGTGTGTCTCTGAAGGCTGCAGCAACTGCCCGGGGTAGGTTGTCAGCAGCTGAGGCACACGCGGTAAAGAAGCGTACGGAAGGCTCGACACCTGTCCGGGACACTTTCTGTAGCCATCGGGGACACGGGTTTGTGAGCTTGGGGAGTGAACTACGGAGGGTTGACTTGTTGAGGGATACGGGGGCTTCGCAAACTTTGTTGAGGAACTTCACAGGGAAACCGATAAATGCGGCCAGAGTTGTTGTGGTGCAGGGTATAAATGCTACGAGGTCATACCCACTTGTGAGGTTGGAGTTGAGAGTGGGAGAGGTGTGCAGGGACCTGGATGTAGGGATCGTTGAGTGTTTGCCAGTTGAGGGCGTCGACCTTCTTCTCGGCAACGACTTTGCGGTGCCCACTTCCGGGACTCCACCCTTAGTCGTTGCCGAGAGGGTGGCCGACGTGGATGGTGAGAATCGGGAATGGGTTGGGAGGTGCCAACAGGATGAGATGGCCTGTGTGGTAACCCGATCTCGCTCTGCGGCTCCTGCACAGCCTAGCACTCAACCTCGGGGACAGTGGAGGAAGGATCAGGAGAAGGTTGCTAAGGGCAGGAAAAGGGACATTGATTCTGCTGCACTTCTCGGTGATTCGGTACTTGGACCTATAATAAACACGGGAGTTGACTCTGGCCCAGATATGGTGTGTAACAAGGCAGAGTTGGGTAAGACTTCGCGTGAGGCAAGAGCTGTAGCGAGAGCCGCTAAGGCAGTAGAGCCTACTAGCCGGGGTAATGTCTTATTACAAAACCATCTTGATGCATTGACGCCCGGGGACATTAGTGAGCAGCAGCTGCAAGACGCTAGCCTAGCTCGTTATAGCAATGGTGCCATAGAGTTGGAGGAAGATGGGGATGCGAAGCCGGGAGATTTCTTTAGGCTCAACAGGATATTGTACCGCAGATTTTTAGACCCCAAATCGAAGTGGGAGGGTGGTGCGAGGGTAGTAGACCAGGTGGTTGTTCCAAATAAGTATAGAGAGTCCTTATTGTGTCTGGCGCATGATGTGCCGGTGGCGGGTCATTTGGGGGTAACAAAAACATTGGCGGCATTGGGCAGGTTTTTCTGGTGGCCTGGGGTCAAGGCTGATGTCTGTGCATGGGTGTGCGACCTGCCAGACAACGGGGAAGCCTAACCAGACAATCCCGAAGGCACCTTTGTTTCCCATACCTGTCACCGGGCCTCCGTTCAGCAAAGTTGTAGTAGATTTGGTTGGCCCTTTCCCGCCTACTAGGAGTGGCAATAAATTCCTGTTGACAATCATGGATGTGGCTACGAGATACCCGGACGCATACCCCATGAGAAACGGCTCGGCAAAGGCAGTTGTTAAAAACTTATTATTGTTCTGTTCCCGTTATGGATTTCCACGTGAGGTGCAGTCAGACCAGGGGAGCAATTTTACATCCAAATTGTTCAAGCAAACCCTTCAGTTGCACGGTATATGTTCTGTAGTGTCGTCAGCCTACCATCCCGAGAGTCAGGGAGTCTTGGAGCGGTGGCACTCGACCCTGAAGAGTATGCTACGCTGTTACTGTGCAGAACATGACACTGATTGGGATTTGGGTCTGTCGTATGTTCTGTTCGCTGCACGTGAAGTCCCAGGAGAGAGCCTGGGGTTCAGTCCAAATCAGCTAGTCTTTGGCCATAATGTGAGAGGACCTTTAAGTATGGTGAAAGAGATCTGGGAGGGCGAAGAGAAGCCGGGGTCTGTACTTAAATATGTCCTTGAGAGCCGGGAGAGACTTATAGGTTGCATGGCAGCGGCAGGTAATAACTTGGTTAATGCACAGGCGGTCATGAAGCACCAGTATGACGCCAAGGTGAAGCTTCGGGAGTTTTCGGTGGGTCAGGAGGTAATGTTGCTTTTACCTTTGCCTGGACACCCCCTTTCTGCCAAGTTCATTGGGCCGTATGTGGTGGCTAAGAAACTGTCCGACCTTGATTATCTCGTTGCAACACCTGACCGTAGGAAAAAACATCAGTTATGTCATGTTAACCTCATGAAAGAGTATGTGAGACGCCCCTCAGAGCCTCTCACTGTCCCTGTGCTGGCCTGCAGCGGCCAGGGTGGAGAAGGAGGTGGGGACAGTCATGCTGCTGAGGAGGATAGCTGGGACTGTGTCATTTCCGCGGAACAGTGGGCGGGGAATACTGAACAAGAGGCTAGGCAAGTTGTAAGTCACCTGCCTGAGCACCAGGGTGCTGCTGTCCTAGGCCTGTTCAGGTCATACCACTCTGTTTTCGCCGAACACCCAGGTCTCACTACTCAGGTAACGCACGACGTGGACGTCGGTGATAATGTGCCCTTCAAGTCAGTGCCCTACCGTGTGCCCCCGGTAAAGTTGCCAGCTTTACGGGAGGAGTTAAAGTACATGGTTGAGAGAGGGATGATCACTGAAGGTTATGTGAAGTGGACATCACCCGTCACGTTGCAGCCAAAACCTGACGGCAAGGTGCGGTTCTGCATAGATTTTCGTAGGCTAAATGGCTTGACCACTACCAACCCTTACCCTTTGCCTCGAGTTGACGACAGCGTGGACAAGATAGGGAATGCAAAGTACCTTACTAAAATTGATCTTGTAAAAGGCTACTGGCAAGTACCCCTGTCGGACCGAGCTAAGCAAGTTTGTGGTTTTGTGGTAGATGGCAAGACCTACCAATGTAACGTAATGCCTTATGGGCTTAAGAACGCACCTGCCACGTTTCAGAACCTGATGAACGATATTTGTGACGAAATCCCTAACTGCACGGTCTACCTTGATGACGTGATAGTGTATGATGACGATTTTGAAAATCACCTAAGGCACTTAGAGACCCTGTTTAGGAAGTTGCACGATGCTGGGCTGGTGGTGAACCTGAGGAAGTGCGAGTTTGTAAAGGCTACTGTGCAGTATCTTGGCTTTGTGGTCGGGTTAGGCCGGGTGTGCCCCCCCCTGAGCAAGATACAGGCTATCAATATGTTTCCCAGGCCCACCACTAAGCGCCAGGTCATGCGGTTCCTAGGTATGATAGGCTATTATAGGCGCTTCATCCGGGGATACTCTACTGTCTTAGCACCGTTAACTGATCTACTGTCGAAGTCAGTGAAGTTCTATTGGGCTGCGGAGTGTCAGAGGGCTTTCGACCTAGTCAAGCACCTGCTGTGTACACATCCGATTTTGAGGGCCCCAGACTTCTCCAGGAGTTTTCAGCTGGCGACTGATGCCAGCGGTGTGGGTGCCGGGGCAGTGTTACTGCAGACTGATTCCGAGGGCTTGGAACACCCAGTGAGCTTCTTTTCTCGCAAGTTTAATTCGGCACAAAGGAATTACTCGACTATAGAGAAGGAGCTTCTGGCTATCGTTTTGTCGCTCAAACATTTCGAAGTTTATGTTCCAGCCTACGGCCCGGTAGTGACGATTTATACGGACCATCATCCCTTGAAATTCCTAAATCAGTTTCACAATCGGAATATGCGGTTGACCAGGTGGTCCCTAATGCTCCAAGAGTATAATCTCAACATTCAGCATATTGCCGGGAGTGAGAACGTGATAGCAGATTGTCTATCAAGGGTTGATGATCCAAGATAGTCGTGCACGGTGTGTGGGTTGAGCAGGAGTAAAATTAGGCTATCATAACGCCGTCCAAAAAGATTATAAAACAATAAAATAAACGAGAAAACTTTATTTTTTTTAGTTTTGTAACTCTTTATTGTTGTAGCATGATGCATGCGATATTGTGTTTTATGTATAATTCACACTTCAGTTGTTGTGCACCTTTTGCAATTAGTGGCAGCTAAGGGTAACAGGTCGGTTGGTTGCCTGTCAGATTTTGATAATGCTTCTAAGATCGATTATCTAAAATCTTGGGGGGGCTGTGACGCACCCCAGTGCTGTGTAACGCAACCTGATTGTACTCCTTGGTACTCGACTGTACCGCCCGTGATCTGGCTACCGTCAGCCGCAATGTATATTGAGTGTGACAACTTATAACTATGTTCTTTGTATCTCTGCAAAGGTCTCGTCATGTGCTAACCAGTGGTGGGTTTTGTTTTAAGCCATGTCGAGACCTTCCATTTAATATGTAGTATCAATAGAGAAGTTGATAGATAATACAATGGGAGTTCAGAGAGAGAGAGTGAGTTAGGCTTCAGAGCAAGAGGGTAGCAACGCGCCGCGCTGCCGGCCGGGTGGTTGCCAGACGTATGGACTGGTTGGCAGCCTTGCCCTTATAGCTAGGCGCGATAGGGTTGGTAGTCCATTGTTGCCTGCCGGGGCTGGGCCCATGTTGTCGTACAGCACATTGCCTGGAGGCTGGCTGCGTGTTCTATGACCAGGTTGCCTAGAACCTTTGAGATTCTAACATCCCTTGCTCTCTCTCCCCACTTCTCACGGTTGCACTCTTTCTCTCTGACGACATTACTCTCATTTCATTCTTCTCTCTATTTAAATGCATAACCTTCCCTTGAGGTCCTAAAGGAGTTTCAGCACTCACCTCTCGTATTACTCTTAGGACAAGCATATATTTACATGTATTAGATTTAAGGGGTTAATGTGAACAGCGATCTTCTTGATGAGGATAGTTGGTGAACGTTCTACATGTTCACGAGTTATATGCCCTGCTCATCATCCCATTTGTGACTAGACTGGTGCCATGTGTAAGAGCCCGACCATGCCCAGGAGTTGTCTGTAGAGGGACGAGGACTTAGCCTTGATTTGCATACCGAGCCAGGAGCGAGTGTAGCACCCGAGACTACAGCTCGCTCGTAGTGCCGGTATAGTAGAGTAACGTAATTTATCTGTCCTTGTGTTCTCTACAGTCTTCTCCTGGGTTCTCGCTTTCGGTGCTGGGACTCGTTGTTCCTGTGACTTGGCCTGCTAGCTAGAACACATGGGGATGATGAGTGGGATATATCTTTATTTTACTATGCATTGCAGCTCTCTTTAAGTATATATCTATAACACTTTACAATACACATTACTCACACACAAGACAACACTATTAATACTTTCATGTATCAATTAACTGCACTGTCGTTTTGCTGCTGTGTCCGGAGTTCTGTTGCGTAGGGCGCATACGGACTCGGAGGGGAGACAGAGTGAGAGAAGCGAAGTAGCCTATGCGGTAGTAGGCTACCGGCGCAGTACTGTTGCCTGCAACCTTTTAGTTATTCCAAGTATAGATTCATTATTATAATAAGTGACTACTGTTTATGTTCCTCCCATGTGTATTATTAGGTATCTACTGGATCATGAACATCTTGTATGCTACATGCTAGTGCATGTTAGTAGGGGACAGTTAGTGTAGTCCACGCGCTTTCAAGTAGGCGTGTACATTTGTCATTTAGCATTTCACTGTCATACCTTTAGCCTGCTTCTATTCTACATTATTAGAGGCTTAATATTAACGTAGTTTCTTGAGTATTGCATTTCTTTAGTAATAACGTAACCTATAAATGTCTGAGGGAGTTTAGCCTCATAGCCTACCCCTGTTGTACACTTTCGTCGAGTTAAGGTACCTCGTTACCGTAGACGATAACTCTGTAGGGCGTTGGTGCTTTTGTTGTCTGGAGCATATAGTATTTGGGACTGGAATCGAGCGTGTCGTTGTCACTTAAGCCATTTCTGTCCTACGATCAAGAATCCCGAATATGTATTGCCGATCCAGCCATAACAAAATGGCGACCTTGCACAAGATTCAGTAGTATCCTATCACATGTTTTTTGGAGAACTATTCTATGCTACCTAGTAGAGCTGGCTAGAATTTTCTTGCATATTGGAGGAATTTTTATTGTGTCATTATTGTATTGGTGGACTTGCAGATTGTTTCGTTAGGTGTCTAGAGTAGAGTCATTCAAGCATCTTTAACATTTTGTGAGTCGAGACTGCAATTAGTAATAAGCACTTTTTTTTTTATGAACAGCAATTGTATAACCAGCACTATGTCTAATGACTCATCATTTACGGGGGAGGATAACACGGTACAGCCTAGTGACCAGCAAGTACAGCAGATATTTAGGGAGGGGAGTGTTATAAGTGGAGAGAGGATGCCCGGGCATTTTTGCAGACACCTTTGACCGAACAGCGCCTGCAGGCTATTGATTGTTACGGTCTTCGCTGTTTAGCCACGGTTTTGGGGCGGGACTGTCCTGACAGTTGGCCCAAGAAGAATTTGGTGGCATGTTTGTTGGGTGATGGCGATGGGGCGGTGGGTGGAGTGGGGTCTTGGGGGGTTCCCTCCAAGCCTCCATTCCACTCTACCCCTGAGCTGGGCCCTCAGCCAGCGAGTCTTAGCACGATGCAGCAGGAGGGTTCTCAATGGCAAGCTGGCTTACCCGTAAACACGTCTCGGTGTGGATCCCCCATTTTGTGCTCTCCCCCCCCAGGCCTGTCTCCTGAGATGTTATTTCAGCTAGAATTAGCTAAGCTTAAGTTGCGAGAGAGTCAACAGGCTAGTATAGAACGGATTAAGCTGCAGGAGACTCAGATACAACAGGCTAGTATAGAACGGATTAAGCTGCAGGAGACTCAGATACAACAGGCTAGTATAGAACGCATAAAGGTTGCTAGAATCCAAGCCAATCAGGATGCAACCAGGTACCAGGCTGAAATGGATGTCGAGAAGTCTAGAGTAGAGACCACGGGGCGTCATCTCGGTGGTGGGCACCGGGTTACAGACTCACTTTCGCATTTAATTAAGTTAGTACCCGCATTTGATGAGACAGCAGTGACTGAGTTTTTTGCTCGTTTCGAAAAGAAGTGTCGTGAGTATGACTGGCCGGAGGTTAAATGGGCAGCATTAGTTTCATCACGTCTAGTGGGTAAGGGGTTGAAAGCCTACGATGCACTGTCACTGGACGAGAGTGTCGTGTATGGACTGGTGAAGGAGGCTGTGCTCCGGGCCTACGAACTGCAACCCGAAACTTATAGATTGAAGTTCCGTGGCGTGAATAAGAAGAGCGACGTCAGTTTTATGGAGCACGCACGGGACTTAACAGATGCATGTAATAACTGGTTTCGGTCCGAGCACGCAGAGTCGGCTGAGGAAATTAAGCAACTTTTCTATCTGGAACAGTTTTACAAATGTACTGGAACCGATCTAACGCTGAACATTAAGGAAAAATGTCCCAAGACAGTAGAGGAGGCTGCCAAGATGGCAGACCTCAGATTATCATTGATTCGTGGTTGCGGTGCCGCTCAGAGGGCTGAGTCAGGGCAGAAAGGGCGCTATACCCCACCCACCACAGTTTTCGATAATAACAAATCCTATGACACACATAACCACACTAAAAGCATTGCACCTAATAACACCTACAAACACAAGCCTCTCCCGTTTACTAATGGTCAGGCCCCTTCTTCGCCCGCACAAGGGAAGAAGCCCATTGGGGATGTGAAATGTTACAAATGTCAGAAGCTAGGGCATTATTCACGTGAGTGCCCTAGTAACACTCCCGCTAAGCCGGTGTCATTGGTTCACAGTATCGGTGTGTCTCTGAAGGCTGCAGCAACTGCCCGGGGTAGGTTGTCAGCAGCTGAGGCACACGCGGTAAAGAAGCGTACGGAAGGCTCGACACCTGTCCGGGACACTTTCTGTAGCCATCGGGGACACGGGTTTGTGAGCTTGGGGAGTGAACTACGGAGGGTTGACTTGTTGAGGGATACGGGGGCTTCGCAAACTTTGTTGAGGAACTTCACAGGGAAACCGATAAATGCGGCCAGAGTTGTTGTGGTGCAGGGTATAAATGCTACGAGGTCATACCCACTTGTGAGGTTGGAGTTGAGAGTGGGAGAGGTGTGCAGGGACCTGGATGTAGGGATCGTTGAGTGTTTGCCAGTTGAGGGCGTCGACCTTCTTCTCGGCAACGACTTTGCGGTGCCCACTTCCGGGACTCCACCCTTAGTCGTTGCCGAGAGGGTGGCCGACGTGGATGGTGAGAATCGGGAATGGGTTGGGAGGTGCCAACAGGATGAGATGGCCTGTGTGGTAACCCGATCTCGCTCTGCGGCTCCTGCACAGCCTAGCACTCAACCTCGGGGACAGTGGAGGAAGGATCAGGAGAAGGTTGCTAAGGGCAGGAAAAGGGACATTGATTCTGCTGCACTTCTCGGTGATTCGGTACTTGGACCTATAATAAACACGGGAGTTGACTCTGGCCCAGATATGGTGTGTAACAAGGCAGAGTTGGGTAAGACTTCGCGTGAGGCAAGAGCTGTAGCGAGAGCCACTAAGGCAGTAGAGCCTACTAGCCGGGGTAATGTCTTATTACAAAACCATCTTGATGCATTGACGCCCGGGGACATTAGTGAGCAGCAGCTGCAAGACGCTAGCCTAGCTCGTTATAGCAATGGTGCCATAGAGTTGGAGGAAGATGGGGATGCGAAGCCGGGAGATTTCTTTAGGCTCAACAGGATATTGTACCGCAGATTTTTAGACCCCAAATCGAAGTGGGAGGGTGGTGCGAGGGTAGTAGACCAGGTGGTTGTTCCAAATAAGTATAGAGAGTCCTTATTGTGTCTGGCGCATGATGTGCCGGTGGCGGGTCATTTGGGGGTAACAAAAACATTGGCGGCATTGGGCAGGTTTTTCTGGTGGCCTGGGGTCAAGGCTGATGTCTGTGCATGGGTGGGCGACCTGCCAGACAACGGGGAAGCCTAACCAGACAATCCCGAAGGCACCTTTGTTTCCCATACCTGTCACCGGGCCTCCGTTCAGCAAAGTTGTAGTAGATTTGGTTGGCCCTTTCCCGCCTACTAGGAGTGGCAATAAATTCCTGTTGACAATCATGGATGTGGCTACGAGATACCCGGACGCATACCCCATGAGAAACGGCTCGGCAAAGGCAGTTGTTAAAAACTTATTATTGTTCTGTTCCCGTTATGGATTTCCACGTGAGGTGCAGTCAGACCAGGGGAGCAATTTTACATCCAAATTGTTCAAGCAAACCCTTCAGTTGCACGGTATATGTTCTGTAGTGTCGTCAGCCTACCATCCCGAGAGTCAGGGAGTCTTGGAGCGGTGGCACTCGACCCTGAAGAGTATGCTACGCTGTTACTGTGCAGAACATGACACTGATTGGGATTTGGGTCTGTCGTATGTTCTGTTCGCTGCACGTGAAGTCCCAGGAGAGAGCCTGGGGTTCAGTCCAAATCAGCTAGTCTTTGGCCATAATGTGAGAGGACCTTTAAGTATGGTGAAAGAGATCTGGGAGGGCGAAGAGAAGCCGGGGTCTGTACTTAAATATGTCCTTGAGAGCCGGGAGAGACTTATAGGTTGCATGGCAGCGGCAGGTAATAACTTGGTTAATGCACAGGCGGTCATGAAGCACCAGTATGACGCCAAGGTGAAGCTTCGGGAGTTTTCGGTGGGTCAGGAGGTAATGTTGCTTTTACCTTTGCCTGGACACCCCCTTTCTGCCAAGTTCATTGGGCCGTATGTGGTGGCTAAGAAACTGTCCGACCTTGATTATCTCGTTTGCAACACCTGACCGTAGGAAAAAACATCAGTTATGTCATGTTAACCTCATGAAAGAGTATGTGAGACGCCCCTCAGAGCCTCTCACTGTCCCTGTGCTGGCCTGCAGCGGCCAGGGTGGAGAAGGAGGTGGGGACAGTCATGCTGCTGAGGAGGATAGCTGGGACTGTGTCATTTCCGCGGAACAGTGGGCGGGGAATACTGAACAAGAGGCTAGGCAAGTTGTAAGTCACCTGCCTGAGCACCAGGGTGCTGCTGTCCTAGGCCTGTTCAGGTCATACCACTCTGTTTTCGCCGAACACCCAGGTCTCACTACTCAGGTAACGCACGACGTGGACGTCGGTGATAATGTGCCCTTCAAGTCAGTGCCCTACCGTGTGCCCCCGGTAAAGTTGCCAGCTTTACGGGAGGAGTTAAAGTACATGGTTGAGAGAGGGATGATCACTGAAGGTTATGTGAAGTGGACATCACCCGTCACGTTGCAGCCAAAACCTGACGGCAAGGTGCGGTTCTGCATAGATTTTCGTAGGCTAAATGGCTTGACCACTACCAACCCTTACCCTTTGCCTCGAGTTGACGACAGCGTGGACAAGATAGGGAATGCAAAGTACCTTACTAAAATTGATCTTGTAAAAGGCTACTGGCAAGTACCCCTGTCGGACCGAGCTAAGCAAGTTTGTGGTTTTGTGGTAGATGGCAAGACCTACCAATGTAACGTAATGCCTTATGGGCTTAAGAACGCACCTGCCACGTTTCAGAACCTGATGAACGATATTTGTGACGAAATCCCTAACTGCACGGTCTACCTTGATGACGTGATAGTGTATGATGACGATTTTGAAAATCACCTAAGGCACTTAGAGACCCTGTTTAGGAAGTTGCACGATGCTGGGCTGGTGGTGAACCTGAGGAAGTGCGAGTTTGTAAAGGCTACTGTGCAGTATCTTGGCTTTGTGGTCGGGTTAGGCCGGGTGTGCCCCCCCCTGAGCAAGATACAGGCTATCAATATGTTTCCCAGGCCCACCACTAAGCGCCAGGTCATGCGGTTCCTAGGTATGATAGGCTATTATAGGCGCTTCATCCGGGGATACTCTACTGTCTTAGCACCGTTAACTGATCTACTGTCGAAGTCAGTGAAGTTCTATTGGGCTGCGGAGTGTCAGAGGGCTTTCGACCTAGTCAAGCACCTGCTGTGTACACATCCGATTTTGAGGGCCCCAGACTTCTCCAGGAGTTTTCAGCTGGCGACTGATGCCAGCGGTGTGGGTGCCGGGGCAGTGTTACTGCAGACTGATTCCGAGGGCTTGGAACACCCAGTGAGCTTCTTTTCTCGCAAGTTTAATTCGGCACAAAGGAATTACTCGACTATAGAGAAGGAGCTTCTGGCTATCGTTTTGTCGCTCAAACATTTCGAAGTTTATATTCCAGCCTACGGCCCGGTAGTGACGATTTATACGGACCATCATCCCTTGAAATTCCTAAATCAGTTTCACAATCGGAATATGCGGTTGACCAGGTGGTCCCTAATGCTCCAAGAGTATAATCTCAACATTCAGCATATTGCCGGGAGTGAGAACGTGATAGCAGATTGTCTATCAAGGGTTGATGATCCAAGATAGTCGTGCACGGTGTGTGGGTTGAGCAGGAGTAAAATTAGGCTATCATAACGCCGTCCAAAAAGATTATAAAACAATAAAATAAACGAGAAAACTTTATTTTTTTTAGTTTTGTAACTCTTTATTGTTGTAGCATGATGCATGCGATATTGTGTTTTATGTATAATTCACACTTCAGTTGTTGTGCACCTTTTGCAATTAGTGGCAGCTAAGGGTAACAGGTCGGTTGGTTGCCTGTCAGATTTTGATAATGCTTCTAAGATCGATTATCTAAAATCTTGGGGGGGCTGTGACGCACCCCAGTGCTGTGTAACGCAACCTGATTGTACTCCTTGGTACTCGACTGTACCGCCCGTGATCTGGCTACCGTCAGCCGCAATGTATATTGAGTGTGACAACTTATAACTATGTTCTTTGTATCTCTGCAAAGGTCTCGTCATGTGCTAACCAGTGGTGGGTTTTGTTTTAAGCCATGTCGAGACCTTCCATTTAATATGTAGTATCAATAGAGAAGTTGATAGATAATACAATGGGAGTTCAGAGAGAGAGAGTGAGTTAGGCTTCAGAGCAAGAGGGTAGCAACGCGCCGCGCTGCCGGCCGGGTGGTTGCCAGACGTATGGACTGGTTGGCAGCCTTGCCCTTATAGCTAGGTGCGATAGGGTTGGTAGTCCATTGTTGCCTGCCTGGGCTGGGCCCATGTTGTCGTACAGCACATTGCCTGGAGGCTGGCTGCGTGTTCTATGACCAGGTTGCCTAGAACCTTTGAGATTCTAACATCCCTTGCTCTCTCCCCACTTCTAACGGTTGCACTCTTTCTCTCTGACGACATTACTCTCATTTCATTCTTCTCTCTATTTAAATGCATAACCTTCCCTTGAGGTCCTAAAGGAGTTTCAGCACTCACCTCTCGTATTACTCTTAGGACAAGCATATATTTACATGTATTAGATTTAAGGGGTTAATGTGAACAGCGATCTTCTTGATGAGGATAGTTGGTGAACGTTCTACATGTTCACGAGTTATATGCCCTGCTCATTATCCCATTTGTGACTAGACTGGTGCCATGTGTAAGAGCCCGACCATGCCCAGGAGTTGTCTGTAGAGGGACGAGGACTTAGCCTTGATTTGCATACCGAGCCAGGAGCGAGTGTAGCACCCGAGACTACAGCTCGCTCGTAGTGCCGGTATAGTAGAGTAACGTAATTTATCTGTCCTTGTGTTCTCTACAGTCTTCTCCTGGGTTCTCGCTTTCGGTGCTGGGACTCGTTGTTCCTGTGACTTGGCCTGCTAGCTAGAACACATGGGGATGATGAGTGGGATATATCTTTATTTTACTATGCATTGCAGCTCTCTTTAAGTATATATCTATAACACTTTACAATACACATTACTCACACACAAGACAACACTATTAATACTTTCATGTATCAATTAACTGCACTGTCGTTTTGCTGCTGTGTCCGGAGTTCTGTTGCGTAGGGCGCATACGGACTCGGAGGGGAGACAGAGTGAGAGAAGCGAAGTAGCCTATGCGGTAGTAGGCTACCGGTGCAGTACTGTTGCCTGCAACCTTTTAGTTATTCCAAGTATAGATTCATTATTATAATAAGTGACTACTGTTTATGTTCCTCCCATGTGTATTATTAGGTATCTACTGGATCATGAACATCTTGTATGCTAAATGCTAGTGCATGTTAGTAGGGGACAGTTAGTGTAGTCCACGCGCTTTCAAGTAGGCGTGTACATTTGTCATTTAGCATTTCACTGTCATACCTTTAGCCTGCTTCTATTCTACATTATTAGAGGCTTAATATTAACGTAGTTTCTTGAGTATTGCATTTCTTTAGTAATAACGTAACCTATAAATGTCTGAGGGAGTTTAGCCTCATAGCCTACCCCTGTTGTACACTTTCGTCGAGTTAAGGTACCTCGTTACCGTAGACGATAACTCTGTAGGGCGTTGGTGCTTTTGTTGTCTGGAGCATATAGTATTTGGGACTGGAATCGAGCGTGTCGTTGTCACTTAAGCCATTTCTGTCCTACGATCAAGAATCCCGAATATGTATTGCCGATCCAGCCGTAACAGTATGTATAAATCTGAAGAGCACATGCAATCTATTTAGGCATTTTCAGTCAGTATTGCTGGGTAAAGGGTGAACATAAATTATTAATCTTTTGGAGTATTTCTTCCATTTATTTATCCTGTTAGTGAGTTTTATTGATTTCAGTGCTACTGTAGTGGTATTTGGTGTAATTTTACATTTTTTAGATAAATCTGAAGAGGACAAGCAATATATTTGGGCATTTTCAGTCAGTATTGCTGGGGAAACGGTTAGCATACTGTAGTCATCTTAGGAAGGGAAGAGGATGTGTAGCTCAGATTTTTGCCCGGAAATGTGTTGTGGAGAAATATCTGGAGAAGCGACAACAGTTGTATGCTGCATTTATGGAGTTGGAGAAGGCCTATGACAGAATTGATAGAGAAGGTATGTGGAAAGTACCGGTACTGAGAATATACAGAGTAGATGGCAAGTTGCTGAAAGCAATGAAGAGCATGTATGAGGGTGCAAAGGTGTCAGTATGTGTGGATAATTAACAGAGCGAGTTCTTTAATCTGAATGTTGGGTTAAAGCAAGGGTGTGTGTGATGTCCCCATGGTTGTTCAATATATACCGGTACAGTATATGGATGGAGTCATGAAAGAAATACAAGGAAGAGCAGCGGATGTTGGTGTACCGCTGATAAGGGAAGGAAACGAGTGGAAGTTGCCTCAACAGTACAGTACCGGTACTACTGTTGCTGACAACACAGTTCTGATGAGCGATAGTGAATGGGAGTTGCAGGGTCAGGTAAATATGTTTGGAACAGTGTGTGAAAAACGGAATCTGGAGGTAAATGCTAGGAAGAGCAATATTATGGTCATTGAAAGGGGTGCAACCATAGAGTGTGAAGTGAGGTTGAACGGCTATGAGGAATGTCAGCTCATTTAAGTATTTGGGAAGTGTGTTGAGTAAAGATGTGAGTATGCCTATGGATGAAGAAGTGTGGGAGAAATTGTAACACGGGAAGAGCGTTGTAGGAACTCTGAAAGCAGTAAGAAGAAATAGGGTGGTCAGCATGGAAGTAAAGAAGTCCTTGCATGACAGTGTGGTAATCCCGTCATTGACTTATGGGAGGGAAGCATGGACGTTTCTGACTGGGATTGATAATTGATAATCATCGGTTATGCTAGTTGGAAAATTAGTGGGGTAGAATGTAGAGTTCGGGTGTACCGCCAGCCTTGTTTACACTACGCGGAGCGGCGGCGGATGCTGGCCATCATGTTCCCGTCTATTTGATTGCTTTTGGATACAATAATAGGTTGAGGGGGGGTCACCCCCCCCATGACATATTGTCATCATCATATATATTGCCAGCAGGAGGCAAATAACCGAAAAAAAATGCCTTCAAAATAGACGCGAACTAAAGGCTGGTTCACACATAGCCGAGTCGGTGCGCGAGTCCAACACGAGTGATGAAATTTTGCTATTCAGCAATGACTCGTCGATACTCCTCAACACTCGTATAGACTCGTGCTACGCTCGTGTATACTCTTTGTTTACTCGACACACTCGTGGGTACTCGCCACGGGGTCCAAAAATGTCATGCATACATGACATTTTTGGGTCCCGTGGCGAGTACCCACGAGTGTGGCCTAAATACGTGTAGACTCGTGTACATACGTGTTAACTCGTGTTTGACTGAATAACTCTTCGTTATTCATGTTAACTCGTGTTGACTCGTGTAAACCCGTGTAACACTCTTTGGTGATTCGTCGCTTTTCATCATCATTTCGACGTTGACGAAGCAACACGTGTCTACACGCAACAACACGTATGTAACACACATGCAACACGTATCAACAAGAGTAGAAAGCACAAATGTGAGTGCCAAAATTTGGTACCCCCATGATGCCAGAGTTTACACGATTCAAACACGAGTGAAAACACGAGTAAACAAGAGTAAACACGATCCACTGAGAAAAAAACACGAGACACGAAAAAGCAAGCGTCATTTGAAATACCGTTATTTCAAAAATGTAGGACGAATCAACGAGAGTTTACACGAGTTTACACGGATGTAACACGAGTCAACACGTGTGCAACAGAGATCCAACGAGTCAACGCGTTGTATTTCGTGTTGATCCGTATAACAATCGTGTTGATCCGTGTAACAATCGCGTTGACTCGTGTTAGACTCGTCCATACTCTTTGTTTACGTGCCCTGGAATGTGGCCATTATTTTTCAAATTTTTGACACTCGTGTTGGGTTCGTGTTACACTCGTTTTGACTCTCAGTTACTCGTACAGACTCTTGCATGAACACGTGTTGACTCGTATTGACTCGAGTTAACTCGTGTTACACTCTCCTTGACTCGGGAGCAATTGCTACTTGCGGCCGACTAAGCCTCCAGCGACGGCGATAATCGACGAGTGTGACTCGTGTTGGACTCGCGCACCGACTCGGCTATGTGTGAACCAGCCTTTAACCACGGTGATCGACATATGTAAACATGACGGCGGCGGTGTCGGCGGCGGACACTTGCGATAATGTTCCCGTCTATTTTGAATGCCATTGGATACAATAATATGTTGAGGGGGGGCTTTGCCCCCATGACGTGTTGTCATCATTATATTCAGTATATTGCCAGTAGGGGGCAAACAACCAAAACAATTGCCGAAAAACCCTCCCCTCAATATATTATTGTATCCAATGGCAGTCAAAATAGACGGGAACATGATCGCAATCGTCCACCGCCGCCACCGCCGTCATGTTTACATGGTCGATCGCCGCAGTTACTGTAAGTTCGCGTTTATTTTGAGTTTTTGACGACGATTTTATTGGGTTAGGCCTATTTGCCCCCTGCTGGCAAATTATATGATGATGACAATATGTCATGGGGGTTGTTTGCCCCCCTTAACATATTATCGTATCCAACGGAATTCAAAATGGACGGGAACATGATGGCAAGCTTCCGTCGCCGCTCTGCGCAGTGTAAACAATGGTGGCGGTACGCCCGAACTCTACATTCTACCCGGCTAGGCCTATATTATAGGCTACAATAAATAAGTAGGCTAGGCTATTTTATCTATAGGCTATGCCTAGTCTAATATTACAATTTAAGGTAGCATTCAAGTTGACTACAGCAGGACTTACCCTCGACCAGGTATAGGCTATCCTAGTGTTTACTAGGCCTATACCCCTTTGAAAGGACATTAGCCTAGCCTAACCTAACAACCTTACCTAACCTATTATAGTAGGCTATTATGGGTGGGGGCTGCCACCCCCACACCCCAATTTTTGGTGTATTTGTCTATTTTGTCTGTGAAGTGGGAATTTTTTCAATTTGTCGATAACGAAAATCCTCCATGCGGACTATAGCCTATGGAGAAAAATATGGCGAATCTATTGTTGCCTATTATCTCTAATAAATTGTTTCTCATAATGCTGCAGAAGTGTCGTTTAAAATACCAACCATTTAAATGTGTGCCTTTAAAATTTACCTAAATTAGGCTATAGGCTAGAAGATTAGAAGAATCTTTAAGAAAGACTAGGTTAGGGTTATTGTCGTGCCAAAGCTAGATTATAGCCTAAATATAAAAGGAAGTGAATAAAATGAAATATGCCGAAAAAAATCGCCGTCAAAATAGACGCAAAGTTAACCGCGGCGATCGCCCTATGTAAACATGACGACCGTACACCCGGTAACTACATCCATCCCATTAAAAGTTACTGTGGGACACAAAATATGTTGAGGGGGTCTCTGCGGCTCTGCCCCCCCACGTCGGCCCGTTACGTATTATGATGTACGGTAAGTCATCATCATCTGTGCTAATTCATAGGATCCCCAATTAAGGACAAAGTCAATCAACAGACGAAATAAGCTCCCAAAATACAATAACATAGCGGCCCGCCGTTTATGGGCGACTTTTTACACGTCATTTTAAATGTTACTTTCCTGCCTTGTCTAGGCCTAATAGATTTTTCCAAAGAATCAAACTTAAATTAAAAGGAAGTAGCCTAGCCTACAGTTTATAGGAAGGCTATTCCAACATGCATTCCAGAACTTAGGCTAGCCTAGGCTTAGGCTATATGAAAATTTATGGGTGGTCTGCCAAAAAAGAATCACTAGGCCTATTAGGCTATGGGTAGGCTAGTATGGGGTGCATTTTGCAAATCTTCTGAACTCTTAGGCCTAGGCTAGGCTAAATTAAGACTCACAAAATCTGAGTAAAACCAGCACTAGAATTTTGTCTTGTCTTGTCTTGGGGGTTAAGGGCAACCTCAGGCGAATACTCGCCCGCTCCGGCCCTACCGTAGTCGCGGAGATCCTATGTCACAATTAAATTAGTTTATAGTTAAGGTTAAAATTCACCACCGTGTCACTTTCACTCTAGGTCATTCGTAGAACCGTAACACTGTAAAGGCAACAACCCAATAGCAGGTCATCAGGTGGCGAACCAGAGACCTACAAACCGCGGTACGGTACTAGGGCCAGAGCAATGTCTTGAAGCGAGGTGCCCTTGTCAACCAACCCCAGACAATCCAGTAGGAGCTGTCGGAAGGAATCCATCTTTGAAGCCAGAAAGAGACGCCCATCCACATGCTCAGTGACGGGAAGAGGCGAGGCTTAGGAGGCATATGTAGGACGACCAGATGTAGGATGTGGAGGGGAAGAGGTACTGTACGACGATACATGGGATGCGGAGACTGAGGAGGGAAGAGCTTGTCAAAGTCATATGGTTCCTCAGGACCTCAACAATAACCGGGGGACGGCCAGTGCGGGCAATGGTCGATCGCCGTAGTTAATATAAGTTCGCGTCTATTTTGACGGCGATTTTTGTTGTAGTTAGGCTAGGCCTAGGCTATTTGCCCCCTGCTGGCAATATATATGATGATGACAATATGTCATGGGGGGTGATTGACCCCCTCAACATATTATTGTATCCAACGATCTCTAACCTCTGTATCTCAAAAAGGGCTAGAGCAAATTGGCTGTAAATTTCCGTATCTAGGCTATTCTTTGACAGATTTGCTCCCTCCAATTAATATTTATTAGCATAAATTCAGCCTAGTTTAGCCTATAAAACAAAAACTAACATTTGTTTAGCCTAGGCCTACATATAAAAAGAAAAAACCCACTCGTACTGCAATTATAAGCATAAATATGAGTATCTAAGTTACAAAGCAAATTTTTTTGTATAGCCTAAAATAAACCATAAAATTGTCATCTTTCAACTGTTGAGGTCATAAATATAATACATTAGGAAAAAATGCGTTAAGAGTTGTGTTAGCGGGTCTATCGTCCCCTTTATTTACATAGTCGCACGCTCGCAGTTACATTCGCGTCTAATTTGAGTGTGGTTATTTGCCCCTGCTGGTGATATATATGATGATGACAATAAGTCATAGGGGGATAAAGCCCCTTCAACCCATTATTGTATCCCACGGCCAGGCGTTGGGTAAATTGTTTTGTTACCGGCCGGCGGATTGAGGGTGGCTTTACCAAGTTTACCCCAGCAGTTAAATTAGAAGCGAATGTAGGCCTAACTGCGAGCGTGCGACTAGGCTATATAAACAAAGCTTTTGGTATGCCCACAACTACAACTCTTACCAAAACTGCAATTAGCCTATTTTTGTTTGTTTTATCTGTCTAGGCTAAATTGTGGAGGCTAGGCTAAATTATTTAGCTGCAATTAGCCTAGCCTATTTTTTTGTTCTTTCAGTCTAGGCTAAATTGTGGTAGGCTAGGCTAAATTCTTTAACATGTGTACTATTGTGTAGGCCTGTGCTTTCCAATAGAAGTAAAAATATGTAGCCTAGCCTAATGCAATTTTACTAAAACCCAAGCCTACCTGAATATAGCCCTATGCAGAGCTCAACAGCAAAAACAAACAAAAATATGTTGAGCAGTGAAATCAAATTAAGCTAGGCCTAGGCCTGTTTTCTCATAGGCCTAATAACCTAATGAAGTATACTATAGCCTAACCTAATTTAAGTTATTTCACAAAATTCTAATAGGCCTACCCAGCCCTCCTCATGCATTATTTTCCATTGTAAAATAAGTTTGTGCTTAACTGCAGTAATGAAAGGTAGCCTATAAATAGGCTAGCCTATGTTGGCTGTGCAATTGTCTCAATTTGACTATTTTTACCTAATTAGGCCTAAAGCAGCCTGATCCTATTCCCAACCCCCAAACAGTATCCCATGTTAAGCCCTAGGCTAGGCCTAAGCCTAATCCCACTCTCAATCAAAATTCGAACTGCTAAATTCGTACCTACCGGTAATGCTGCCTAGGCTAGGCCTATATTTTTCGTGAATAGATATAGAAAATGGTTTAAAGGAAAGACCATCCTATATTATGTTCAAATAATATGTAATACCACTGTGTATGGTTGTATTAAATTTAAATAGTGATAGATGTGTATATTAATGGGATAAATACTCCGAAGTTCGCATACGTTCAGAAAATTATAGTGCAACACTGTTGCCAGATACTAATCAATACCATTATCATTATATCATAATGCATTTTACTAATTTGCATAATTTCAAATACCTAGGACATTAATATAATATTTTCCTATCTTTTTTGTAGTGATATTTGTATGATTTAGTGGTATATTGGTGTCTGTCTAGGGTTATAGTGCATTGTGAAAGTTACCTCTGAATCTCTGACTTGGTAACAGTTCGGTATGGGCCGGCTTAAGTAACCCTGCTTTCTTTGAATACTACACGGCAAGAGAAGCTTTCGGTTCTGTCATTACTGTTCAAGGTAAACAGCAGCTGCTAAATTCGACATCATGTTCAAATAATATGTAATATCACTGTCTATGGTTGTATTAGACAAAAATCGCGATAGGTTTCCATTTTATGTGGATAAATAGTATTAAGCTGAATAAACTAAATACCGAAAGTTCACTAGAGTGGTTGTTGATACATTTGCTAGACATCATCATCATCATCATAGATATGAGGAAGGAGGGAGGTAGGAAGGAAGGGCAGGGTAAGTCACACAGGCAATTGCCAAAACTTTAAAGGTCCATATCATTGTTGTTAAACAAAGCATTTGGCAAAGGGAGGAATTGTTAAAAACCTTAGCCAATACTCTGTCATTCACCAAAAATAAATTTGAATTATCATTATTATATGGTAGGGTAGGTATGTATAGGTAGGTTGGCTAAATAATTGCTGGAATTTGAAGGGACTCGAACTGTTTTGAGAGAGTTAAATACAAAAAAAATAATAGATCTGAATAATAAAGAGATTATGTTATTAAGCAAAACTGGGGGATGCGTGGAAGCCTATAGATAGACTGTAGACGGTAAACTTTGTGTGGGTAGCGAATGCGATTTTAAAGTAATTTAAGAATAGACAGTTTTCAATGCTGCGGCCAAACTATTCCACCCATTTATATTCTTTTGTTCAAAACGTTCGGAATCGCAAGCCTCACCTAACTACGCAAGCATGGCTTTGATCATCGGCGTAGTTTTCAAGATGTGGAATTTTAAGTGGAATTCGAGGTTTTTTCAAGATTGCCGGAAAAAAACCCACGTGCAAAAGCAAAACCTTCTCTATAACATTTGCGGAGCATTAGTAGGGGAGTCCGTATGCCAAAGCCCAGTCGTTTCCTATGAGTGGGAGAGACGGTATTTAGGCGTCAAGTTTTTCGGGAAATCGGCTGCCACGGACCTGTTTGGCCGCCATGCCAGATATTTATCATATCAAAAGTTGCCCAATACAAAAACGCACCTCTTGTGAAAGTTTGATCCCGATCCAAAAAGCGGTTCTGGAGTTATTGCGTCGAAACCGGCGCATAAGAAGAATTTGGATGAAAAACCGGGTTTAATGATTACAATAGGGGTTCCCCGTAGGGGACGAACCCCTAATAATACTAATAATAATACACATGCTAATGAGAGAGAGAGAGAGAGAGCGAAGGGGGGGAGGGGGGAATTAGTGGTATATGAATGGACAGAGGAGGGTAAAGGGTGGTTCACACATAGCCAAGTCGGTGCGCGAGTCCAACACGAGTGCTGAAATTTTGCTATTCGGCAATGACTCGTCGAGACTCCTCAACACTCGTGGTCGACTCGTGTATACTCTTTGTTTACTCGACACACTCGTGGGTACTCGCCACAGGGTCCAAAAATTTCATGCATGCATGAAATTTGTGTGCAACGTGGCTAGTACCCACGATTGTGACCTACATACTTGTAGACTCGTGTACATACGTGTTAACTCATGATGAACTCTGAATAACTCTTCATTATTCGTGTTAACTCGTGTTGACTCGTGTAAACCCGTGTAACACTCTTTGCTGATTCGTCGCTTTTCGTCATCATTTCGCCGATGACGAATCAACACGTGTCTACACGTAACAACACGTACGGTATGTAACACACATGCAACACGTATCAACAAGAGTACAAAGCACGAATGTGAATGCCAAAATATGGTGGCACCATGATGCAAGAGTTTACACGATTCAAACACAAGTAAAAACATGAGTAAACAAGAGTATAAACGAACCACTGAGAACAGAACACGAGTGTAACGAAAAAGCAAGTGTCATTTGAAATACCGTTATTTAAAAAATGTTAGACGAATCAACGAGAGTTTACACGAGTCTACACGGATGTAACGCGAGTCAACACGTGTACAACAGAGATCCAACGAGAGTCAACGCGTACCTACACGAAGCTACACGAATCATGGAGTGTAGCCCGAGTGGTGGCAACACCGTGTGAAGAGGTGGCAACTGCGCCACTCACACAGACGCCTCTCGCACCCTATAAAGTGCCCCCACCCACACTGCCTCGTCCCAGTCCACCGCCGCACCAGTGACCGCCCACAACCTTGACCTGCCTCGCTGACCTCCCTATCTGCTGTACATCCACCCACGCTGCCCTTCGCCATGGGCCCTGATAAGCCTGAAAAGAAGAAGGTCCCTGCCAGGTCCATCCACCCTCGACATGTGCTGAAGGGTACGCTTGCCAACAAGCGTGTCGTCGCCAAACAGCCGCCTGGGCCCAGCCAACCACGTGACACAGCAGCCACCCCACGCCGCCCACCCCCGCCAAAGCACAACCAACGTAGTGCGTCGCCCAGCTCAGATGACGTCATACCAGACAGCCAGGCCGCTGATACTATTAGTGATCGTCAGGACATATCCGATTCGTTCGATGCAGATGATACCCTCATGGACGATGACAAGGCTGTGATGGACGACAGCCAAGAGGAGCCCGAGGATACGGAGGACATGTCTGGGGATGACGATGAACAAGGCGACTCACAGGACATGGCCGATGATATCCCCGTGTATGGGGCTATCAAGAAGAACAAGTGTTACGACTGGGGTTAAAATATATCAGGGCTCTTATTCATTGGACTAGTAATGGCATAAATGTTACAACGGAAAGTGCTAGCTCCAACCTCTGAAGTATATTCCCAGTGAACAAAAAACACAAATACTCTACAGAGTTCTATATGCAATAATAGGCTATCAAACTCTCAATAAATGTGCATCTACTCTAGGCTTAATGTTATGTGAAAACAGCCTATTACTACCTATAACCGAAGGTGCTTGGTTATGGTATGCAAAGTAAGGTGGTAAGAGAAGTTACAGCTTACGTTACTTTAATCAATAAATGTCAGGCACTCCTGCATGAAAGAAAGTGCACTAAAGTCCTTCAACACTAACAAGGAATCTTCTTTAAATGTTAGATGCTATAAAGATGCTCGTATCGGAAATGGAACCCAAAAAGGCAGGCAGCGGAACAATGCTCGTGCAGGCTATGCACACAAAAAGGCAGAATATATAATGCCGTCGGAGCCAAGAATATCCTAAACACTACAACACTAATAATAATCGCCACGACAATGCAGTATTCCTATCAACAAAAAGAGCCTAAGTCGTTTGTGTCTCAATACATCAAACTAGGCTGCGAAATGCTTGTGTAATCATAAATGGGTATGCATAAAAAGAGTAATTAGGTTAATATACTTAATGTCTACTGTGACTGATAAAGTCTAGCTAGAGTCAATGATACGAGATACTGGTGCGCATGGCATGCTGCATAGCCTAGTGCAAATCTCAAGTCTGTGCGTCAAATATTACGTTATAATGAAGGGTAGCTCTCTTGAGAAACCTTAATACCGAAGTATTAAGCGTTCTCCTGGCGTACCTCAAAGACAAACAATCGAGACTAGAACAGTGCAGAATGGTATAGGCAAAAAACCCTCATTCGTGCATGCTCTACTCTCAATGGCACACAGACTAGAATTTACTCAATCAACTCCAGTTCTCAGGTATGTCGTGCCGCTTTTAACTGAAGCCAGCACTCATAGGAAACAATACCTATAATATCAGACTCCTAGTCTAGCATTATCTAATCCAGCAGAACACTAATAACTAAAGGAAGCAGTACTAAACAATATAAATGCCAACCAATGCTTCGTGATCCACTTATCTTAACAACTAACATACATAGGCTATATCAGACCTTAACACACAATACAACTGGCCAGCATGAAGCTGATTTTGCAGAGTTAACCAGAGGGGTATAATATTAATAAAAGGTGGTGAAGGATATGGAAAATGAGAGAGATAGGCAGAGGAAAAGATTCTCAGGTACGGAGCGGGGACAGATAGCAAGGGAAAAAAGATGGGTGTGTTCTAGAAACCAGATCTGAGGGAGAGAGTGGCGAGGAACTGTATATATACTCGCACCAGCTCGAGCCGCGTGGGAAAAAAGCGGTCACAAGCCTCCAGCCACTACCAAAGTAGCCAGCAAAACTTTACGTCACCAAGCATGGTAAAGAACTCCCTCAACCAATCCCCACGAGGCCAGCCAGCCGTGACGTCATCGAGCGGGGCAAAAACACTACGCGCCCCCTCTCACTCTGTTCTACTCTCTCTCTCTCTCCCTGATCTCATCATCACTAGTTAAGGATAAAACATATACTTTACAATTAAATATATAAAGCCTTGACATGGGCGAAAACAAAGAGCCTTTCTGGACTGCCCATGACACAAGCTTTCATATGAAATAAAGCACACTCTAATACACAAACTGTAGCCCCATCCACTGCCCTGGCGATCCTAGCGAGTCACTGTAGGACAAGCCATGCGGTTCTAACGGAGTGGTTAACGTCACACAAGCTTACCAGGATCCTGTTGCATGACGAGACTGAGGACATGCTGGTAGAGTGGGTGAAGGACAACCCCATGCTGTACCAGAAACGTCTCAAGGAGTTCACAGACAGCCGCAAGAAGGTGCGGATGTTTGAAGAGAAGGCTCACAGCCTGGTACCTCGTGTCACAGGTAAGTACCCCATAATAAAGCCTGCATTATGTTATTGTAGTGATAATGTGTGTTTCGATACCTTTTGGTTGTGTTCTTGGTTCGAATTCATGTGTTTCATACATTAAATTCATCCTGCACTATTTAAAATATGTTAAGAGTTGCATATATGAAATGCTGTGCTGCCAATATCACCCACATTCCATTCAATGTCTGTTTACATCCTTGAATCTATATTTGATTATGTACCTATTTTTTACCTGCTCATGCCGATATGTGAAGCATTTATACAATATGTCCAATGCCCAATTAATGTCTATGTTTCCGCAGGAACTCAGCTGAAAAATTGGGTGACGGGTATGCGGACCCGGTATTCTAAGCTCACCGACGAGAAGAGTGGTGCAGGCACCCCTGGCACCAGCGAGGGGCGGCCAAGGTCTGGCCGTGATGAGTGGATACTAGAAAAGTTCTCCTTCCTGAAAGGGCACATTTCCCGTGTCAAAACCTAAGCTAAGGTGAGAACACTAATATACATACCTAGGTCTAGAATTTTATATAAGGGTTAATATATGGCTTTTTAGTCACCATATTCATGCATGGGCATTCCATAAACTGTTCTAGAATGGATAGTGTACTACTTACATTTGTGACAATAATAAATAAATTGGAAACTATAAGACCAAGTTATAACCAGCCAGAAAATATATATGTTCTCCTGTTAAGAAAAGAACATTGTAATAATATGCTCCCATTTATATAATATTGTGGGTTGTAACATATCTAAAGTTTCAATATATATTTAGTGCTTTATTCCAGGTATACATATATAAAGAAAGATTTATATAAACATCAAATGTCTTTACGTATTAATATTTATTGTCAAGTTACATATGCTATAAATCATAGCTTAATTATTGCTTTAAAATACTATATTAAATTTATGCCTTTCTTTCAGTTCCCAGAGCCCCAGCAGGCCGACCAGCCTCCTACTTCCGCGCCAGAGCTGGTGTTGGTAGACGACCCAGAGAGTGTTGGAGAGGACTCCGCCATGCCCCTACCATCCGGGACAGGGCTGACTGCTGGCTCCAGCACCAAGAAGCACGGCAAAAGTCCTGATGCGAGCGCACCTGTGGAGGTAAATATGAAAGCATTGTTAACATAATTCATAACTGTAGTATTCATATTAAATATATTTTTGTGGATGCTGTATATTGGCCAGGCGAGCTCACCTGTGGAGGTAAATATGAAAGCATTGTTAACATAATTCATAACTGTAGTATTCATATTAAATATATTTTTGTGGATGCTGTATATTGGCCAGGCGAGCTCACCTGTGGAGGTAAATATGAAAGCATTGTTAATATAATTCATAACTGTAGTATTCATATTAAATATATTTTTGTGGATGCTGTATATTGGCCAGACGAGCCCACCTGTGGAGGTAATTATGAAAGCATTGTAATATCATCCATAACGAAATTATTTATATAATAATGGCTGTAGAACATGCGTCAACTGTGGAGGAAGATAATGATAAACTGTTAATGATTACAAGTTACCATGCCGTGCATATATTAATATATAATAACAACATGTATCTAAACAACGCATTTTTGTTTTTCTAGGTGAATGAGAAACGGGACGAGCTGAGGAGAGACATGGCCGGGCTGATGTCGACCCTTGCAGGCAAGCAGACGAGATACTCCAACTTCGTCTCCTACTTGGAGGAGCAGCTGGACATGTTGCCTCACCCAGTAGGTGACACATTGTCACGCAATATCATGATGTTCGTGCTGCAGGCCAGGGAAGATGTGGATGGCAGCCCACAGACGTCACCCTGTCAACCATCTCTCTCACCCCAGGCCACCACAGCACCACAACAACCCAAGCTACCAACCCCACCCCAGCAGGCAGGACCTTCGTCTGTGGTACCACGTGGGCCCCCAGGTTTCACCACCCCCACGTTCTCAGATATGATGGCCTCGTTGAGGTCACCTGTACCTGACTGGTGGGCGGGCTCTATGACCCCCACACATGGCAACAACCTCCCGGTTCCTTCAACCCCCCACCAGCAGACTGCCAACACCTGGTGGATTTCTGCAATACACCAGAATGAACCCAACAGCCACCACCCCCAGGCCTGCGGATGGCGAGGTGTGAGTTGTGGTGTTAAACTATCCAATGTAGTCATGAACCCCATTGATGGGGAGGACGAGGCATTACATTATATACAGGTGTTTATTAGTATTAACCCGGGAACTGCGGGGAGACTCTTAAGAGTTCCCCCGGCGGACTGCGGGGAGACTCTTATGAGTCAGAGAAAAAAAAAATCAAATTTTGACATCGAAAAACAATTTTTTTTTTTTTTTTTTTTTTGGCCCTGGGCCATGGGCCAAAAACAATCTCAGTCCTCTACCTCCCCTCCTTCCCCACTTTTCTCCTCTCCTTCAGTTATCACCTATTTTCCCTGTTATTCCCTTATTCTGAGGTATATTTTTGTGCTAACATTAGAAATCCGGTTACAGGGTGTGGTCATCACTGATAGCAAGCGAATGCAAGAGAGAGAGAGAGAGTATCGATCGACTGTGTCTCAGTGGCCTTGGGGGAAATTGGCGGGAAAGCAGCTTGCCTCTCCCATACATTATACAACTCGCGGGCTATATCTCCGATTTTGACCATCCAAACGCTGTTTTCACTCGTTTTATTGCCGTTTCAGGTTAATACCTTTGTAATCAACCCATAATAGGCGCATATGGATAAGTATTAATGCTATTAATGGTACAATGAATATTTTAGTGACGGAAACACCTCAAATACGTCAGCACAGGGCGACGTTTCCAATTACCCCCATGCGCACTTGTTAGGTTAAGGAAACTTTATATTTTTGATAAATAAATAAAATTAAGGTGTTTTGAGATGTTGTTTTGGATTCACCTATTATTTAGTTATTTTATCTATAAGTTTAACAGAAAAAAGTTTCACCGAAATACATATAAGATATATATTCTGACATACGGAGCCCTGTATGTTTATTTAAGAGTTAGAATTAAGAGTTGAAGGAGTGCCGAATTACCCAGGCGGCGAAGCAGACCAGCGAGCGAACCAGCGAGTGAGAAACCAGCTCGTCTGTATACCAGCAAACAAGCCTTCACACCTGCGTGCGTCATATGGGGACCCTGCAAACTACTTCGATGACCCGACGCTATGACGATGATCGACGCCAATCAACGCCATTGGACCACGCACCTGTTACGCAACTAGAGGAGCTGTGATTGGGGCGCGCACCATCCCCCGCCTCCTGATTCGTTCCTACACCATCATTGCATAGTATATAAGACCCGAGTAGTGGGCATTCAAATCAGTCTCATTTGGAGTTGGGAAGGTGAACTTGCAGCTGGAGGAAGAGGGGGTGAAGTATTATAATGGGATTGTGACTGTCAGTCAGATTATATAAGTGTGTGTTAAGTGTGTTCGGTGTAAACACTTACGTTATGTTGGTTAGTGAGATATGTGATTGGGAATTAACTTTAATGCTACTATTATGTACTTAACTATTTTAGTTGACTGACTTGTGGACTAAAGCAACTCTTCAAGTAATTGGGTTATGATAAAAGTAATACTATTGTTTTATATTAATACTTGCAAGTTCTTTAATTTTCTTTTAATTAAGCTTACATTGCTGGTAAGAACAAGTACGGTGATACTATTGTCTCATATTAGTAATATCGCCTTAGACTAACATGGCTGTTTTAATGTTACTTCTAGTGATTTCCTAAGCTGAAGAAAATTATTTTAGCTTCAAAATATTATTTTTGCTTTTCATATTATTTGAGTGAGACCTGAATCGAATCTATGAAGCGATCCTTTAACTTAATTTACTCATAATCAAACCTCAATGTTACGTGGATAAGAAATACATTTATCTAATTATTAAATATATATCTAACTTTTTATGTGACTTTGATATTAATCCTGATAATAATAATATAATACTATTAACGTAAAACAAGAACCAAGAATAATAACTACATTAAATATAAATAAAAGGACATGATATAAGAAAACTATTTATTCATTTCAAAAAGGGTAAGAGACAGAAATTTTCTTACCTTAATATTTATCTTTCAAGACTTGATATATAATTAATAGTCCTTCTTTAGATATAACTTATTCGGTTCATAACCATAGCCTACTAAGCTTCGGTTAAATAATAATTCTTTATAAATACTACATGACTTTAATTAGTTTCAGTATTTTTCCATAATTAAAGAGTATCAGTCAATAAAGGATACCAAGTCCGAAGATCCAAAAAGGAAAGGAAGCAACAACAGGAAATAATTTTATTAGATTTTACATTTGTTTTGCCTTCAGCTGACTGACACCTTAATATATATCTCTGTGGTATCTAGATTCATCAAGTTAACCACTTGAGGATCAAGATACGTAACAGAAGAGTGGCGACCTTGCCAGGATTGGTTTCATACAGTTTCACTCAGTTTCACTCAGTTTCATTACCGTTTCATTACTTAAAAATCAAATATTAATCATGCCTGATCTAATTAATGACGAAGATGATCGAGTTTTCATAGAATCAGACCCCACAGCCCCTGATATTGACCGTCTGTCAAAATCCGAACTGAAAGTGCTTGCCTCGCATCTCCAGTTAACTGTCTCAAACATGTCCAAAGTAGAGGTGGCTCAGACCATAAAAACCCACCTGTTCCCTGTAGAAGGCGGGTGAGGGTGACGGAGCAGTTGGTGGGATCCCGAGTAAACCTAGCCACTTGATGACCAATTGCCACCTGGTTTTACCGTTGATCAATAATTCGAACTAGAACAAACCAGAGCAAATACCGAACTAGCCAGAATAAAAGTTGAACAAGCCAGAGCAACGACCGAACAATATCAATATGAATATCAAATAGCTCAACTAAATGTCAATACAAATGCTCCCTTAATTGCTCCCCCTCTGGGATTGACTATGACCAGTGTCATTCCACCTTTCACTGAAGATAATGTGCAGGATTTCTTTGTTTTGTTTGAGGAAGTTGCTGGAGGTATGAAGTGGACAAGAGATCAATGGCCTTTTATATTACAAACCGTTTTGACAGGGCAGGCTCGAGCCACGTATTTGTCAGAAGTAGCAGAGGTTAGGCAGGATTATGACAATCTCAAAGAAGCTATCCTAAAAACCTATCAATTGCAGCCTGAGGCTTACAGGCAATCTTTCCGTAAAAACCAGAAGAAAGTAGAAGAAACCCATAAGGTATTTGCCAGGACCATGACAAAAACTTTCAATCACTGGGTCAAGAGTAAGAAAGTCACAAGCTACAACAATCTGAAGGAGTTGGTCCTGTTAGAAAATTTCCTATGGAAAATTGATTCTTCTGTAGCCTATCATTTGAGGGGGAAAAAGGTAGATTGTCTTGCCGACGCCGCTGACATGGCCGACACATACGTGCTCAACAACAAATTTCGTGGAAAGAAGCCCTACGATAATTCTAGTTCTAATTTTCAGTATCCCAATCATAAATCTGACAGACCCACTCACAAGCCTGTAACGTCTTCCCCAGCTAGCCAAAATAGAATTGTTCCCCCAACTAAAAATGCGACTCAGGGCAATGGTAACAGAGGTGGGGCCCAAAGTAATAGTAATGCTCAAAGAGGGAAAGTTCCTGTATCCCCTAAAGAATGTACTTTTTGTGGCAAGAGAGGCCACATAGCTTATCAGTGCTGGGCCAAGGAGAAAACCGAGAGATCGGGGCAGACAGTTGCCGCCGTATCTCAAACTCCATATGTGCCTTTAATGCAGGACTCCCGACAGAAGGAGTACCTAGCACCAAAAGTTCCTGTAATGCAGGACTCCCGACAGAAGGAGTACCTAGCAGCTAACGTAAATCTACAGGGGTGTAGTAACATGCGTGGTGCAACCCACTAGGGTTAAGCCAATAATAATTTCACCATCAGTGCAGGACAGTTACCGTCCCTTTATTTCATCTGGCAACGTGAGATTAAATGGTTGTATGCATGAGGTAAAAATTCTGAGAGACACAGGTTCTACTAGCACCCTCATGGTGAATCCTTACACTGAGTGCCCACCTGGCGAACCAGTTGTAATGAGAGGTGCTGGAGGCCAATTTTATGCATACTTGGTAAAAGCCGAAATTGAATGTGAGTTACTACAGGGTGAGGCCACCATAGCTTTGTGTAGGTCCCAAGATATCCCTGTGCCCGGGGTAACACTCCTTTTGGGGAATGATGTAGCAGGTGAGAAGGTCCGACCAGACCCCATTTTGTCACTTTCCCCTGTTAACGAGCCACTAACCGGTGAGCTCGAAAAGGAGATGCCAACAGTTTTCCCTGTGTGTGCTGTCACACGTTCAATGTCTCAAGTAGCAGTTCCCTCAGACAGAAATGTACCGAATGTAAGAGTTGATGAAAGGGATGATGAGAGTGTGAATGACGCTCCAACTGTGCCTGATGATGTGACTGAGGTGGATTTATCTGACACCTTTATGGCTCATTTTGACTCTAACGATGACCATGAAACCCCTCCAAATTGTCCTAGTGGCCTGGTAGAGCTACAGAGAGATGATAGAGAATGCAAAGAGTTAGCTGCCAGGGCCGTGAGTGAAGAGGAATGTGAGAAGGAGGGTGGTGAATGTTTCTACCTCAAAGGAGGAGTATTGTGGCGTAGATGGAGACAGCCATACAGACCAATCGATGACGGGGCCTGGGACGTCCATCAAGTAGTAGTCCCCAAACCTTGTCGTAGAGATATCTTGGAAATGGCACATTGTATACCATTGGCAGGACACCTAGGTGTGAGAAAAACTCTAGACAGAATGAGAGCCCACTTTCACTGGCCAGGAATGCGTGCAGATGTAGTGGAGTTTTGTAGAGTGTGTCACACTTGCCAGATGACAGGAAAACCCAATCAGAAGGTGCCTGTACATCCTCTGGTGCCCTTGCCCGTCTTCGAGAATCCTTTTACTCGGGTGGTAGTGGACATTGTAGGCCCATTGCCTAAGACTTCCCAAGGTAACAATTATTTATTAACTATTATGGACATGGCAACTCGCTACCCAGAGGCTATACCCTTAACCTAACAAGTGCGCATGGGGGTAATTGGAAACGTCCCCCTGTGCTGACGTATTTGAGGTGTTTCCGTCACTAAAATATTCATTGTACCATTAATAGCATTAATACTTATCCATATGCGCCTATTATGGGTTGATTATAAAGGTATTAACCTGAAACAACAATAAAACGAGTGAAAACAGCGTTTGGATGGTCAAAATCGGAGATATAACCCGCGAGTTGTATAATGTATGGGTGAGGCACGCTGCTTTCCCGCCAATTTCCCCCAAGGCCACTGAGACACAGTCGATCGATACTCTCTCTCTCTCTCTTGCACTCGCTTGCCATCAGTGATGACAACACCCTGCTTGCAACTCGCTAATGTTAGCATGAAAATATACCTCAGAATAAGGGAATAACAGGGAAAATAGGTGATAACTGAAGGAGAGGAGGAAAGTGGGGAAGGAGGGGAGGTAGAGGACTGAGATTTTGCATGGCCCAGGGGCCAAAAATTTTTTTTTTTTTTTTTTTTTTTCGATGTCAAAAGTTGATTTTTTTTTTCACTCACTCTTAAGAGTCTCCCCGCAGTCCGCCGGGGGAACTCTTAAGAGTCTCCCCGCAGTTCCCGGGTTAAGGACTACCTCTGCTCCAACTGTCATCAAGGAACTGCTCAAATTCTTCACCCGAATGGGTTTCCCCCATGAGGTGCAAAGTGATCAAGGTACTAATTTTACCTCTAACATTTTCCAGCAGTCCCTGAAGGAGTTGGGTATCGAGCATGTGAAGTCGAGCACCTACCACCCAGAAAGTCAAGGGGTTCTCGAACGGTATCATCAAACTTTGAAAGGAATGTTGCGTAAATATTGTACAGAGACCGGAGTTGAGTGGAATAAGGGGGTACCTTTTTTGGTATTTGCTACTCGTGAGGTTCCAACTGAATCCCTGGGTTTTTCCCCTAATGAGCTAGTTTTCGGTCACCAGGTAAGAGGTCCTTTGCAACTATTGCAGGATAGCCTAGTTGGCCAGGAGGGGAACCAAAACCTCCCCAAGTATGTTTCAGATTTCAAAACCCGGCTGAGATCCTCATGTGAGTTTGCAGCTCAAAACTTGACAGTGGCTAAAAGCTCCATGAAGAACTGGTATGACAGAAAAGCCCGTGAGAGGGAGTTTCAGCCCGGTGATGAGGTTTTGGTCCTGCTCCCACTTTTTGGCCCACCTTTATCTGCCAAGTTCAGGGGCCCATATAAGATCATTCTGAGGGTGAGCATTACCGATTATCTAGTAACTACCCCAGACAGGAGAAAGCCCATGCAAGTATTCCATATAAATATGTTGAAACCCTACCATAGGTCCCCTGATTCCTCTCCTCCAGATTCTCCCACTGTGGCAGTGAATGTCAGGACCTGTGGACAGCCTGGTGCGGACGAAGTCTTCAGTTCCCTTACTGACCCGCAACAGACTGTTCCAGAGCCTGAAGGTATCCATGCAGACTTTGACTTGTCATGTAACCTATCCAACTTTCAGTACCTCATCGGTACCCCCATTTTGGGGGGCTGCAAACAACTTTCGTTCCATACACCTTTTCGATTGGAGGCCTCCTTCTGCCCCAAACGGCAATTTTTTTTTTCAATTTTTTTTCAATTTCGGCCTCGAAACGACCTCCGATCGTGGCCTAGCCCCCTCTATGACCTGACCCAGGTCAATTGACACCCACATGCAATGTTTCAGCTCCCCTGGTCCAAAACTGCCGCCGCCTATTAAGAACACACAGATAGACAGACAATCGAAAATATTATATAGATTTATATATTATATTATATATACCCGGTATACATATATACAGTATATATTGTTGAAGAGATATTCTGTGAAGTAATGCAGTCAGGTAGTCATTGTATATAGTTATTAGGTTTATATATTGTAATTAACGATGTTATTATGTAACTTATTAAACCGATGGGGCAAAAACACACTCTGTTTTAGTATCAGCACCAGGATTGAGAGCTTTAACAATTTCAACAAGAATTATTGTGAAGTTTGAAGTATTCCATGCAAATTCTAGCAAAGCCGCAGTACAACAACAAAACAAAAATGTGAGCGACGCAACACTCCAATATCCACAGACCACAAACAAACACTATATTCTCTTTACTTCAGCGAAAGTATTGATAAAAGCATTACTGAAGACAAACTTTGACACACAGGTCATGAATTATACAACAATTATCTATCTATCTATCTATTGCCAGACACCTTACTCCCCTTAATGAGGGTGGCCATACACAGAATGCCCCGAAGCGGACCCATTCCCTGTAAGAGGGACAACCCGCGCTAGTTTACTGAAGGACTTTCAGGATTGACCACTCAATTTAGGATCCGTCCGACTCCGAGGCCCTCTGTGTACTGTATCTTGTTAGCACTATTTTTCTACAGTGATTTTCGGCTAATCCATCCACTAACCTGCCTTACCCTTAGGTAAGCAGTACAAATTTGTATCAGGTTTACTCCCCGAGACAGGTTGCCGAGCAAGGCTGACGAATCCCATCCACCCTGATTTTTATAAGGTTGTCTCCCCTAGATGGGTTGCCAACCAAGGCTAATGAGTCCCATCCACCCATTAACAACAATTATATATTTGGTAAATAATATATATAATATAATACAAATCTATTTATCTATCTATATATCTATATGCTCAGGCCCAATCCCCACTTCCTATTTTTTATTTTAACCCTTATTTAGCGGGTGGTAAGGTATTTTACACTGTACCGCTCAGCGGGCATAATCCCGAAATATTCGCTCAATTTCACTCGCCCTAGCGCCGTTACTATGGCTCCAATGCGAACGAAACGATCATTTTTGGAAAGAGCAACTCTTCGTCTCCCCATATAAGTCTATGAATGTATATTATGAATGAGTGTGGAGGGTGGGAAGAGGTGAGGAAGAGGAGGTACTTTTTGGTCTATTTCCCAGGCGCGTTCGGTTGCGTTCGCTTTGGCCTGACTTCGGCCTCTACCGCGTCTACTATTCCTTCGGTAATCGGTCTTATTTTTCTCTTATTTCTCCTTATTTCTGTATTCTCTCTCTCTCTCTCTCTCTCTCTCTCTCTCTCTCTCTCTCTCTCTCTCTCTCTCCTGTCTGTCTGTCTGTTTCTCTCTCTCTCTCTCTCAGGCTTGCTCGCTTTCCCTCTCTCGCGCGATCTGTCTCTCTCTCTCTTCCTCATCCGTATATGTAATTCTCATTATTATTTTCTCTAATCTCTCTCACTCCTCCTGTCTGTCTGTCTCTCTGGCTCGCTCGCTTTCCCTCTCTTGTGCCCCCTTTCTCTCTACCTCATCCGTATTATATATTTCTCATTATTATTTTCTCTAACTAATCCCTCTATTTCATTTATTTGCTTGTAATATTTCTGTATTATTATATCTTTTTCACTCTGTCTTCAGTTCAGTTTCTGTATTCTCTCTATACGGTGGGAATGGTATTTCGTATGAGGGATGTGCAGCACAAATATTCAATCTTTCGTTGTTTGGTTGTTTGCATTACCGTAAGAAATTTACTGAACGCCTGCAAATAATACGCTATAAAATGCTTGCAATCAAACTCTCAAGCAATTTCAAGGTCACATGCAATTATAAATGTAGGCTATAGGTAACCGACCCAGAGAGGGAGAGACAAGAGAGAGAGAGAGAGAGTGTCGTGATAATAAAACAATGTTACATATGTATCATATATATATGAAAAAATAATATATACGGTAGGCCTACATCTGTTCCCCACAATCATATAATGCCAAGCATAAATATTCAATCTTTCATTGTTTGTATTACCGTAAGAAATTTACTGAACGCCTGCAAATAATACGCTATAAAATGCTTGCAATCTCTCTATTTTCTCTAATCTCTCTCACTCTTCCTGTCTCTCTCTCTCTCTCTCTCTCTCTCTCTCTCTCTTGCTCGCTCGCTTCCCCTCGTCCTCATCCGTATTATGTATTTCTCATTATTATTTTCTCTAACTAATCCCTCTATTTCATTTATTTGCTTGTAATATTTCTGTATTATTATATCTTTTTCACTCTTTCTTCAGTTCAGTTTCTGCATTCTCTCTCTCTCTCTCTCTCTCTCTCTGTTTCGCTTGCTTTGCAGGAATTTTGTTTTTGTTTTATATATAATATATAATAATTTACTTATCATTACTTACTATATCGTATAAACAATAGTAGGTAGCCAACTTACCATAATACCGATACACCAAACCGATCCGCATGCGGTTTTGTTTATCACCTGTTTACTAAAGTGCCACCATTATCGATTTTCTTGGAGCCGACTCAAGCGGGAGGGTTACCAATTGAAATTAAATCCGCTAGCATATATTGTTAGATGTAAGACATGATAAATACCACTAGAAATATGAATTGGCAAAATCCATATAATATCACTTCGAAATTGTTCTGAAATTTCAAAACAAAACCGCTAGTGTAAGTCATTGCTGCTAGATCGAAGTAAAGGTCTCTAGATCTAGCGGAAGTCGCTATACGTATTGGCAGTACTGCACACTCATTCATTTCATTCATTCAATTTCTATTGAGCTCGTCCTGGAATCTTTACGACTCTGAATCTTACGATTGCCGACGGCGATACGTTGTTGACATTGTTGTTGATGTTCCAGTGGAGGGATGAACAAAATATTGTCCTTGTCCAATAATAGCTATTTCATAGTCCCACAGGACTTTTTTTGATATATTTATCAAATTTATTGAACGCCTGAAAATAATACGCTATAAAATGCTTGCAATCAAACTTTCAAGCAATTACAAGGTCACATGCAATTATAAAAGGTATATTGTAGACCACAATCTTCGCCAAGCTTCGTTGTTGCTTGTATTATCGTGAGAAATGTACCATACACCCTGGTTATCGTGAGAAATTTACCGAACGCCTGCAAATAATACGCTATAAAATGCTTGCAATCAAACTCTCAAGCAATTTCAATGTCACATGCAGTATAGGTAGACCCAGAGAGGAAGACAGACAGAGAGAGAGGGGAGGTCAAAAACATCTGCTAGGTGTGATTTCCCCTGGGAGGGAAGAGATTAGTTAGGGGCGTGCCCTGGCCTACATCAGACAAAGAGAGTACAAAGGAGTACAAACAAAGAGAGTGAGACAGAGAGAGAGAGAGAGAGAGAGAGAGAGTCGTGATAATATAAAAATGTTACACATGTATCATATAATATATGAACACATAATATATACGGTAGGCCTACATCTGTTCTCCACAATCATATAATGCCAAGCACAAATATTCAATCTTTGGTTGTTTGTATTACCGTAAGAAATTTATCGAACGCCTGCAAATAATACGCTATAAAATGCAAAGGAAATTTCTTGTAGAGTGCAATTTTGAGGACGTAATGTGCTCTGAGAGAGAGCGGAGCGGTGATTAGGAGCATAAATTACCTCAAGACCGCTCGCCACACAGGGAATTCTATAAGGAAATTACCGTATTTTAGGGTTTTTGCACTCGTGTTTTACGATCGTTGAAAGACAACCAGTGATCGTAAAAGGATGGTTCGGGTGTCATTGGAAAGCTCAATTTACGCACTTTCAGGATACATACTTGTATTACGCTCTGGGTCTTGTTCATGCATGAAAAAGAGCACAGAACAACCCCATTTAGGGTAAACAAAAAACCCCGCTGGGCGGCACAGTGAAATATACTCCACCAGCCGCTCGTAGGTGATAAAATGCTTGCAATCACGTTTTCAAGCAATTATAAAATATAAATTGTACTTACCAACACCCACACCAGTATGTTCTTCATCAGGAACGTCTCCAATTTGCTCAAGGGTCTGTCCAATATCAACCACAATATCCACCCCACACAAATTATGCTTGGGGTGAAAGCCTATGATCGGGTTATTTTCGTCTTCCGAGTCATCCACATTACCAAAACTCTCACCCAGACCTTCGACGGTTTCATCCAACAGCTTATTAGAAAGTTCTGAAGAGTTCAGCATGATATCTAGTTTCTGGGTGGTGAGCCGGGCGTGGTTAGTAGGGTGGCGCGACGCACTAGGGATTGGCGGCCACCGAATCGAACACGGGCAAATCTTGACCTTCCATTATGGCTGCTTGAGGGTCACTTAGTCACGGTCACGCAGTGGGGATGTGTGGGTGGGCCCTTGTAGTACACCGCCTGACCACCAAGTTTCGCTTTCCACCTAAATTAGGGCGGGAATACGCCCACGGACTTAAGTCCGACCCCGCCATTTAGTCCAATTTTCTCGTATCGGACTTAAGTCCGACCCCGCTAAATAAGGGTTAATATTCTATTTTTTTTCTATTTTTATTATTATTATTATTTTTTTTTTGGGGGAGGGGTGGCCGCCTCAAGACAGAGCAAGAACAGGGAAAACACAAAACACAGCATAACACAACGAACAAACACAGACAAAACACAAATTCACCCACATTTAGGTCACCCAGGAGAAGACCCAGAGACCAGGGTCACCAAGGTCTCTCCAGCACTCCCCCAGCCCCCGACCACCCGGAGAGGTTCCGATCTCAGCAGGCAGACATGCAGTGGAGCCGAAGCCACAAGCCCGCCCACCACACTTCCAGGCACACCATTCATATTAATCGTCTCCCCGGGCCAGGCGCCTGATGGGCTATTATCTAGTCCAACTTGCACCCGACCCCTTCCCCCAAATGACCACGTGTTCACTCAACTATTCACAAGCATTCTCCATTCATTCCTGTTTATTACCACTTCCTTTGCCTGATCTATAGTTATTCCTCTATCATCCAAAGCTTGTTTTACACAGTCTCTCCATCTCATTGGGGGTCTTCCTGCCATTCTATCTCCCCCTGTATCTGACTCACATATTCGCTTTGTAAGCCTTTCATCTCCCATTCGTTCAACATGACCATACCAGCTCAGCACCCTTCAGTCCACTCTGGCTGACAAATGTTCCTGCTGCCCCACTCTCCTACGTATCTCTTCATTCCTCAATCCGTCTCTACGAGAGAATAAATTTAATAAAAATAATAATAATAATTATAATAATAATAATAATAATTGATGTAAAAATGCCATCAACCAATCAGAGGGCGGGATTCCCATAGGTATACCACACCAAAGTTGCCGACAATACTCAGCTCCGTGACATGTGTACGTCTGGGAGGCTCTCCACCAATCAGCGGCCACCATATTCGCTTGGCACTCTGCCGCCGTTCCCCAAAACGGCAAATTATAACTTGTCTCCTGTTCGCTGCAGAGTATTTTCCTGCAGTAATAAGTGGTCTGGCGGTAAGATACCATCACCATCTCCCCAAAAAGCACTACAAAACATTACTAACAAACTTCCTGGATTCTATATGGAAGAGATAAAGGAGGAGGAGAACAGCGGGATTTCAGCCGCCCGAGTGATGTCGCGCGGGCCGCTTCAGCCAATCAGAGCGCCCGCAGCACTAGGGGGCGGGTATTAAGCAAGGTGGGTGGAGCCCCGAGGCACACTTCAGAGACTTCACTGGCACGGGCAGGTTCGAAGGTCACCGCCTACACTCCTTTCCCCCATTACCCGGGAAGGTCCAGGCACCACCAGTACTTCGCCAAATATCAACCCTGGGCCGAAGTTACATCAATGCTGCCCCTACGCTTCCCGACATATAGCAAGCCTATATACCCACTGCCAGGCACTACATGGAGCGAAGAGAGAGAGTTGGCAAAACATTACTGGCCAGCTGTGAGCTGGTGATGCAGACATAAGAGAGAAGACCCTAATTTTACTAAGGACCCTTATGGGCCCGCATACCATTGACCAAAAAGAAACTGACCTGACAGAGCCGGAAGTGAATAAAGATATGTGTACTTCTTGGGACAGCACCAAAGAGAAAGTATTTAGACAATGAAATTAAATAAAAATTATGATTAGTTAAGATGTACAGTGTTCATTGGTAGAAAAGGCAGTACGCCTATAGTTAGAAATAGAATAGGACTTGTTAGGGAGTAGAAGTAAATTGAAATGAAATAAGCTTAAATAATTAGATATAGATATCATATATATAGACTGAATTAGGAAGTTGATCTTTTCTATACGTCAGATAGTCCTTCTAGTATCGGGATCAAGGGACATACCTTACCCCTAAAGAAAGTAATTATCTTTGACAGGGCCAGATCTTTGCTAGTTAAAACAGCTCTCTTCCACTATGAGGACAAAGGAACATGCCTGTTTGATAGTTCAAAGAACTGCTTTTGGGTTTTGTGAAGTAGCCTAGTTTAGCTGAGAAATAGTTAGGAGGGAGTAATTGATACTCTTTAAATATTATCCACAAATACTTTTTGTTAACAAGGAAACGCTTTACCTTTCGTTATACGCATATACTCCCATAATGTAAAGAAAGGAAATATTAATTATGTTCATTACTTCCATGTACAAATCAATAAAGGATGCATCGTTTATCGATTTAACTTCATGAACAGTCAACCGAGTAAGTGATATATTGGGTTCCATGTCACTTCAACCAGTAGACCATTTCAACCAGTAACTCTCAACCAGTGCCAAATTAACCCAGACCAACCAAACCAGTGCCAAAATATAGTACTAACCTAACCTGACCTAACCTAACCGTATTGGTTATTTGGTACTGGTTGAAATGGTCTACTGGTTGAAGTGACCGGTCACCGATATATTGTCTTATACTAATTCCTACGAGTAAGAATAAACGCTAAGAAGGTAATACGCGGACAAGTGATTTATGGTGGAAGTATGTGTGGATACTTGTAAATATTAACAACTTAATTTAGGGTCATTGTGTTGTTATTATATTGCCGGAACGTATTAAGGTTTTCCTGTCGCATAGTCGAAATACGGCAAGTTCTGAATAGCTTTCTTACAGGTAGATTATAGTGGGAAATTAATAGTTCCAATCTATAAGTTATGACTGGTGGCCGTAACTATTCACTCAATGCTTGAACTTATCTCGACCTGAGTCAGAGACCAGATAATACGTAGACTAAAAGAGGGATCATTTATGTGCTGAGTTTACTTACGTTGTTAAAGTAAAGAGATGAATTATGTTCACGGTTTTTGTCCAAATGTACACGTAACTGTGGTGTTGTGACTCGTGACCGAGGGCGAAATAAGTCAATCCATGAATCGCATCCGTACAGATAGGCTGTAGTGGGAATACAACGGTTCCAAGATACAATATATGCTGACGGCTGTAGGTATTCAAAAACAGGTTGAACATATATAGAATTCAGACAGAGAAGCAGATGTCGCAAGGTTAAGAGGTGTCTTTTCTAAATAAACATTACAAACTCCAAAAAACTGTCAGATTATTCCCAACCTGTAGTATAGTTTTAGAAAAATAAGTACTACATTTTGGTGGCAGCAGTAGGATTCGACAAATTGTTTGAGTTTAAGGTGTCATATTGGGAAAAGGTCACATAATGGCAACCATGCTTCCATTTAGAATATGGGAGGAAGGAAAAGAGGAAATAGAACTTTGGCTAGAACAATTGGGATGCCAGTTTACATTGCTAGACATAAAAGAAGATGGAAAGAAAGTAGCCTATGGTAAAGCACATTTGGAAAAGGCACTAAATGATGTAAGGGTACATCTAGAGGGATTGGTTACGTGGACAGAAGTGAGAAAGACACTAGTAGAAGAGTTCGGCCGAGAAACCTCCCTCAGGAAGGCCAGGGATAAACTAAAGACCGCAAAACTGGATGGTCACAATGTGAGAGTTCTAAGAAGATAAATTGCGAAAAATGTCAAACTAGCATACCCACACATGGATCAAGAGTCAGGAACTAGAGATTCGAGAAGTTATGATCCAGGCTTGTCCTTTAGAAGTACGGAGGTGTTGTATTGTGCACGAAGTAAACAATACGAAGGAACTGATGGAAGTAATTAAGAAAGTTATGGAAGCCAGGGAGATTAAAGAAGAAAGGAAGAGAGTGGAAGAGGAAACTACAAACAAAGGGCAGTGCAGAGCAATCATTCGATGCTTCTTATATAGGCAAACGGGACATTTTGCTCGGAATTGCCCGAACACGGCAACAGGCCAGAACTACAAATATCACACACAACCTGCAAATGATCGACCACTCCCAAGGGCACTACCTCCGAATCAAGGAGGAATGATTCCCACGGAGTATCATCAAACACAAGTGTTCACCAAAAATTGAGATGCCGACACAGAAGGAAAATTTTCAACTAAAACCTCTCATAAAAGAGCGGTATGACGAGGTAAATATGGTGGAGAGACAGTCGCCCTGTGAAACACTAGTAATTAATGGTAGATCGGCAAATCTGTTGGTAGACACGGGGGCAAATAGGAGCTGCTTACTGGAAAACTTTGTGCTAGCAAGTGAAAAAGAATTAGGACCCTTGACTCAGGCAAACATCCAGCTAGCTGGGGCGGGGAGTCAACCCCTGACTATACAGGTATTGGGAAAGACAGGCAACGTGGTGGTACAGTGGAAAGAGATCAAATTCACTACTGATTTCTGTGTCTTATCGGGAAGGTCGACCAGCGGAGTAGATGGTTACATGGGGATAGACCTACTAAGCCAGTTGGGAGTGAATATTCAGTGTGGCCCAAGAGAAACCACTACCACGGTGAAACCCCAAATAGTTGCTACCATGGGAAAAATTTCTATTCCCCCCAGACCTGGAAAATTATTGAAATCCCTAAGTGTGATGGAATAACAGAGGGAATTTTTTGAATCGGAACCACTAAACGAGGCTCGAATCTCCCCTACTCTTATTACCCCAGATCAGAGGCAAATAGTCATTGCAAATTTTGGGAATAATACCGTTAATTACGAAAAGGGAAGAATACTGTGACATATAACCCCAGCTCAGCTTACTTCGGTTGAAATGAATGGAGAAATCAATCTACCTGACATTCCTAAACAATTGACGTCACACCAAGCGAGTACCTTACACAAATTACTGTGGTCGTACCAGGATGTATTCACACAAGACGAGGGGGACCATGGGTTAGCTCCGACACGACACCGACACAAAATACATACCCAAGGACCACCTATCCGACAACCTTATAGACAACAAAACCCAATCATGAAAGAAAAAGAAAAAGAACAAGTTGAGGATATGCTAAAACAAGGAATAGTGGTGGAATCATATAGTCCGTGGTCATCACCAGTCGTTTTAGTAAAAACAAAAAACGGAGCTACCAGATTTTGTGTGGACTACAGAAAGCTAAATGATGTCACCATCAAAGACGCACAACCACTACCCCGTATTGATGATTCGTTGGAGTCACTCAATGGATCCGCTTGGTTTTCCACGCTTGATCTGCAGAGCAGAGTGGATATTGGCAAATACCAGTGTAACCTGAGGACCAAGATATAACCGCATTTGCCACTAGTGAAGGCAAGTTATATCAGTTTACAGTTCTGCTATTTGGGGTGTGCAACGGACCTGCCAGTTTTACGAGGGTTATGGATGAAGTACTAAGGGGACTCACTTGACAGATGTGTTTAGCTTATCTAGATGACATCATTATCTTTTTGAGTAGTTGGGAGGAACACCTCAAAAGGTTGAGTGAGGTATTGGACCGGATTAGAGCAGCAGGGCTGAAACTAAAACCGTCTAAGTGCTAGTTAGGGGCGTGAGAGGTGGCTTATCTAGGGCATACTGTCTCGAGTAAAGGCATCCAACCGGACCCCTCTAAAGTCAAAGCTATTGCTGAAATCTTCCCTCCTTCCACGGTTAGAGAGGTTCGAGCTTTTTTAGGCATGGCCTCGTACTACAGGAGGTTCATACCCAACTTTTCTAAAATCCCTAGACCCATGACCATGAGACTCAAAAAAGGGAGGAAATTTGATTGGGACTCGCAGTGTCAAGTCGCTTTCGAAACTCTAAAAGAAAAGCTGACGTCGAATCCCATCATTTGCCATCCAGATTTTACTAAAACCTTGCATCTATATACCGATGCCTCTGATAAAGGACTTGGGGCAGTACTGGCACAAAAAGTCGATGGCAAAGAAGGCATTGTAGCCTGTGCCAGTCGTACTTTGAATAAAAGAGAGGTCAATTATAGTGTCACCAAGAAGGAGTGCTTAGCTCTAGTGTGGGCAATATAGTATTTCCAACCCTACCTAGCTGGAGTACACTTTGAAGTCATTACGGCCACCATAGTCTACAATGGCTAAGAAGATGAAGATGGAGGATGGGCTTTTTGTCAGATGGAAAGGAATTCTAGAGGAATATTCGTTTGATGTGAGACACAGACCAGGCAAGCTACATACCAATGCTGACAGGGTAGTTTTAGACCACTCTGAGGCTAAACATTTGATAGAGATATTGCATGGGCGGGATGGATGAGGGGCCCATTTAGGACAGTCTAGGGTACTAAAACAATTTAACAAAAGATACTGGACTCAGAGGGCTGATAAGGTGGTGAAGGAAGTTGTTCAGAACTGCTTGGGATGTCAGAGAGGGAAAGACGGGCGAGGGCCTAGACAACCAACAGGACACATTGTGGCTCAGAGACCATGGAAAACACTGTCAGTCGATATTGTCGGACCCTTACCCAAGAAAGGAAACAAAGGGTACATTCTGACCTGTGTCAATGTATTTTACAAATATACTATTGCTTGCGCTATTCCTGACAAGAGCACTAGAACAGTAGCTGCTTGCCTGTTAGATAAAGTCATCTTCGTGTATGGAATTCCCGATAGCATCTCGAGTGATAGAGGTAGAGAATTTAATAATGAGATATGGCAGCATTTGGGGAATACCTTGGGATATTAGATACGACACACTTCTCCATACTGGCCACAAGGGAATGCTGTATGTGAGAGAAATCATAGGTTGCTGGAAAATTGTGTGAGGGTAAGCCTAAGTTCGCAAGGAGAAGAAATAACCAGAGAATGGCCAGAGTTATTACCAGAAATAATATGGGAGATAAACACCACAGTGGGAAGAACTACGGGACATTCCCCCTATGAAATCATTTTTGGTAGCACTCCAAGATTACCTCAGGAACAGGCTTTGCCTTATACTACTCAACGGGACACCTATTCCCAACCAGACTAATATATTCAAACCCAAACCAACAGGCGACGAGAAACTCATGATAAAATACGAAAACGACAACAGGAACCACCCCAGATAACTAACCCAAATTTCCTCGGAGAGTTTATTCTGGTAAAAAGACATGATCCTCTGCGGGCGGGTAAACTAGAAGAGAAATATGAGGGACCTTTCCGAGTGGTAGAAATAAATGGACCATACCAAGTTTGATACCGACATGATGGGGATATTGTTTCTGCCATACTTAGCGATATGAAGGACAATTGCCTCCCGAAGCGAGTGACTGGAGCAGTGAAGGAAATAGCGAAGAGGAGGTAGATTGCCGTGGGAATTCGAGAGAATTTTTTTTGTAACCCAAATGTTCAGGTTCGAGCCGAGAGGATATCTGGCTGTCTCTAAGCAAATCGACTGTGGCGAGGAGGGAGAGTGAATTAGAACCAGAGACAGAATCGGATAATCCAGGAGAAGGGAAAAAGGGAAGCGAGAAAGACGGGGCTGGGGAGTCCAGAAAATCAGATACCTTAAATAACTCTACGAACTTTGGAGGAACATGTTCAGATTACTCTGAAGATTTCAATAGGGTAGATGGCAGTGAGACTAAACAAAATTTAGGAAAAGAGAGAGAAGTAAGCCCTCGGAAAGTAAGATCACTAGACGATAAAAATAACCCAGATGACCTGACTCAAAAGGGTAATTACCCCTTCAAAATTACTCGGAGCGGCAGAGTCAGCCGTCCACCAATCAGATACCCGGACCTGGGTATAAAAGGAACAGATACTACCCACCTAGATCAATCCGCAGGCATCATGCCTCCCCCTGACAAACCCTAGCACCGGCTTCGTCGCCTGATAGCAATTGAGGAAGGGAGAGGAGTACAAAGGAGTACAAAGGAAATCAAGTAACAACAGGTATAGTGACCCTTCTAGGCTGCTTGTCCTCCAAAACACTGAGGATCAAGTGTCCAAACAGTGGTTTAGAGTGGGTAAGGGAACATTGGAAAGGGAACTACTGCCCTGGAACTAATGTCCGTGGCAGGATTAGGAAGTTAGTTGGGGACAGAGGGGTTAGTAACTGAGGGGGGGATAAAATAAAGTTATTCATTTACAAACGCAGTCAGTCGCGGGTTTGATGCGAGATATTTGTCTAATCGGAGTTTAAATGAATCAACGGTGCTGGAGTCTCTAACGTCTCGGGGAAGCCCATTCCACAAGTTGACAACTCGATTGAGCAAGAAATTCTTAGATTCGTGTGAGTTAAAAGACTTACCAATAATTTTGCAACCGTTTCCCCGCGTGTAATTAGATTGGTCGATAGTGAAGTACTTACTACAGTTCATATTGTCGATGCCTTTGATGATTTTGAACACTTGAATTAAGTCACCTCTTAATCTGCGCTGGGTTAAAGGAAATAGATTTAATTCTCTAAGACGCTCTTCGTCTTAGGACGTGGTGTAGGACGTGGTCCTACACCACGTGGTCCTACGTGGTCCTACGTGGTCCACGTGGTCCTACACCACGTGCTAGCACATGGTGTAGGACGTGGCCACCCTGAGCCGACTGCTAGACACGCCAGGGCAGCTCCTCTCACTCAGAATACTGCTATTCAGTTACATAAACACCTGGTACGGCATGGAGGCATAGTAGAATGGCATCCAGAAGGTGATCATTTCAGTGGGAGAGTTTTGCGGCGATCAGGTGCTCGCCTTGATAAAGAAGGGGGTGATGATGTAAAAATGCCATCAACCAATCAGAGGCCGGGATTCCCTCAGGTATACGACACCAAAGTTGCCGACAATACTCAGCTCCGTGACATGTGTACGTCTGGGAGGCTCTCCACCAATCAGCGGCCGCCATTTTCGCTTGGCACTCTGCCTCAGTTCCCCAAAACGACATATTATAACCTATCTCCTGTTCGCTCCAGAGTATTTTCCTGCAGTAAAAACTGGTCTGGCGGGAAGATACCATCACCATCTCCCCAAAAACCACTAGAAAATATCATTAACAAACTTCCTGGATTCTATATGGAAGAGATAAAGGAGGAGGAGAACAGCGGGATTTCAGCCGCCCGAGTGATGTTACGCGCGCCGCTCCAGCCAATCACCGCGCCCGCAGCACTAGGGGGCGGGTATAAAGTAAGGCTGGGGGAGCCTCGAGGCACAGTTCAGCACCAGCACCTGCCACCCAAGATCCAGTGGCAACCAACTCCTCCGCATCGTCTGAGTACTCAGACTCCACCACAGGAGAAGACGTCGATGTGGAGGGGTTGGAGGAGGGAGAAGACGACATCGACCTGGGAATGACCACCAGCGAGCTGGAGAAGAACATCATCGACTTGACTGCAGAGATCCAGCAGACTTCAGCAGCAGGAAGACGTCCCCCTATAGCGGCCCAGAAGAAGCTGACCAAGTTGCTACACTTATCATTCCAGCAAAAATAGAAAATAGACAATGGAGCACTCTTGGTTGAGCCCGAGAACTTTTCATCTCCTACTGTACTTCGCACTTCTCCACTTTATCTTCCTCTCTCCAAAACTCTCCAATCTCCTACTTTACTCAAGCCATCATCATCATCATCACAATTCAGAGACGGCACTGGCACGGGCAGGTTCATAGGTCATCGCCTACACTCCTTTCCCCCATTACCCGGGAAGGTCCAGGCACCACCAGCACTTCGCCAAATATCAACCCTGGGCCGAAGTTACATCAACGCTACCCCTACGCTTCCCGACATATAACAAGCCTACATACCCACAACCAGGCGCTACATGGAGGGCGGGAGACTTGTGGCGAAGAGACCGAGTTGGCAAAACATTACTGGCCAGCTGTGAGACGGTGATCTAGACAAAAGAGAGAAGACCCTAATTTTACTAAGGACCCTTATGGGCCCACATACCATTGACCAAAAAGAAACTGACCTGACAGAGCCGGAAGTGAATAAAGATATGTGTCCTTCTTGTGACAGAACCAAAGAGAAAGTATTTAGACAATGAAATTTAATACAAATTATGATTAGTTAAGATGTACAGTTCTCATTGGTAGAAAAGGCAGTACGCCTATAGTTAGAAATAGAATATGACTTGCTAGGGAGTAGAAGTAAATTGAAATGATATAAGCTTACAAAATTAGATACATAATTTTATATAAACTGAATTAGGAAGCTGATCGTTTCTATACGTCAGATAGCCCTTCTACTATTGGGAACAAGGGACATACCTTACCCTAAAAGAAAGTAATTATCTTTGACAGGGCCAGATCTTTCCTAGATAGAACAGCTCTCTTCCATTATTAGGACAAAGGCACATGCCTTTTTAATAGTTAATAGAACTGTGTTTAGGGGTTTGTGAAGTAGGCTAGTTTAGCTGAGAAATAGTTAGGAGAGAGTAATTGATACTCTATACATATTATCCACAAATACATTTTGTTAACAAGGAAACGCTTTACCTTTTGTTATAAGCAAATACTCCCATAATGTAAAGAAAGGAAATATTAATTATGTTCATTACTTCCATGTACAAATCAATAAAGGATGCATCGTTTATCGATTTAACTTCATGAACAGTCAACCGAGAAAAGGATTGTCTTATACTAATTCCTACGAGTAAGAATAAGCGTTAAGAAGGTAATACGCGGACAAGGGATTTATGGTGGAAGTATGTGTGGATACTTGTAAATAATATTAACAACTTAATTTGGGGTCATTGTTTTGTTATTATATTGCCGGAACATATTAAGGTTTTCCTGTCGCATAGTCAAAATATGGCAAGTTCTGTATTGCGTTCTTACAGGTAGATTATAGTGGGAAATTAATAGTTACAATCTATAAGTTATGACTGGTGGCCGTAACTATTCACTCAATGCTTGAACATATCTCAACCTGAGTCGGAGACCAGGTAATACGTAGACTAAAAGATGGATCATTTATGTGCTGAGTATATTTACGTGATGAATTATGTTCAAGTTATATTTCCAAATGTACACGTAACTGTGATGTTGTGACTCGTGACCGAGGTCGAAATAAGTCAATCCATGAATCGCGTCCATACAGATAGGCTGTAGTGGGAATACAACGGTTCCAAGATTCAATTTATGCTGACGGCCGTAGGTATTCAAAAACAGGTTGAACATATATCAAATTCGGACAGAAAAGCAGACGTCGCGAGGTTAAGAGGTGTCTTTTCTAAATAACATTACAAACTCAAAACAACTGTCAGATTATTCCCAACCTGTAGAAAAATAAGTACTACACTAATAATAATAATAATAATAGTAATAATAAAATATGTACTATACAAATGAATATATTTATGTATGTAATATTGATTTCGGGAGGTCATTCTTGAGCTTGATACAATATTGTTCTAGCTAAATACTAGCAATTTTACTGTTACCAAGACGCATTGATGCGTCCATATCTATTAGGTACAAAGCGCACCTTTTGAGGTATTGATGAGTCAAAGCGTATAAAGCAGTAGATCATTTATGTTGTTGATTAATTCATGAAAGTTGATGATATATATCATTTTCTTTTGTGTATCATAATTTACAAAGATTCAGCTGTTTATTGGTGCATGTTTCATTCCGATACCCTCATTGGAAGTGGGTTTATTTTTTAGTCAAAACATGTTATTTATTTGTTTTGTTTAATCAGGGCCGCACATGTTTGTTTCCAGCTTGGACGCCAGAATTTGAACTATGCCTAGAACGTTAATATGCTAGTATAACAATAAATTAGTGAGATAAATAATTTATAAAGTATTGAAGGTTTCTCCAAATTATGGGAAGTAATGCACGGCTAATTACTATTCACAGAAAAGCTAAGAACCTTTATATATTCACACGTTATACCATTTATTACATCTTATAGTGTATTTAGACTTTTAGAGGATGATGAAAAAAGCGTAGTACAATATTTTATCCTGATCTATTTAGCAAACACAACATATATAAACTTTGCTTGGTACAAAATCAGTCTACTGATATTGAACATATAGACAATATTCTTAATTTAGAGCGATCAAATAAAGTTAGTCTACGTAAACTGATAACACTGAAGGAGATTAATAAAAACTTATACGTTCATGGGTGTAAATCTCTATGTCAGTGTCCGTTACTATGTGTTTGACTGCATACCAATCCTTATTACTTCAATAAAGTCTCATCGTACTGAACAGCTCTAGCCCTGAGGAAGAAGCACCGCCAAAATATATATATATATATATATATAAATATATATATATATATATATATATATATATATATATATATATATATATACATATATCCCCAGGGGTGGGGGGGGGGGGGGGGGGGGGGGCATAAATGCCCCCACACCCGACCGACCATCCCCTGACGACCCCACAAAATTACCTGGACCTCGGCCTGTTACTCTTTCTATTGATTTCTGCAACATTCGCAGACTTTCCTCTAACTTTCACTCTGTTGAACACCATCTCTCCTCCTACAAACCTGATCTTCTCTTCCTCACCGAAACTCAGGTGTCTGTAGCAACATCCAGCAACCCCTTCTCTGTATCCTCCTACGTTCTCTATCCTAGTTTCAAAGCCAAAGGCGGATGTTGTGCATATGTGCACAACAAACTCACTTGCTCTCGTGTTCCCGATTTCGACTCCTCTGAATTCTCAACTTTATGGCTTAAACTTTCCTGTCATTCTCTTACTAAATATTTCTGTGCTGTCCATCTTTCCCCTAACTCTGCCAACTTTTCCAAATTCTTTGACAATATAAACTCTACAGTGGAACACATTCTATCCATTTCTCCTTTCTCAGAAATCTCCATCTTAGGAGATTTCAATGTTCACCACCGCCAATGGCTCTCCTCTCACACTACTGCCCCAGCTGGTGAACAAGCCTACGTCTTTTCTATCATAAATGACCTAGAGCAGTTAGTTCAGCAACCCACCCATATCCCGGATCGCATCGGAGACCGGCCCAACATTCTTGACTTGTTTCTAACTTCTAACCCTTCTTCTTATACTATCGATCTTTTCTCTCCTTTGGGGTCCTCCGACCATAAACTTATCTCTGTCAACTGACTATCACTCCAGTACGGCCACCCGATCCTCCTAGCCGGCGGCGCTTGTGGCACTTTGGCGCTGCCGACTGGGAGGCTCTCCGGCAGTACTTCTTTGATTTCCCATGGAATGATTTCTGCTTCCGTGGCCGGGGACCCTCGGAGAGTGCTGAACACATTACCGAGGTAATCCTATCGGGCATGGAAGCATACATTCCATTTTCTTTCTCTCAGACTAATGCTAAAAAATCTTGGTTTACTCACGCCTGTTCTATTGCTGTCCGCAATAAGGAGGAAGCATTCAAACGGTACCGACGCCTTAAAACTCAAGACTCATTCTTCCTATGTTTCTGCCCGGAATCAAGCCACATCTGTTCTTCGACTTGCCAAACACTCTTTCATCAATAATAAATGCACTGAACTATCCAACTCTAGCTCTTCCCAAGCTTTCTGGCATCTAGCCAAAAACCTCTCCAACAATTTATCTTCCTCGTCTTTCCCTCCCCGTTCCCATTCTGATGGCACAACCATCACTTCTTCCTCTAACAAAGCTAAACTCTTCGCTCAAACTTTTGCTAGAAACTCCACCTTGGATGATTCCGGTGCTATTCCTCCCTCTCCACCCTCCTCTCTCTTACTTATGCCGAATATCCTAATCCCTTCTAAAGATGTACTTTCTACCCTCTCTGGGCTTAATACTAATAAGGCGTACGGTCCGGACGGTGTTCCTCCTGTTGTTCTCAAAAACTGTGCTTCCGTGCTGACTCCCTACCTAGGCAAACTCTTACGCCTCTGTCTATCCTCTAACGTCTTCCCTTCATGCTGGAAGTTTGCTCACATTCAACCTGTCCCAAAGAAGGATGACCGCTCTCAACCCTCCAACTATCGTCCAATTGCTCTCATCTCATGTCTTTCTAAAGTTTTTGAAACTATTCTTGCTTCCAAATTTCTTAAGCATTTCTCTTCTCATTATCTGCTCTCAGATCGCCAGTATGGCTTCCTTAAAGGTTGCTCTACTGGTGATCTTCTTTCATATCTTACTAACTCTTGGTCATCCTCCTTTCGGGACTTCGGTGAGACTTTTTCTATTGCACTAGACATATCGAAAGCCTTCGATAGAGTCTGGCACAAATCTTTAATTTCTAAACTACCCTCCTTCGGTTTCTATCCTTCCATCATTGCCTTTGTCTCTAATTTCCTCTCCGGCCGTTCCATAGCCGCGGTTGTGGACGGCCATTGTTCACTTCCTCACCCTATAAACTCCGGTGTTCCTCAGGGCTCTGTCCTATCATCTATTCTCTTTCTAATTTTCATAAATTATCTCCTCAACTGTACCTCAATTCCCATCTATTCATACGCTGACGACTCAACCTTACACTACTCCATTAGTTTTTCAGAACGCCCCAGCCAGCAATCCCTCAACGACAAACGTAATGAAGCCATAGAACTCTTAAATTCTGATCTAAATACTACCTCCAATTGGGGCAGAGAAAACCTTGTTACCTTTAATGCTTCCAAAACCCAATTTCTTCATCTATCTACCCATAAGGAACTCCCAGCGGACTATCCCTTATTCTTCAACAATACAAAAATCAATCCTTCATCATCTCTCAATATTCTTGGTGTCTCTTTTTCTTCTGCTCTCAGTTGGAAGGACCATATTACCAGTCTTGCTAAGGCAGCCTCCCAGAAGCTGGGTGTGCTCAACCACCTTAGGGGGTTCTTTTCCCCTGCACAGCTTCTTGCTCTGTATAGGGGAATAGTGCGTCCTTGTATTGAGTATTGTTCACATGTGTGGGGAGGTTCCTCTCACACTGCTCTCCTAGACAAAGTTGAAAGGAAGGCCTTTCGTATCATTAAATCCCGTCCACTCACCAACTCTCTGCAATCTCTCTCTCTCCGCCGCAATGTTGCATCTCTCTCTCTATTCTATCGCTACTATAATAATCAGTGTTCCTCAGAGCTTTCCCAGTGTATACCACCTCCTTTACGTAGGGCACGTGGTACCCGTCTTGCAACTCAATCCCATCCCTACTCTGTGCAACTCTCCAACCCGAGTGAAACGTTACTCTCAGTCTTTCTTCTACACAACAGCTGAGCTCTGGAACTCTCTCCCAGAATCAGTCTTTCCCTCTTCCTACGACTTAAATGGCCTTCAAACTCTGTGTGTCCAGGCATTTTGGCTCGAGCGTCCCTTGATTTTGGCCCTGTCACTCTTTCAACTATGGGGGAGGCACTCGCTATAGGCAGTTCTGCCTTTTGCCTCCCTCAATCACATAGACAAAAAAATATATATATACCCGTCCACTCACCAACTCTCTGTAATCTCTCTCTCTTCGCCGCAATGTTGCATCTCTCTCTCTATTCTATCGCTACTATAATAATCGGTGTTCCTCAGAGCTTTCCCAGTGTATACCACCTCCTTTACGTAGGGCACGTGGTACCCGTCTTGCAACACAATCCCACCCCTACTCTGTGCAACTCTCCAACCCAAGAGTGAAACGTTATTCTGTCTTTCTTCTATTCAACAGCTGAGCTCTGGAACTCTCCCAGAATCAGTCTTTCCCTCTTCCTATGACTTAAATTGCTTCAAACTGTGTGTCCAGGCATTTTGGCTCGAAAGTTCCTTGATTTTGGCCCTGTCACTCTTTCAACTTTGGGGGAGGCATTCGCTATAGGTAGTTCTGCCTTTTGCCTCCCTCACTCATATAGAAAAAAATAAATATATATATATATATATATATATATATATATATATATATATATATATATATATATATATATATATACCGTAAATATATATAATATATATATCTATATATATATATATATATATATATATATATAATATATATATATATATATTTTACTGTATATATATACTGTATATATATATATATATATATATATATATATATATATATATTCTATATATATATAGATACAGTATACTGTATATATATATATATATATACATTAATATATATATAATTATATATATATACTGTATATATATATATACCGGAATATATATATATACAGTATACTATATATATATTGTGACGTTGACCACTCCGTTAGAACCGCATGGCTTGTCCTACAGTGACTCACTAGGATCGCCAGGGCAGTGGATGGGGCTACAGTTTATGTATTAGAGTGTGCTTTATTTCATATGAAAGCTCGTGTCATGGGCAGTCCAGAAAGGCTCTTTGTTTTCACCCATGTCAAGGCTTTATATATTTAATTGTAAAGTGTATGTTTTATCATTAACTAGTAATGATGGGATCTGGGAGAGAGAGAGAGAGTAGAACAGAGTGAGAGGGAGCGCGTAGTGTTTTTGTCCCGCTCGATGACGTCACGGCTGGCTGCCTCGTTCGCGGGGGTTGGTGGAGAGAGGTCCTTACCATGCTGCAAGCTCTCTTGTTAGTGGTTAGAGGACTTGTAACCGCTTTTTTCCCACGCGGCTCGAGCTGGTGCGAGTATATATACAGTTCCTCGCCACTCTCTCCCTCAGATCTGGTTTCTAGAACACCCATCTTTTTCCCTTGCTATCTGTCCCCGCTCCGTACCTGAGAATCTTTTCCTCTGCCTATCTCTCTCATTTTCCATATCCTTCACCACCTTTTATTAATATTATACCCCCTCTGGTTAACTCTGCAAAATCAGCTTCATGCTGGCCAGTTGTATTGTGTGTTAACCTCTGAAGTGCGCATGGGGGTAATTGGAAACGTCCCCCTGTGCTGACGTATTTGAGGTGTTTCCGTCACTAAAATATTCATTGTGCCATTAATAGCATTAATACTTATCCATATGCGCCTATTATGGGTTGATTATAAAGGTATTAACCTGAAACAACAATAAAACGAGTGAAAACAGCGTTTGGATGGTCAAAATCGGAGATATAGCCCGCGAGTTGTATAATGTATGGGTGAGGCAATCTGCTTTCCCGCCAATTTCCCCCAAGGCCACTGAGACACAGTCGATCGATACTCTCTCTCTCTCTTGCACTCGCTTGCTATCAGTGATGACCACACCCTCCAATCGGATTTCTAATGTTAGCACGAAAATATACCTCAGAATAACAGGGAAAATAGGTGATAACTGAAGGAGAGGAGGAAAGTGGGGAAGGAGGGGAGGTAGAGGACTGAGATTTTGCATGGCCCAGGGGCCAAAAAAAAAAAAAAATAAAAAAAAAAAAATATAATTTTTTTTTTTTTTTTCGATGTCAAAAGTTGATTTTTTTTTTCTCTGACTCTTAAGAGTCTCCCCGCAGTGCGCCGGGGGAACTCTTAAGTCTCCCCGCAGCTCCCGGGTTAAGGTCTGATATAGCCTATGTATGTTAGTTGTTAAGATAAGTGGATCACGAAGCATTGGTTGGCATTTATATTGTTTAGTACTGCTTCCTTTAGTTATTAGTGTTCTGCTGGATTAGATAATGCTAGACTAGGAGTCTGATATTATAGGTATTGTTTCCTATGAGTGCTGGCTTCAGTTAAAAGCGGCACGACATACCTGAGAACTGGAGTTGATTGAGTAAATTCTAGTCTGTGTGCCATTGAGAGTAGAGCATGCACGAATGAGGGTTTTTTTGCCTATACCATTCTGCACTGTTCTAGTCTCGATTGTTTGTCTTTGAGGTACGCCAGGAGAACGCTTAATACTTCGGTATTAAGGTTTCTCAAGAGAGCTACCCTTCATTATAACGTAATATTTGACGCACAGACTTGTGATTTACACTAGGCTATGCGGCATGCCATGCGCACCAGTATCTCGTATCATTGACTCTAGCTAGACTTTATCAGTCACAGTAGACATTAAGTATATTAACCTAATTACTCTTTTTATGCATACCCATTTATGATTACACAAGCATTTCGCAGCCTAGTTTGATGTATTGAGACACAAACGACTTAGGCTCTTTTTGTTGATAGGAATACTGCATTGTCGTGGCGATTATTATTATTGTTGTTGTGTTTAGGATATTCTTGGCTCCGACGGCATTATATATATTCTGCCTTTTTGTGTGCATAGCCTGCACGAGCATTGTTCCGCTGCCTGCCTTTTTGGGTTCCATTTCCGATACGAGCATCTTTATAGCATCTAACATTTAAAGAAGATTCCTTGTTAGTGTTGAAGGACTTTAGTGCACTTTCTTTCATGCAGGAGTGCCTGACATGTATTGATTAAAGTAACGTAAGCTGTAACTTCTCTTACCACCTTACTTTGCATACCATAACCAAGCACCTTCGGTTATAGGTAGTATAGGCTGTTTTCACATAACATTAAGCCTAGAGTAGACGCACATTTATTGAGAGTTTGATAGCCTATTATTGCATATAGAACTCTGTAGAGTATTTGTGTTCTTTGTTCACTGGGAATATACATCAGAGGTTGGAGCTAGCGCTTTCCGTTGTAACATTTATGCCATTACTAGTCCAATGAATAAGAGCCCTGATATATTTGAACCCCAGTCGTAACAAATGGCGACCTTACCTAGGATTTGGTGAACCTACATTTATTAGCAGGGAACATTTGTTGTTTTGGAGAATATTTTGCGGGGATCAGCAAGATTTTTTTTTTTTGCAACATAGTATAGCCCTTGAGTATTTCCGAGAATTTGTGTGTGTATATCGAGGTATAAGAGTTTGGGGTGCTTCTTTTCTGAATATTGTGGTGAGAATTTTTTGTGAGCATCATGTCTTATACCGGATCAGAGGAGAATGGAGACACAGTACGTAATGTCGAGACTGAGGAACAGCATGATGAAAGGGTTAATCGGGTGAACTGTGAGGAGGATGCTAGGATATTTTTGCAATGGCCTGTTACTGCCGAGCGGTTGGAGGGTTTGGATCGGTACGGTCTTCAATGCCTGGCCACAGCTATCGGTCATGCGGTTACTAGCAGCATGACCAAGGATAACTTGATGACGTGTGTACTGGGCAGGGTGACTGGTGAGCGAGATGGGTTGAGTGCTCAGAGCCCTTCGGCCATGCTTCCCCTACACTCGACTCCCAGCCATCCCAGTAGTTTGCCGACCCCGGGTACGCTTCCACAGGTGGGTGGTGACTGGCAGGGTGGGTTGCCCCTGGGGGGACCACCGGTAATTTCAAACATTGTAGCACCTTCACCTCCTCAAGGGTTAACTCCAGAATTATTACTTCAGCTCGAATTAGCTAAGATCGAAGAGAGAAAATGTCAGCTTCAACAGCAACAAAGGGCATGTGAGCTTCAGCAGCAATTAGAATTAGCCAAGATAGAAGAGAGAGAGCCAAGATAGAAGAGAGAAAAACTATCAGTCATGAACACATAGAGCTAGCAAAAATCCAAGCGGATTTAGAGTCGACTAGGTACTGTGCCGACATGGACGTAGAGAAGTCGCGCGTAGAGGCAACGGGCCAGCGACTTGGGGCTGGTAACCGTGTTCATGAGCAGTCTCTCTCGCACTTATTGAAACTGGTTCCGGTGTTTGATGAGAGTGGTGTAACAGAATTTTTCACACGCTTTGAGAAGAAGTGCCAGGAACACCAGTGGCCAGAGAATAAATGGGCAGCACTTGTATCCTCTAGATTAATAGGCAAGGGTCTTAAAGCCTACGATGCGTTACCTTTGGAGTCGTGTATTGTGTATGAGGATCTCAAGGAGGCTGTCCTGAGGGCTTACGAACTGCAACCAGAAACGTACCGTTTGAAGTTCCGGGGTGTAACTAAGGGAAGAGATAGCACCTTTTTGGAACACGCCCGGGACTTGTCCGATGCTATGGGGAACTGGCTCCGATCTGAGAAGGTAACAACATTTGATGGAGTTAAGCAGTTAATGATGTTGGAGCAGTTCTTTAAGAGCACGGGTGGTGATCTAACTTTGAACTTAAAGGAGAAAAACCCAAGAACTCTAGTAGAAGCAGCAGAAATGGCTGATCTACGGCTGTCGTTGATTCGGGGTTGCGGGTCCTCACAGAAGTACGATGCAAGTGCTAGGGACCGTTATCCTCCCCCTCCCCGTAGCAATGACACATTTGAACCAAAGAGCAATGAAACTAAAACTGAAGCCAAACCTACCACCACACCGTATGTGAAAAGTCAGGGGCCTTTTACATCACAGTATAAGCCGAAACCGAAATTTATGTGTTTTAGGTGCCACCAGGAGGGTCATAAGGCAAATGAGTGCCCTAGTCGACCTCCTCCGGCAGCCGTGTCTTTTGCTCACGGCATTGGAGTGTTCAAGAGGACATCGGAGTTTGTTAGAGGCATTTCTTCCGAGGTAAATACACTGCCAGTGCAGAAGGATCCGGAAGGCTTATTCCCTGTCCGTGATGCCTTTAGTGACCACAGGGGACTCGGTTGTGTGGAGTGGGGGGGGTAGAAGACATGAGGTGAGAATTTTGCGTGACACTGGGGCATCGCAAACACTGTTGGGAAATTTCACTGGTAAACCTGTCAATACGGCGCGGGTGGTTGTGGTTCAGGGAGTTAATGCGACAAGGTCATACCCGCTTGTAAGAATGAAGGTGGAAGTTGATGGTGTGACTCGTGACCTGGATGTAGGAATTGTGGAGAAGTTACCTGTTGGGGGCGTCGACCTCCTTCTTGGCAACGACTTTGCGGGGCCTACTTCTGAGGCTCCACCCTTAGTCGTTGTCGAGAAGCCGGCCGACGTGAGTAGGGAGGAGCAGGAGTGGGTTGGGAAGTGTCCGGGGCAGCCTATGGAGTGTGTTGTCACCGGAGATTCTGCATCCAGGGAGTCACATTCTGGTCAACAATCTTTAGATCAGCGGATGAAGGGTACCGAGAAGGGGTTGAAAGTTGATGCGGTTGAGAGTTTAGTGTCAACGGACCTTCTCGGGGACTCATTATTAGGACCACATTTCGAGTCTGGAGAGGACCCAGTAACTGTTCCTGAAGGGGCAGAGGATGGGCTTAAAAAGACGAAAGAGTTGAAGGAGGACAGTGATGCACAGTCGGGAGATGTAGCAACAAGGTACCCTGACGCGTACCCTATGAGAAATGGGTCGGCGAAAACGGTGGTCCGAAGCTTGCTAGTGTATTTTTCCCGGTATGGTTACCCGCAGGGGCTTCAGTCAGTCCAGGGACCCAACTTCACTTCTAGCCTCTTTGTACAAGCAATGCCGCAGCATGGGATTGTTGGGGTTGTGTCATCTGCATATCATCCGGAGAGCGATGTTAGAGCGATGGCACTCAGCCTTGAAATCTGTGCTTCGTTGTTGTTGCTTTGAGAGTGGGAGGGATTGGGATCTTGGCCTGCCATGTGTTTTGTTTGCTGTGTGGGAGGTACCTGGGGAGAGTTTGGGATTCAGCCCTAATGAGCTCGTCTTTGGACACCGTGTCAGAGGGCCTCTCCATATGGTTGAAGAAGTATGGGAGGGTGCAGAAAAACCTTGTTCTATGCTCAAGTGTGTCCTCAACAGTCGAGAACGGATGTTGCGCAGTCTGGAGTTGGCTGGCCGTAATTTGACTAGCTCTCAGGCCCTCAGGAAGGACAGGTACGACCTCAAGGTTGAACTCGGGGAGTTTCACGTGGGTCAGGAGGTGTTGATTCTACTGCCCCTTGTAGGTCACCCCTTATCCGCGAAGTACGCTGGTCCTTATAGGGTGGTGGAGGAGCTATCGGACCTGCCTTACTTGGTAGCCACTCCAGACAGACGGAAGCGCAATCAGTTATGTCATGATAATCCCGTGAAGGAGTATGGGAGGCACCCCCCTGAGCCTCTCACTGTGCCTGTGATGACGTTTAGCAGTCAAGGTGGAGATGGAGAACGGGACAGTCAAGCTCAGGTGGAGGATAACTGGAAGGATAAGAAGTTCAAATGGGCGCCTGAGTGTGAGAAGGTGTTTAGGGAAGTAAAACACCTGTTGTGCACTCACCCGATCCTCAGGGCCCCTGACTTTAGCCTACCTTTCCAACTAGCAACGGAGGCTAGTGGTGTGGGGGCTGGTGCCGTCCTTGTGGAAAAGGACGATGATGGGCTGGAGCATCCTGTTAGTTTCTGCTCGGAGAAGTACAATTCGGCCCAGGGGAGCTGCTCTGTTGTCGAGGAGGAGCTGCTGGCGGTTGTACTTGCTCTGAGGCATTTCGAGGTCTATGTTCCAGCCTATGGTCCGGTCGTTGTAGTTTACCCGGATCATCACCCTCTCAAGTTCTTGGACCAGTTTCACAATCGGAATATGAGGCTGACCAGGTGGTCACTAAGGTTATTGGTATATAACATGGACATACACCATATTGCCGGTTGTGACAACGTGGTTGCAGATGGTCGTTCAAGGGTATATGATCCTGGATAGATTGACACACGGGTAGCCTCCTGCTTTAGTTTGAATAGTATTTTGGGCTTGGTGCTTGTTGGCTCGTGGTTGTAGCCCAGCGTATTGGGTCGTAAAGCAGGAGTTGAGCGTTTGGTATAGAAGAAAAAACTAGGCTTGCCCCTATAGTGCAGCCGAAATAAACAAATTATAAACATAAAAAAATCAAATAAAAACTCTTTCTTTGATAGTTGAATTTGTTTAGTATGTTATAGCAGTAATTCTGAGTTGCACTCCTCTCAGAATGCTGGGCTAGAGAAGCTCGCTCTTGAGGAGCATAACTACATATAATTTAACATATGGTGTTGGGGAGGGTTATAATTTTGAAAAATGTTTTGTTGAAGAACTGTGCCAGATATTTTACTGCCGCTGGGTGATGGGAAGTGGAGATATAGCATGGGTTCTAACCATCAGATTTTTGTGAGCCTTGGGGCCTCTGAGAAAAATCTTGGGGGGGGTGTGACGTTGACCACTCCGTTAGAACCGCATGGCTTGTCCTACAGTGACTCACTAGGATCGCCAGGGCAGTGGATGGGGCTACAGTTTATGTATTAGAGTGTGCTTTATTTCATATGAAAGCTCGTGTCATGGGCAGTCCAGAAAGGCTCTTTGTTTTCACCCATGTCAAGGCTTTATATATTTAATTGTAAAGTATATGTTTTATCATTAACTAGTAATGATGGGATCTGGGAGAGAGAGAGAGTAGAACAGAGTGAGAGGGAGCGCGTAGTGTTTTTGTCCTGCTCGATGACGTCACGGCTGGCTGCCTCGGTTGTGGGGTTGGTGGAGAGAGGTCCTTACCATGCTGCAAGCTCTCTTGTTAGTGGTTAGAGGACTTGTAACCGCTTTTTTCCCACGCGGCTCGAGCTGGTGCGAGTATATATACAGTTCCTCGCCACTCTCTCCCTCAGATCTGGTTTCTAGAACACACCCATCTTTTTTCCCTTGCCATCTGTCCCCGCTCCGTACCTGAGAATCTTTTCCTCTGCCTATCTCTCTCATTTTCCATATCCTTCACCACCTTTTATTAATATTATACCCCCTCTGGTTAACTCTGCAAAATCAGCTTCATGCTGGCCAGTTGTATTGTGTGTTAAGGTCTGATATAGCCTATGTATGTTAGTTGTTAAGATAAGTGGATCACGAAGCATTGGTTGGCATTTATATTGTTTAGTACTGCTTCCTTTAGTTATTAGTGTTCTGCTGGATTAGATAATGCTAGACTAGGAGTCTGATATTATAGGTATTGTTTCCTATGAGTGCTGGCTTCAGTTAAAAGCGGCACGACATACCTGAGAACTGGAGTTGATTGAGTAAATTCTAGTCTGTGTGCCATTTAGAGTAGAGCATGCACGAATGAGGGTTTTTTGCCTATACCATTCTGCACTGTTCTAGTCTCGATTGTTTGTCTTTGAGGTACGCCAGGAGAACGCTTAATACTTCGGTATTAAGGTTTCTCAAGAGAGCTACCCTTCATTATAACGTAATATTTGACGCACAGACTTGTGATTTGCACTAGGCTATGCGGCATGCCATGCGCACCAGTATCTCGTATCATTGACTCTAGCTAGACTTTATCAGTCACAGTAGACATTAAGTATATTAACCTAATTACTCTTTTTATGCATACTCATTTATGATTACACAAGCATTTCGCAGCCTAGTTTGATGTATTGAGACACAAACGACTTAGGCTCTTTTTGTTGATAGGAATACTGCATTGTCGTGGCGATTATTATTATTGTTGTTGTGTTTAGGATATTCTTGGCTCCGACGGCATTATATATTCTGCCTTTTTGTGTGCATAGCCTGCACGAGCATTGTTCCGCTGCCTGCCTTTTTGGGTTCCATTTCCGATACGAGCATCTTTATAGCATCTAACATTTAAAGAAGATTCCTTGTTAGTGTTGAAGGACTTTAGTGCACTTTCTTTCATGCAGGAGTGCCTGACATTTATTGATTAAAGTAACGTAAGCTGTAACTTCTCTTACCACCTTACTTTGCATACCATAACCAAGCACCTTCGGTTATAGGTAGTAATAGGCTGTTTTCACATAACATTAAGCCTAGAGTAGACGCACATTTATTGAGAGTTTGATAGCCTATTATTGCATATAGAACTCTGTAGAGTATTTGTGTTCTTTGTTCACTGGGAATATACATCAGAGGTTGGAGCTAGCGCTTTCCGTTGTAACATTTATGCCATTACTAGTCCAATGAATAAGAGCCCTGATATATTTGAACCCCAGTCGTAACAATATATATATATATACATTAATATAAATATATATATATATACTGTATATATCTATATATATATATATATATATATATATATATATATATATATATATATATTATATTGTCACTCCCAAATGAGTTTGCAGCCTATATCATTTGTGAGTGAGTTATAGTTTGCAAGGCCTGTTGTGGAGGGGCCTTGATAGAGGCTAGTAGCTCGCTATCCCTCTGTCTGTCTTTTCTCGTGGCTAGCAGGACGGCACCTGGAGTCAGTGTTGCCGTCGGGCTAGCTCTATAAAGTAATTAGTTTATTTAGCCTTGTGTGATTAATGCAGTTTATCATAAGTTCACACAATGGTGTCTTATAATTATTTGATTACTTTTGTTGTTAATGAGAGCACAGGCTGCCTGAGATAATTAAGTATTTTTGCGATGCCTGGAGCCCTTCCTTGCCACGCGGGGGGGGGGCCCTAGCTCGACTCCCGCGGGTGCGGGCTTCACTTCAGTCCCACCCCTCGAGATAGCAACATCCTTGCCTCACGTGTTGGCTTGCTTCGTGTTTTCCCTTTACACACCGCATATCTCTTTTGTTTCTTTGTTTGATTGAGATATAGCAGGGGCTGGAGTCATATTGAGCATATTGTTTTGTTTTAACATCTTTAGTTTAATAATGATCATTGCATTTATGCTTCTTTGGCAATCTTAGTGTATAAGCTTTTACACTGGTTTCTTATTTCTGTTTCATTATTCTGCTGCCTTGTTATACGATTATTATATGTGCATATTATTCATGATTGATATCACACGGGGGATTGGGTGGCTGGACTGTTTATCTCTGTTTTTGTCAGGCCTTTGAGCACAGAGGTTGCTGGGTGTGTGCTATGGTAGGCTAAGCCTTTTTTCCACCACACAGCATCCTTTGACTCGGGTCTTATCCAACCCTTTATGGGTGGCAGCCAGCATCTAACTTCCCCAGGATACCAACCCTTTGGCCTTGTGTAGTTTTAGCAACAATACATCTGGTGCAGTCAGGGACTAGGGGTGGAGCCTGATACTAGGTGAGGTTGTCCCCATTGTACTCGGGTGTATTGAGCTAACCCCAGATGATGTTGTAAGCGATAAGTCATTAAAGTTGTTTATCCCTTACAACACCACTGCCTTGCTGTGCTGAAGAGAGCCACTCGGTGTATTATTAGGACATAGGCTATGGATAATAGGCTTGGCACAGAGGTTTATTGCACTGGACTTTCCGTGGGTTTTTGCTCTGTATTGTTCTCAATTCCTAAGCGATTGGGTATGATATAGAGTGTTCTGGGAGTCTAGTAGTGGTATGGTTAGGTAATAGTTGGGCAGTTTAGAATAACCTTAGAAGTTCTCTTGCATACTACACACACTGTGGACTAGACTCGGGGACAATAGATATTTTTGTGTCTCCTTGTTACTGCTTTCATAGAGCAAAAAGGAAGATAACAATTTTTCCTAGAGAACCTGCGTGTCTTGGTGTTTGAGTCAGATATTAAGAGCGTGTCTGTTGCAGGTTAGTGCGGTGCTGTGGGCTAGGCTATTAGAGCATCTGGTTGCCCCGGCTCCCCTCGTAACAGTGTCGACCTCAGGCCAGCATAGTGTGATAGTATAGAGTTTTTGTGGTGTGAAGCAATTATATTTAGATTGTCAGTAATTTTGGCTTGTAGTTGAAAGTCTACGGACATAGTACTCTTATTTCATTAACCCGTGTCCACAACTATTGCTAAGATGCCGCATGTTGATTACATTCCTGTTCATATTGAGAGGAAGGAGGACGTTTTGCAGTTTATTATAACCCAACCTAGTCAAGAAGAGGTTGCTAGCAGGAGTAGTGATGAATTAAGACGTGTGTTGGAGGCATATGGATGGAGGTGCAGTGGTATGTCTAAGGCAGAGTTAGTTCAAGAGGTGTGCAAGTTGGCTGCGCAGCCTAGTGGTCCTTATTTTGAAGCTAGAGTACTTGTGTTGTGGATGATGGAACCATCCTGCATGTGCCGCAGCGTCCTAGCAGTCAGGCTAGCTATTATTCTACTGGGGCCCGGAGTGGAGCAACAACTCCAGAGCAAGGTGATACTGTACTTAGACAGTCTCCTACTAATACCACCGCACCTGCCACCACGCTTCCACCGTCAGCATTTAACCCTATCAGTACAGCCCCTTCATTTTCACAGGGCTATGTTCATGCCCCTATGGCCAGTACATGTGTTTCAAGTTATGCCAGCAATCCCCAGTATCCTCCTTCTTCCCCCCATGTGTCGTGGGCCACACCCCAGCATTTCACTGCCACTCATATGGTGGCTGCTCAGCACAATGTTCCCCCTTATGCCCAGTTTCCTCCTATAACCCCGATAGGGTCGAGAAGGAGTCAAGAGGTGGAGCTCCAACTAAAGAGAATGGAGATGGAAGAGAGACAGAAAGATAGAGAGCTTGAGGTGAGGAGGATGGAGATAGACAGAGAGAGAATGCAGGCAGAGAGAGACAAAGATAGAGAGCTTGAGGTGAGGAGGATAGAGATGGAGGAGAAGAGAATAGGCCTACAGGTAGATTTGGAGAAGACGAAGTTGGAAACAAGTGGGCAAGGACGACAAGGGAATAATGCTGGTCATACATCTAAGGAGGAGGCAGAAGAGGTGTTGTTGTCTCGACGGCTGAAACTCGTGCCGGCCTTCGATGAACTTAAGGTCACAGAATGGTTCTTACGTTTTGAGAAGAAGGCCCACGAGTATCAGTGGCCGAGGCACCGCTGGGCAGTGTTGGTGTCTAATGGTTTAAAAGGCAAGGCTCTTGATGCATACGATCGCCTAGAAGTGCAGGAGCTAGAGTATGATGTACTTAAAGTGGCTGTGTTAAAAGCCTATGAGCTGCGTCCCGAGGCTTACAGGTTGGCCTTCAGGGGGGCTTGGAAGCGGCAGGGGGACTCGCACGTGGAATGTGCCAGATACCTGCGTGATACTCTAGCTAAGTGGCTGCATTCAGAGTCAGCTGGTACTTTTGAGGCGGCGTGTGAGGTTTGGCTGATGGAACAGTTTGCAAGCATAGTTGAAAAGGACATTGGGGAAAAATTAAAAGAAAAGTGGTTTAAATCAATAAGGGAAGCAGCAGTTTGAGCTGATGACTTTGCTCTAGCCCGGCGTGACACGTGCATGGGGAGCATTGGTGACAGGAGAGACCGACCTGTGCACCAAGCAGCCACAGTATCAGCTTGCCCATCATCACCCAAAGGTACCACAAATAAAACACAACATTATACCAAGGCTGACAACCAGCAAGCTTCTACGGAAGTGAGATGTTATTTCTGCAAGCAAGAGGGTCATATTAAACCTCAGTGTGCTAAATGGAAAGCTACCCAGGAACCCAAGGCTGTCCAGTTGGTGGCGACATTAGGGGAGGTGCCTGTGAAAGGCAAGCCAGGTACTGGTGAGTTTGGGGGGCAGTGTTGGCCAGCGCGAAGCAGGGTAGTATGCACTTTGCCGCCCCAAACGGTATCACCACCTGAGCATAACCAGACTTCCCCTGATTGGTGTCGGTCATTCATACATGATGGATTTGTACGGGTTGGGGAGCAGACTTACCCTGTCAAGGTGTTTAGGGATACTGATGCACAACAATCCATGTGTCGCAACCCGACAGGGGGACCTATTAGCACGGGAGAGTTTGTTATGTGCTGGGCAATCAACAGTGAACAATTCTGTGATTTAGTCCCGGTGACCCTAGAGTGCCCACTTTTGACTGCCGAGTGTAAGGTGGTTATGGTGGACACTCTGCCAGTTGAGGGGGTGGACTTTTTGCTCGGGACTGACTTGGCAGGGGATGTAGTTTTCCCGCCTCCTAGAGTCGTCGCTGAGGCTGCTTTTGTGCTCCCTGGTGATGGTTGTTTGCAAGACGATAACATGGACTCTATCTACCCTGTTGGTGCAGTGACCCAATCAGTGGCACCTTTGGCACAACAGGTGGATGATTTAGTGGATGCAGGGGCCGACAGCCATAAGTGCGGGGCATCCCATGATGCACTACTAGATGACACTGGTCCAGTGGCAACTGTGGGCTTGGCTGACCCCAGTGAGGCTACCGAGATTATTAGAGGTGACCTAGTGCCAGACGAGGAGTCTGACATAGTGAAACCGACCCAACCTTCTGATATTTTTGAGAGGTCAGAGGTAACTGCCTTGATGGAGTTACCTAGAAACAACTGAGCAAGTTGCAGCAAGAGGACCCCAGTTTGGGCCTCCTGTTTAAGAAGGTTGGTACGACTGGTGGGAAGAACGGTCAAGCAGAGAAATTTGTTGTAAAGGGGGCATTGTTGTATCGGCAGTGGAAGTCGGATACGAACTCGGGTTTGGGGGAGGAGCAGTTAGTGGTGCCTGCCCAGTTCCGGGAAGGGCTGGTTAGGCTAACACAGGTGGCACCACTGGCGGGTCATTTAGGGGTATATGAGACTACTAATAGGCTACATTCTCAATTTTGGTGGCCTAATATGCATGCATCGGTGGCTTCTTTTTTGATGTGTCATATTGGTAAGGTAGTTGGAGCACCCCACCCAGGAATACCCGTGGCACCTTTGATCCCTACACCTGCAGTTGAACCGCCATTGACTCGTGTCATAGTTGACAGGGTTGGCCCCTTATTACCCACCAGTTCGGGAGATAAATACTTGCACACTTTAATTGATACTACCACTAGATACCCGGAGGCTATCCCGGTTAGCAGCATGAACACGAAGATGAGAGACCCTTGTAACAAACAGGCTGAATCTAGGGTGTTCAAGGTGGGCGACGAGGCTTTGGCACGGTTGTCAGTTCAGGGTCGACCCATGGCTGCTAAGTTTTGTGGTCAGTATCAGGACATTAAGCAGATTGGTGAGGTTGACTATGTCATAGATACGCCCGACCGTCGCATAGCCTCCCAATGCTGCCGTAGTAAAATGCAACAGCCCTACCATAGACCGACTGCATCTGGCCGTGGCGCTGAAGGCGGTAATGCTGCGCAGGCAGGTGTAGCCGCAAGGAATGCGGGGGTGCGCATGTACGGTATCTGCGGGGAAGCCTTGGCACTTATGAACTGTGGGAGTGACTGCACAGGTGGTACATATTGTCTCTCTCATGACCTGGCTGTATTAGGGACGGAGGTGGAGAAGGAGGGAGACTATAGTTTAGAGGCTGCGGTCCTGGCTGGGTTGTGGGAGGGCAATGAGAATGTTGTTCTTCGAGATAAGTTGCAACCTCTTGTTACTAAGCGCCAAAATGAGTTGTTTACTAGGCTGTGGCAGTACGTCCGCATGTTTGTTGATTCTCCAGGCCTGATGTCCGGGGTGGCACCCGACATAGAGGCTGGAGACAGTGCAAAGCTCAAATTGGCTCCCTGCCTTATAAATCCTGCTCGACAGCCTGTCTTAAACGCAGAGCTAGACTACATATTGGAGAAGGGTCTGAGGGATAAGGGATATCGTGAGTGGTCTTTGCCAGTGACTGCAACCTGAGCAGGGTGGCAAGATCCGTTTGTGTGTTGATTGCAGTAGTGTTAGTGCATTATCCCAGACAGACACCTATCCATTACCCAGAGTCGACGACCCCATAGACCGCATCGGGGCTGCCACATTCATCACTAAGGTGGAAATAGTGAAAGGTTATTGGCAGGTCCCGTTGCCGGAGACAGCGAAGAGAAGTGCCAGTCTTGTGATGGCCTGGGCAGTTTATCAGTGTCAGGTGTTGTTTTGCTGCCGGAACACAGTTTGGATGTGTGGCATGTTAAGGGCACCAATAATGTTATGGCTGATTGTTTGTCACGGGAGGGTATGTTTTAACCCACTGAGCCCCAGAGACACAGGGTTTGCGTCCACAATGTATGTAACGCTAAACCCCAGCGACGCATGGTTTGCGTCCTGGCCGGTCCGGTCCCAATTACTCCGGTCCTATGGCACCTAGAGGGCTCAGATTTGTATGGGAACTGTGTAAGTATCCCACGCACCCATGCCGATGGTTGAAAACTCTCAAAGTCCATCCGCGTGCGCGTGAGCGCGCAAAAACATGTTTTTTTGGGGAAATTGCCTTCAATTTTTTACTCTTGTAAAATCTGTTTTCGGGGGCTCTGTAGGACCATTTTTTGAGCTTTTTGATCGGTTTTTCGTGGTTTTTCCTTCATTCCTAACCCATTCGCTATTGTTTCTGGAATAAAAACAAATTTCAGAATCAGCCGGTCCTGGGTGGTACATTTATAAATATTTAGCTGGTACTCAGCGGGTTAAGGAGAACCCTCGCCGTTCAGTCAGTGTTGGTGTAGCCTCCTACTTTGGTTTGATTAGCATGTTTACGTCTGGTGCTTGTTGGTTGCAGTATGTAGCCCAGCGTAGGTCGTAAAATAGGAGTTGCTGTGTTTCTGCATAGAAGAAAATATTTAAATACAAAAATATAAAATCTATAAAAATACTATAAAAGACTGTAGTTGTGTATGTCTTGTAGTGTTATTGAAGTATGAACAGTCTGTTGTTTCAAGATGCACCATCAGACTCCCCCTGGGTGTGAGGGTGTCACTCCCAAATGAGTTTGTAGCCTATATAATTTGTGAGTGAGTTATAGTTTGCAAGGCCTGTTGTGGAGGGGCCTTGATAGAGGCTAGTAGCTCGCTATCCCTCTGTCTGTCTTTTCTCGTGGCTAGCAGGACGTCACCTGGAGTCAGTGTTGCCGTCGGGCTAGCTCTATAAAGTAAGTAGTTTATTTAGCCTTGTGTGATTAATGCAGTTTATCATAAGTTTCACAATGATGTCTTATAATTATTTGATTACTTTTGTTGTTAATGAGAGCACAGGCTGCCTGAGATAATTAAGTATTCTTGCGATGCCTGGAGCCCTTCCTTGCCACGCGGGGGGCCCCTAGCTCGACTCCCGCGGGTACGGGCTTCACTTCAGTCCCACCCCTCGAGATAGCAACATCCATGCCTCACGTGTTGGCTTGCTTCGTGTTTTCCCTTTACACACCGCATATCTCTTTTGTTTCTTTGTTTGATTGAGATATAGCAGGGGCTGGAGTCATATTGAGCATATTGTTTTGTTTTAACATCTTTAGTTTAATATTAATCATTGCATTTATGCTTCTTTGGCAATCTTATTGTATAAGCTTCTACACTGGTTTCTTATTAATTTTCTGTTTCATTATTCTGCTGCCTTGTTATACCATTATTATATGTGCATATTATTCATGATTGATATCACTGGGGGGATTGGGTGGCTGGACTGTTTATCTCTGTTTTTGTCAGGCCTTTGAGCACAGAGGTTGCTGGGTGTGTGCTATGGTAGGCTAAGCCTTTTTTCCACCACACAGCATCCTTTGACTCGGGTCTTATCCAACCCTTTATGGGTGGCAGCCAGCATCTAACTTCCCCAGGATATCAACCCTTGGGACTTGTGTAGTTTTAGCAACAATACATCTGGTGCAGTCAGGGACTAGGGGTGGAGCCTGATACTAGGTGAGGTTGTCCCCATTGTACTCGGGTGTATTGAGCTAACCCCAGATGATGTTGTAAGCGATAAGTCATTAAAGTTGTTTATCCCTTACAACACCACCGCCGTGCTGTGCTGAAGAGACCCACTCAGTGTATTATTAGGACATAGGCTATGGATAATAGGCTTGGCACAGAGGTTTATTGGATGGGACTTTCCATGGGTTTTTGCTCTGTATTGTTCTCAATTCCTAAGCGATTGGGTATGATATAGAGTGTTCTGGGAGTCTAGTAGTGGTATGGTTAGGTAATAGTTGGGCAGTTTAGAATAACCTTAGAAGTTCTCTTGCATACTACATGCACTGTGGACTAGACTCGGGGACAATAGATATTTTTGTGTCACCTTGTTACTGCTTTAATAGAGCAAAGAGGAAGATAACCATTTTTCCTACAGAACCTGTGTGTCTTGGTGTTTGAGTCAGATATTAACCCCTCTTTGGCGGGGCCCGACTTATGGTGGTCTAGAGAACACCTACCTAAAGAGCGGGGCCCGCCTCAAGTCGTACGCGATGTTGAGCACATAATTGGCTCTGAGAGAGAGTCCGAGCGGTGGGAGGAGCGTAGGTTGGCTCTGACCGTTCGGCACGGCTCCCGCGCCGCGACTGGCCCCACCTCCACACACATCCACACCCACTGCCTCCCTAGACAGGAAAATATGTAAGGAAATTACCGTATTTTAGGGATTTTTCCTTCGTGTTGCACGATCGTTGCAAGACAACCCGTGATCGTAGAAGGATGGTCTAGGTGTCATTGGAAAGCTCAATTAACGCCCTTTCACGGATACATAATTATATTATGCTCTGGCTCTTCTTTATGCATGAAAAAGAGCATGGAATGAAGCTCGTTTAGGGTAAATATGCCCGCTGGGCAGGTAGTAGAAGTTATTAACCTAGCCGCTCGTGGAGTGTTAAGAGCGTGTCTGTTGCAGGGTAGTACGGTGCTGTGGGCTAGGCTATTAGAGCATCTGGTTGCCCCGGCTCCCCTCGTAACAATATATATATATATAATATATATATATATATATATATAATATATATATACTGTATATATAATATACTCCTTGTTGTATTCAATATCAGTAGCGTTCTGGCCATATTTTTCTTAGACTACAATAAATCTGTGTTAACATGTATTTAATGGAAATATTTTCGAACTAAATTGATATGAATAATGCTATTATACAACATAAATATTCAGTCATGATATTGTTCTAAAACATGGTTAGAATGATTTTACCTGTTTATACTGTTTATAACAACGACGTCATTCTGTTTATCCTATCCTGACTAACAGGTTGCCTTCAGTATTGTTCCTAAACTATCTCGGGGACCAATTGTTTAGGTCCAAACTCTAATCTCAAAAAAGTAAAGTCAAGCTTTGTAAAGTCAATACACTGTAACAACAACGTCGAGCTGAAAAGCGAGAGTGATGGAAGTAAAATAACGCTGTGAATACGATAAAACACTTTCCATTTCCATAACAATATCAAACGATTCCATTTAGCTTTATAAACAAATTGTGGACAGTAAAAGGTTAGCCCTTTAAGGATTATCATTAGATAGTTTTATACAACTAAGGAAGGATCTGTGGGAATACAAAATGTAAAGACTACAGTATATCAGTTAACCCTCTGACTTCATTATGCCCTTCCTAAACTGAATAAAATTGTCTAATGATAACCAGAATAAACTGACAAAACGCGTCATGATACTCGAGGCATTAATAAAAAATAAAATGTGTTAAAATGTTTTTGTTCCTATGAGTCCTAGAAATACTTCTCGTATTGAATATATTTGTATAACGTAAAAAAAAAAAAAAAAAAAAAAAAAATAATACTATTCCACATAGTATACCCAGTTTACCCACCCCCAAACCCTGAATCCTGAATACAATCCACTATTGTAAGCGAGAACAAAATATTTAACGTCCGCCCTAGAACATAAAGGGTTATGCCATTTACAGGAAATTGCAACCACGGCTGTTAACAAGAATTTCGTGTTACCTCGCTCTACAAATGAACGGGATTTGTATCTAATGAGTAATGTATTTCGTGCTTTCTCATCCTCATTTAGCTCTCTCTCTCTCTCTCTCTCTCTCTCTCTCTCTCTCTCTCTCTCTCTCTCTCTCTCTCTCTCTCTCTCTCTCTCTCTCTCCTATTATTCAACTAAAGAATGTTGCTGGTATGGACACGCGACTTGGACACTATTATAGTGAATTAATGAATGGAAACAACAACTTCCCACGGCATTACTATTATTACCATTATGTGTTAAGGGGGATAGTTCGTTTATCTGGACCCACCTCTACCTCATGTTTAGCTCCATTAATTTTGACATTTTCAGACGTTCGGCCTCATTAGTATGGTGATTTTGAAACTATTCACCCCATTCCTTTGTCAATATTAAGATCTTTCGTGCCATTTAAGTGTCGAATTTTCCTGGCAAGCGATAGCGAGCCTGTAATTTTATGAGGAACCGGCCTTTGGCCAGGAAATTTGTCTACCAAAAAATGTACACATTTATCTTAAGAGGGGGGTCTATTTTTTTTATTTTTGTGATGGAGTTCTAGCGAGGAAACTACAAACTAGATATATAAATACAGACATAGACCAAAAAATACCCCTTTCTTAAGTGTTATTTAGTGCCAGGACAGCTGGTATTGATCCACACTCAGTTGGTTGGACTGTCTATATTAACCTGTACAACACCGGTGACGGCCTTTTCATCATATTCTGGAAACTATTAGACGATATTATTCAGCTTAAGAAGGACGTCTACCCGCTAAAATACTATATACTATCTCACGTAATCCTTATAGCTACAATATACACTTCCTAAGCTTCATAAAATCGTCTAAATGTAGCTACAATTAATAGAAAAGACGTCGCCGAAACAGAATGGGTTAATTAAGTAGATTATAATGATCTTTCTGGGGTTGCACTTAGGTTAGGCAACTGGCATAACATGGACAATATTTACTGTAATATGACTGAAAATAAACACACCACAAGTTTCATCAGTTAAAAGATGACAAGCACCGTGGCAAACTTTTATAAGCGTGCGTCACCCCACTTTATTTAGCGTCACTACAAAACTGTTTAGTTTAAAAGGCTATTAAATTCAAGTAAATTGTTGTTGACATAATGAAGGCCACTGTCCCTTACCTGGCCTCTTCATCAACACTAATTACCTGGCCGTGTAAATACCTGTCCGCGTTCATTAAGGGAAGAACTACGTGTGACGTTGGTCGGTCCAACAATTATCTTTATGATGTATACACATTTATCATTTTGCATATTATGCAAACTATACCATTATCATAAGGACAAACTAATTTACTTACACATACAAAAATACTCGATATTTGTAATAAATCCTTTCCAAAACATACATATTATTACATAACTAACTTGTCCATTGGAAATTACGAATATATAAGTCCCTTTCTTTCTCCTATTGGGTATTCAATTAACCACTTGCTCATCTCTCTCTCTCTCTCTCTCTCTCTCTCTCTCTCTCTCTCTCTCTCTCTCTCTCTCTCTCTCTTAGCTCCACTATGTACCTCCGAAAAATTATAATTAAACTTGAAGAGCGTGCAACATTATTTCCCGAGGCTCCACTACGTTATAATTATGAAGATATTATCACAAGTATTTAACGGAAAATTAATAAGGGTTATACTTTATGGGCATTAATTTAGCTCTGGTAAGATTTCGGGTGTCATTTGCATCAATATCGGTAACAACTTTAATCATTGTTGCAAACTGCTGAATACGTATGCAATCGGAATGCAATACCTTTGGATAACAGTTGCCGAGAAAAATGCTGGGAAACGGATGATGCAAGTGGTAAAGTTTGGGAGAAGCCTTTGTCCTGCTTAACAGTTTTTTAATCACGATGTAAATGGTACTTTGTATCTGTTATAAAATATGAACCTTCTTCCCATCGACCCTTGTTCTCAGCCTACTGTACTGCACACTAATATGAACCTTCTTCCCATCGACCCTTGTTCTCAGCCTACTGTACTGCACACTAATATGAACCTTCTTCCCATCGACCCTTGTTCTCAGCCTACTGTACTGCACACTAATATGAACCTTCTTCCCATCGACCCTTGTTCTCAGCCTACTGTACTGCACACTAATATGAACCTTCTTCCCATCGACCCTTGTTCTCAGCCTACTGTACTGCACACTAATATGAACCTTCTTCCCATCGACCCTTGTTCTCAGCCTACTGTACTGCACACTAATATGAACCTTCCTCCCATCGACCCTTGTTCTCAGCCTACTGTACTGCACACTAATATGAACCTTCCTCCCATCGACCCTTGTTCTCAGCCTACTGTACTGCACACTAAGATCTTCCCATCGACCCTTGTTCTCAGCCTACTGTACTGTACACTAAGATCTTCCTCCTTGACATATCTTCATCCAGGATGTTTTTGTGATGATAGATTTCACAAACTAGGCTCGTCCTTCCCTCTATCTGATTCTTCTTCTACTGACCGTGATCATTCGTGTGGCTAAGTTTCATGTTACCAATTTACAAAATAGGACTCTCTCTCTTTCTCTTTCTATGTGTGTGTGTGAGGGTGTGTACTGTAGAATTTCAGCGAAATTGTCTTGCACCTTAGGAGATCTTTATCCGTGAAAACTATCGTCCAATTTCCTTACCTCTCTTATGCATCGTTTTCCAGATCCCACACATAACCCAGCCATGATCGCCCAGCCTGGCCTCTTTATATGCCCGAGCGCTATTACCAGTCTCCCCCCCCCCCCCCTCTCTCTCTCTCTCTCTCTCTCTCTCTCTCTCTCTCTCTCTCTCTCTCTCTCTCTCATTCTGCAAACGAATTTGCATTTTATATGCTGATAATACATCTATAGGAGGTGGTTTTCCTATGAAGTTATTGTGCCACTATTACCGGGTTTATTATATTTGTCTTTGTGTATGAACGAGGCAAAGGGCATATTTAAGGCAGCACGCCTTTAAATATTATTGATATAATGTAAACATTGATTATCGCTATAATAAATGTTCTGATCACACATGGCCAACTTGTTTAGTTTGATTTTGAGTGTTTTTGTTTTATGAAGAAAGCACAATAACAATGGCAAATGTGAAGGTAACGACCGGCCTTTGTACATGACTGTACAGCGTTGGCAGACATTTTGAAGGAAATTACCTTAACGGATAAACGATCGTGACATGAGAATTAATCTTACCTCATTACCAACTTCCTGCAACACTGTCAACACTTACCAGGCAGAGTAATGAGAGAGTGAGAGTGAGTGTGTAGTTTCTGGCAAATAGGTGTTATAGGGGGTTTGATCGGATGCAGTTATAAAGTTGTAGAAATTACAACATTGGTGTATTCCATATGTGGTAGTTTCCTGGACTGTACCTACGTCGCCTTTATAAAATCAAGACAAACAAATATAGGTCAATACATTTCGCAAACTGATCCATGCATTACAATTCCAGAGTTGCTAGATATAAACGTAACCTTCCAGCTTGTGAAAAAGGGGAAATCCAGACAACTATACCTGCAGAGAAATATGAATGCATGTCGGTTTGATTAGTGCTAGGTTCACAACAGAGAACACTCTATTCCTGAGCAAACGAAGCGGATGGCTACACTAAATGTTCAGTTCATCTAACAGTAAAATCGTAACTGGAAAAAGTCAACATTTCGGACGAAATGTTGGAACAGAAGGAACCTAGGAACAGAAACTAAGGTAACCTGTTTAACCCTCTCCGACATGTGACGCGATTTTGAGCCTATTAGGGATACTTTAAAGCCTTTGTTACCATCAGGGGTATTTAGAAACCTTTAGTTTAGTTACTTCAACCTCTGCAGTTGTCTTTGAGTTAGCTGTGGGCAGAAAACTAATTTTCGAGAGGTAATTATAAGAGTGAGAGAACTCTATTTCTTATTGCTAATCTGGCAACCTCTGCGCCATAAATGCGTGAAAGTGTTAATATGTAGTAGTTCTTGTGTAACATGCTGCGTAATACACCCATCACAGATTCAAAAGGGTGAATATGAATGCCGCCTCAAAGCGTAGTCTAAAACAAACCCCTAACGTTTATAAACTTATTGATTTATTTAAATTTGCAATGTTTTACCCTTAACCTCCAGAAACTTATATGATGCAAAGTCTTCTGTTGTGCTTAGAGGCATCATGAAGGGCATATACTGACTGACATAGTTATAACGTGGGTCTGTCCATAGTGAAGGGAGGCTGTCCCTTGCTCTCTCATGTTATTTTCACCCACACCAGGCTTCATCATAAGATACTTTGGGTTTTCATGCTTCATCACAAGTTATTTCGTCCTCTTTAGAGGACTGAACACGAATTGGAGTAATTTGGAAAATATTGGACCGAGAAAAAACCAAAATTAGCGATAAAGAAGTACTTAATGAAAACACACACACAATAACAATAAATACTGTAAATGCTAATGAAGCAATGTGTTACACCAAGTGGGTAAAGACAACACAAGCCATGATGTCGACACCAAGAAGGTAAGCATACACCACATACTGTCCTTGTGTGAGACTCGGCGACGGATATAGGAAATGTTTAGGTAAGAGAGGAAGGAGGGTTGTGAAGGAATGAAGGAAGACGGTCATCAGCAGCTTCAATGATACTTGGGACATTTCAAGACGAGGACCGTGAGAGGGAGAATGGAAGTGACGAGACGAAAGGATATGAAGGACAAAAGAGAAGAGGGAAGGAGACAAAAGGTTGGCAATATAGTAGTCCATGAGCCAGGCCAGATATCGGTACCACCTGGGGTGACTAAACACGAATGGTACTAAAATGTTTATAGAGTGACTGTAAGTACATTAAGATATGATAGCCTTCTCGCACTGGTAGCTTAGTCTAATTTTTTTGATGCAATAGGGGCGCTACCCAAAAATAAAGATTTTTAGCGTGACGCTCGGCGTTTTCCTCATTTTCTTTAAAATCCATCACACAATCATCGCGAAACTTTGAACACCTATGTAGAATTATATTCTCTACCAGAGTTGTTCCTAGGTATTTTTCAAATTTCCTCATATTTCGGAATATACTCTATATTTTGGGTATTTTCCTCTAAATCTAGAATAAATCCTTAAATATGGGGAACATTGAAAAATATATTCTAACAGCTCTTGTAGCTTATTTGATTCTCTACAAGAATTATTCCGATGTGTATTTCAAGTTTCTCCATATTTAGGGGTTTATTTCATATTTGGGGATTTTTTGTTATATTTTGGGGATAATTTATTATTGGAAGGAGCAAACATATGTAGAGTGGTTTCCATGTAATGTGTTTGTTTGTTCATGGTTTAATGGTGATATTTTTTGCAGGTGTATGTCGACTGTTTGACGGCAGGATGGAACCATCTGCGAGGAAGAGAGCACGGATCGACTGTATCATCCACTGCTCTGATGATGACAGCGATGCTCTGGTGTCACCACAGGATTTGGACTCCTGGAACACATTGCTCAGGGCTGCAGAAATCAGGCAGCATGATCCAGTCCTGGAAGCAGCCAAGGGCCTTGAAGAAGGAGGAATACCACACATACATTATCACCGTAAATGTCGTAGTCTCTTTACAATGAAGAAGTCACTGGATTCTATCCTTGCCAAGGGTGTCAAGATAGAATCAGCAAGCGTCGACCCCAGGAGGAGGGCATCAAGGGATGCCCCTAGTACTAGCAGGGTGTATGCCAAAGTATGTATCTTCTGCGAGAAGTCAAGCAAGTACATAAAAACAACAAAGACAAGGGAGCCACTCATACAGTGTGTTGAGCTACGAGCAGATGAGAAGATTCGCAGAGCAGCAATAAGGAAACTCAACCAGAGAATCCTTGGTTTAGTTAGCAGAGACCTTGTTGCTGCAGAGGGTCACTACCACAAGTCGTGCTACAAACTCTTCACAAAAGATGATTTCCCAGCGGCCGCCAGGTCGGGTGCAGGTGAAAATCAGGAAGAAAGCGAGGAAGCACGCTACGAAGAGGTTGAGACAGAAGCCCTCGAGGAACTCTGCTTGTATATAAGGACCAAATTATTCCCCAACCCAGAGGTACTGCCTATGACAAACCTCACATCTAGGCTTGAGGGATCCATGATGTCCCGTGGTATTATCCAACTGAAACCAGCGACAAAGAAACATGTTCGCCGAAAGATTGAAACCGAGTTTGGAGAATCACTACGCTTTGTCCCAGATGAGAAAGGAAAGCTTCTAATCTATCCACGCAGCCTCTCAATGGACGACCTTGCCCGGCAAGCACACAAAATGGCAAAAGACCTGCAAGAAGCAAGAGCAGCTAACTCTGAAGATGTCTTAACCAAAGCAGGAATGCAGCTGAGGAATGAGATCAATAAACAAGATGTGAGTCAGCCATGGCCTCCCGATACAGATCAGAATGTCATTCCTGCAGCAGTCACTCAATTCCTGCACACCCTGCTGACAGGAGAGTGTGAGTGTGAAACTCCCTCTGAAAGAGCTCAACGTCTTGCCACTTCCTTTGGCAGTGACTTGGTCTTTGCTGTTACCAGTGGCAAGACAAAACCACCCAAGCACGTACTGCTGACCAATGCTGTAAAGTCTTTGACAGGAAACACAGAACTGATCCGAACTCTGAATCGTCTTGGTCACTGTGTGTCTTACTCAATGTTTGAGGAGATCGATACAGCCCTTTGTATCCAGAAGCTGGAATGCTCAAAGGATGACATTCCACTGCCAGCAAACATCTACCCTGGTGTGTTCACAACCCTGGCCTGGGATAACATTGACCGACTTGAAGAGACCCTAAGTGGAGCAGGTACTTCTCATAGAGTCAATGGCATTGCTGTCCAGTCCAAGGTTGCAAGCTCTGTGCCAGAGAAAGTCCTGCCAGAGATTACCAAGTCCAAGATAAGAAGCATCACTCAGACATCATCAATGCTGCCAATATACAATGTTGGGCGGCGGGCAGGGCCACCTAGGATTGAGACTGCGTATGTCGACACTACCAAGGAAGTCCAGGATTCAAAGACAAAGAACCATATCTGGCTTCTTACTCGAATGTCAGACCATGAGGACCAGTCCATCAGCAGTTGGACTGGGTTCAACATCAAAATGCGCAGAGACATTGCAGTGGTTCAGGACACTGTAAGCTACCTGCCCACTATCAATGCTCCCGCAACAGAAATGTCCACCGTTAATGAAATCTTGGAACAAACGCATGCTATCATGCAGTCCTTACAGCTTAACAAGATTGTGTGCGTGTTTGATCAAGCACTCTATGCCAAAGCTGCCGAAGTTATCTGGAAACAAGAGAAGTTCAAGAACATTATCATCAGGATGGGCGTCTTCCACACAATCTGTAATCTCATCTCCACCATAGGAAAGAGGTTTCAAGATGCAGGTCTTAGAGATCTGTGTGTGGAATCAGGTATCATCGCAGAAGGATCAGTGTCAGGAGTGATGAACGGCAAGAGGTACAACAGAGCAGTGAGACTACACAAGCTCGTGTATGAAGCACTGATGAGGCTTGCATGGAAAGGCTTCCTTTCATGGCTAGAAGAAAACCATTCAAGGGACATACACCATCTAGATGAAACACTGAAGGACATCAACAGCTTTCACAGCAATGTGTCTCAGGGACTCTTTCAAGAGCTGATGGAGAGTGAATCATGCACACATATCATGAAGCTTTTCCAAGTTTATCTTGAGACCCTCAGAGATGAACACAACCTCTCAGCATTCTGGATGTCTTACCTGGACATGGTTGAGATCATGCTGGACTTAATTCGAGCCTCCAGAGAAGGCAACTGGATGCTCCACCTAGGAGCAATCCGACAGATGATACCGTGGTGTTTTGCCTATGACAAAGTGAACTATGCCCGGTTCCTAACCTACTACTATGCCTTGATGTCTCGACTGCCCATTGAACACCCAGAGGTCCATGAACACTTCATGCAAGGTGGCTTTTCGGTCCAGATCGGTAGCAAGAATCCCTTTGGACGGATCCCTGTGGACCAGACAATCGAAGAGACGATCAACAAAGACACCCAGACACCTGGGGGCACAAAAGGCTTCAGCCTGAAAGGCGGAGCTGTCGCCAGGTACTACCTGACATCGGAGTATCGCAGCAGGTACTTAAGGCAGCTCAGGACTATGGTAGTAGGCCAAAAGTATACTGACTTCAGCCACCCAGACCTACAGATGCCCAGGATTAGAAGAGATGAGGCCGATGTCCAATCTTTAGTTCAACTGATGGAGACCAGCTGGTTGAACCCCTTCAACGCAGAGCAAGAAGATCTTGTCAGTTTGTCAACTGCGACTATGGCACCACCAGAAGTTGTCAAAGACCTTCTAGGGGCCTACAGAATAGGAGAGGATGCATATCAAGCCTTCAAGGAAGAGCGCCTGGAGATCGATACGCCAACTATACAGTTTCATGACACGATGACGAAGACGAAACTGAGAACGTTCACTAACATCAGAATGAAGCCACGCTCACAAGACCATGCCAAGGAGGTTATCTTAAAGGCTGACAGGAACCTATTTGGCCAGATGATCCTTGTTGCCGAGAACAGAAAGCTCAAAATGAGTGATGTCTTGGCTCATCCCCTGGGGCCTTTGCCTTGGGCACTTGCCAGCGGTGATGGGTCTCTCCGCAAGACCAACAAGGCTGCCCTCGCAAAGGAGTTAGAGAGGAATGTTTCTCCTGCAGAAGTGATACCCGAGCCCTCTGCTACCATAATTGATGGGATGAGCCTGGTCCACAAACTGAAGGGAAACGACAAAACTTTTTCACAGCTTGCAGGTACAGCACTGAGTCACGCTGTTCATGAAGGTGCTAAGAGCAGGCGCATTGATGTTGTGTTTGATATCTACAAGGAGACATCCATCAAGGATGCAGAACGAGCCAAAACAAGTGCAGGCACAGGAATTCATTTCAAGAACATTCAACCTGGGCACAACATCCAGCAGTGGAGAAAGTTACTCGGTAGTTCCTCCAACAAGGCAAGTCTTATCAAGTTCTTGGTAGAAGAATGGAAGGCACCACAGCACAGGGAGAAGCTCAAGGACAAGGAGCTGTATGTCACATGTGAGCAGCGCTGCTTCAAGATCACCAAAGAGCAGTGGGAAGAGGCTCCTGAGCTTAAGTCAACTCAAGAAGAAGCAGACACACGCCTTCTTCTCCATGCACTTCATGCAGCAGAATCTGGGAACAAGTCTGTCATCATCACTGCAGAAGATACAGACGTCATGGTGTTGTGTCTTGGCATGTGCCACAAGATCCCATCCCATCTGTTCCAGAAGTGCGGGACGAAGAACCGGACAAGATTCCTGGATATCACCACACTGAGCCGCACACTGGGAGGCAGCGTGTGTGATTCATTGATTGGTATGCATGCCTTTACAGGCTGTGATACCGTCAGTGCATTCGCTGGCCGAGGGAAGATGACGACACTCAAGCAGGTGAAGATGGACAAGACATACCAGCATGCTTTTCACGAACTTGGACGCTCATGGGAAGTGTCTCCTGAACTCTTTGAGAAGCTACAGGAAATCACCTGCCACATGTACCTACCATCTACCCACACAACTAAGGTAAACAAGCTTCGGTATGAGCTGTTCTGTGCAAGACGTGGAGAGGTAGAGTCAAGTCAACTCCCTCCTTGTGAGGACTGCCTCTTCATGCATGCACTGCGTGCAAACTACCAGGCTGCGATCTGGAGGAGAAGTCTTCAGAGCCAGCCATTTGTTGCGAACCCAACAGACTGCGGTTGGATGACAGATGAGGACGGTAAGCTTGCCGTCAACTGGATGCGAGGCTCACCAGCACCAGATGCTGTTATGCAGCTACTGTCTTGCAAGTGTGTGCGGTCATGCGAACTCCCTAAGTGTACTTGCCTCAGCAATGGTCTAAAATGCACGGACATGTGCAGGTTACAGACATGTCAGAACAAGGCTATTGAAGAAGAGCCGGTGGCACAACAGTCAGATTCCGAGTCTGACGTAGATGATATTTAGGAGTAGTAATTTGCCATAATAGTATGTACAAGCCCATGGCATGCTTAGTGTGTATTTACAGGACTTGTATTAACACCTTACGAGCGGCCTATGCGGTTTATTTATGTGTACCGCACAGCGGGGTGTTTTTAGCCAAAATAGGGCTGTTTACGTGATCATTTTCATGCCTAAATAAGACCCAGAACGTAAAACAAGTACCTATCCCTGAAAGGGCATAAACAGAGCTTTCGAATGACACCATAACGATCCTTGTATGATGGATAGTTTTCTTGCAATAACCGTGCAACGCGAGTGCAAAAAGCAGGTAATTCGGTACTTTCAGTACATAATTGAGTATGTAGCGAGTGAGAGAGGGAGGAGGGAGCTGAGATTTGTGTCAGTAGGTTCGCCGCGGTGGTCTGGAGCAGTCATACGCTCGCTAGTCTCCTGCCACCACTTGTCTCTCTCTCTCAGCCACATTACGTGCTGAAATTGCCACTCGAGTTATGTCGAGCGCCGCCACATAGTCCAGCTTTTTTTAACTCGACTTATGTTGCTCGCCGCTAAATAAGGGTTAAATGTGACAATTACTATATGCATTTTGTTGACATTTAGGCATTCCTGTCCCCAAATTTGACATTTTAAAAAATTTCGGAATTTTCGGTAGGGTATGTCTATTCAAGAAGTGATAACGACCATTAAGCTACCAATGTGCAAGGGCTATCATATCAAAACATAAACTAGAGACATGTAGCAAGCTAAAAACACCTAAGAGAATTAGTCACCCCGGGTGGTACCGATATCCCAAAATTCGGGTCTTGGCTCATGGACTATAGAGGGAGAGGGAGAGACCTACATTGAATCATTAAATAGTAGTGTTATTTTCAATAATATCAAACAAAAGTTATCCATCATTACATCATGTACGGTACATGCTATATTTTATAACCTGACTCACAACATCACTGTTTTCGGAATATATCCATGGAGTCACAGAATCCAAACATATCATATAATGCAGTGAAATCTACTACTAGATGAGGGTTCCTGACAACTCAACCAGTAGATCTCAACCCGTACCAACCAGAGCCAATCAAACCAGTACCAAATTGTAATAAGAACCTAACTTGACCTAACCTAACCAAGCCTAGTAGTAATTGGTTGAGAGCTACTGGTTGATATGGTCTACTGGTAGGGTTGCACGGTCATCCCAAATGCGCTTTATCTCATTTAAGAGTTTTAATATGATTTGAATAACAGTATGTGAGGAAGTTTATGTCAATATGTGTTATTGTAAGTGGAGTAGAATATGAGGTTAACCCATTCAGTACCGGTGCCGTCCTTTTAACTTTATTCTGGCTAATATTACAAGATGTTTTTCAGTTTATATAGACCCTCCAGCAATCAACAGGCTTCGAACTATCTCACTTAACCATTTTTACTACCACATACCCTTCTTAAACTGCACACAATTGTCTAAATATAGCTAGAATACAATTACTAATACGTCGCCGCCACAGAATGGGTTAATAACAAAGTAGTGCTGTGTTTGAGAGACAATCATAAAACCTTCCACATCAGACACCCGGAGGTAAAGGGGAGATGTTTAGTGTAATCCCTAGACCTTCATCAAGCTTTCCCCCCCCCCCCTTTGAGATAAATTCGAAAAAAAATCGGTAGAAAATTTGTCTCGGTCGAAGGCCTTTTCCTTTTCGCTATCGTTCGCCAGGAAAAGATCGACACCTAAATGGCATGAAATGTCTTAACATTGACAGAAATGGGGTGACAAGTCTTAAAATCGCCCAACTAATGAGGCAAACGTCTTAAATTGTCGGAAGTAATGGGGCTCAACATGAGGGAGAGGGGTGTTCAGAAAAATACACACACCTAAATTAAAATCACCCCTAAATGGTATAGTCATAACTGAGATAAATTAATCCAAAAAGTTCCTCTGTGTTGCATACACGACAAGGAAGTGTTGCCTGCACGGATACACTGACTGCAGGGAGCATTCTTCTCTTTCAGACAACAGGAAATATAATTTTGTATCCTGGGTCTTGGAAGTCAGCATGGATATATTCTTCAGTTTGTATCACACACACACACACACACACACACACACACACACACACACACACACACATACCCATATTATCCTATCACGATCAATTACTCTGGATGGATGCATAGTCAGATGAAGGTAAATGGTCGACGACCTTCATAAACAATAACAAGTAGATGTAGATGACTGAGAGTGAAGGGGAGCGACTAATATAAAGGCTGGAAAACCTGTAGAAGACAAATATAAGTTAAAATAATAGTAGAGCCTGAACAAGGGACAAGAGGAAAGGGTCATTGTAATCTATTTTTTGTTTGTTTTTGTATTAATTTCGCCACACCACCAAACACTTCCAATGAAATTAATGAAAGCATATATGTGATCCGCCGGGATTCGAACCTTGGTATTCACACACAGATTTGTAAACACCTTAACCATTACACCACCAAGATGGTTAAAGGTTTATGCACATGCCTACGACTTATTATCCATTCTCGAATTCTGGATATTAATCTAATAAAGTTCATATTCCCACCGCACTATGGTAGCCTAATGTTTAAGTGAGAGGAAAGAATATTGATGGGGCACAGATCATATAGAACGGCCTCGCTATGAAATATCCCTGAATCTACTGATAATCTATTGTTTTTATTTTTTACCACATACGTATAATAATAAGTACAAATTAAACTGAGAACAAAGGTGAACATTGTGATTGGCAGGAAGAGAGTACTATATATCTTGGAAGTTGATCATTTACTAAATTGTTATATAAATACATTGTTATGGACATATATAATATTTAGTATATACAGTATACCATTTATAGCACAGTTTTGTATATGGTCAGCATATATATATACAGCAATATATATATACAGCAAAAATAATACACAATAGAAGTAGTAGATCTGGTAACATCATTATTATAATCTGGTATTACTGTAGATTCAATATTAAGGTACAACTATTGATATTAGTCGCAGTAGTATGGGTCCCTCGAGTATCAAACATATTTTCCGAATTATGTTCATGATTGTCAGAAACAGGCCCACAGGTGCCCAAAATGGACGGTCATTGTTTTGACGGTGGACCATCCTGACTATTCAAGAACGAAAGGTAAACACGGTAAGGAATTATGTGAATGATTTGTTTTATATGTGTATGAAGGATATACAAGGCAATGCTGCCTGTAACAAGTGTCACCCCAAAGTTGAAAGAGAGATAGGGGTCCAAAATAAAGGTACGTTAAAAAAAAAATGTCTGGACACACGGACCTTGTATCAGTTAAAATCATAGGTCGAGGGAAAGATAGATTGAAGGAAAGCTCCAGAATTGCCAGATTGCCAGAGACAGACCACAGGTGCCAAATATTCACAGGTTTAAATAGAGATATCGATATATGGAAAAGAGAGCGAAAAGTATAAAAAGTACGTAGGGGAGGTATACAGTAGATGGCTTGAATGAAAAATAACAATGAAGTTAGTGAATTTGCAAGCGAAACAGACAGGCAGGCAGATAAACATATATATAGTAGATAGATAGACAGATATATAGCTAGATAGATAAATGAAGAGAGAGAGTGAGAGTGAGTATAAGCGATTGAGCATGAGAGCGAATAAGCATGAGAGAGAATGAGCATGCGAGAGAGTTATAAGGTTAATAAACAGAAATATGTAGAACTATATTAATGAGGTATATGATATGGTAATGTTGTTAAAGAGGGCGATACTAATTAGAACGTATCGCCCACAACGTGCATAATCGTCATTCATGAGTTCCCAGAATCAGCTCTTTATCAATTACTAATTTATTGTTGAACACACACACATACATATACAATTGCAAAAACATATACACAACATGGAAGCCCATTAGCACGCAGTAAAAGCAATCTCCGGCGTAGGGATGTGGCGACCCCACCGCCCGTCACTCTGTGGCGCAGATAGCCCCTATATGTTGGGACCGAGAATCCCACATCCAAAATTGTTAGGAGGAGGCTGTAGGCACCAGCCGAACAGGACGGTACTCCAAGGGAGTGTTAGGTGGCTGATAAGGACAGCTGGAACTCCTGTTTCACCACTTGGCCTCCCTAGCTTATCCTGGCTGTGCCTTATCAATATTGAGGGCAACCCCAGCCTGCCCTCCAAAATACCTTCTCCTCCTATCCATACATTATACTATAAACACCTTACATACTACACTATCCTTCTTCAAGCGAACTATAACGAATACACGACCCATCTTGTGGTCCCCAGGGGCATGGGGGTGGGGGGGGGGGGGGCCAGAAATGCCCCCATTTGTTTGGCCCCTGGTACCGACTCCCCTAAATGCTCTGGACCAATACCTTCTACTCTTACTATTAATTACTGTAATATTCGTGACCTTTCCTCTAACTTCCACTCTGTGGAACACCACCTCTCCTCTGCCAACCCCGATCTTCTCTTTCTCACCGAAACTCAGGTGTCTGGGACTACTGACAGCAAACCCTTGTCTGTATCCTCCTACTATCTCTATCCTCACTCTCGCTCTCTCTCGTGTTCCCAATTATGACTTCTGAATTTTTAACTCTCTGGCTTAAACTTTCTTGTCACTCTCAAACTAAATATTTCTGTGCTGTTCATCTCTTCCCTAATGTTACTGACTATCTATAATGCTTTGACTATCATACTTCTAAAGTGGAACACATTCTATCCATCTTTCCTTTAGCAGAAATCTCCCTCCTAGGAGATTTAAACGATCACCCCCGCCAATGGCTCTCCTCTCATTCTACTGACCAACCTGGTCAACGAGCCTATGTCGTTTCAATCCTAAATGACCTAGAGCAGATGGTTCAGCAACCAAACCCGTATCCCGGATCGCTTTGGAGATAGGCCTGACATTCTTGATTTATTTCTAACCTTTAACCCTTCTGCTTCTACTTTAAATCTTTTCTCTCCTTTGGGCTCCTCCGACCATAAACCTATCTCTGTCACCTCTCCTATCTCTCCGGTACGGCCACCCGATCCTTCCAGCCGGCGGCGCTTGTGGCACTTTGGTGTTGCCGACTGGGAGGCTCTTCGGCAACACTTCTTTGTTTTCCCATGGAATTACTTTTGCTTCCCTCGGAGAGTGCTGAAGACAAAAATCAATCCTTCATTTTTTTTCAATATTCTCGGTGTCTCTTTTTCTTCTGCTCTCTCTTGGAAGGACCATATTACCAGTCTTTCTAAGGCAGCCTCCAAGAACCTGGGTGTCCTCAACCGCCTCAAGGGGTTCTTTACCCCTGCACAGCTTCTTGCTTTGTACAAGGGCACAGTGCGTCCTTGTATTGAGTATTGTTCACATGTGTGGGGAGGATCCTCTCACACCGCACTCCTAGACCAAGTAAAAGGAAACCCTTTCGTATCATTAACTCCCGTCCACTCACTATCTCTCTGCAGTCTATCTCTCTTCGCTGCAATGTTGCCTCTCTCTCGCTATTCAATCGCTACTACAATAATCAGTGTTCCTCAGAGATCTCTCAGTGTATACCATCTCCTCTACGTAGGGTACGTAGTACCCGTCTTGCAACACAATCCCACCCCTACTCTGTGCAACTCTCAAACTCAAGAGTGAAACGTTATTCTGTCTTTCTTCTATTCAACAGCTGAGCTCTTGAACTATCTCCCATAATAAATGTTTCCCTTTTCCTATGACTTAAACTGCTTCAAACTCTGTGTGTCCATGCATTTTGGCTCGCACGTCCCTTGATTTTAACCTTGTGACTCTTTCAACTCTACAGGCAGTTCTGCCTTTTGTCTCCTTCACTCATATAGAAAACAAAACCATCTACGATACTAAATATACTGTATCACGACACCTGGCGCCTGTGTTAACCCTTATTTAGCGGGCTAGGTGGTCTATTTGACCGTAGCGCCCAGCGGGGTGTTTTTACCCTAAATAGGGTTGTTTTTCATGCCTAAATAAGACCCAGAGCGTAAAACAAGTATCTATCCCTGAAAGGGCATAAACAGAGCTTTCCAATGACACCCCAACCATCCTTGTACGACCACTGGTTCTCTTGCAACGATCGCGCAACACGAGTGCAAAAACCATGTAATTAGGTACTTTCCCTACATAATTCCCTGTGTAGCGAGTGCGAGAGGATGGGGGAGGGTGGGATTCATGTCAGTAGGTCCGCCGCGGTGGTCTGGAGCTGTCATACACTTGCTACGCTCCTCCCACCACTCATCTCTCTCTCTCAGCAACATTACGTGGTGAAAATGGCACACGACATAAGTTGTGAACCGCCACTTAGTCCATATTTATTTCACACGACATAAGTTGCGCGCCGCCAATTAAGGGTTAAAGCCGAGAATCCTGCAGTTCGGTAAATGTATACAACATTTATCTATTAACCCCTTCTGTAACCGCAACGTCTTTCACATTTTATTCTTGCTATATTTCGACGATTTTGTGAAGCTTAGGAAGAGTATATGGTAGCTAATAGGATTCACTGAGATAGTCTAGCTTTTTCATTGGTAAACGTCCTTCCTATGCTGAACAAATTGTCTAATAGTTACCAGAATACAATGACAATGATGTTACCAGTACTAGAAGGATTAAGTTTCTTCCAAAATATGATCGGTTTCATCTCGACCAGTCAGCCAGGACGCCATATATAAAACACTAATGGTGGTAGTAAGACTCAGCCAAATAGTGGCTCGTTCACAATAAAGGGGCCGGACTCTCGTAAATGATACAAGTTAAAGTAAAGGAAGGTTGGGGATGCAGAACGAATAGTTTACAGAAAACAAAAGGAGAGAGAGAGAGAGTTACAAGAATTTACAAGGAATATTTAGTAATTCAGAGCCCTTGCGGCCCATTCCGAGGAGAGATTCGAAGTGGAAAGAGAGAGACTGTTTAGTGCACTACACTCATTACAGAATGTGCAAAATACTATCTACTCTCTTCTTGAACTGCTCTACTGAAGAATTGTTTACAACTTCGGAGGGAAGTTTGTTCCAGGTAGAACAGATCTTATATGTGAACAAGTTTCCACAAATATTAGTGCGGAACCTTTTCAATTCTAATTTCTAGCCATGGCTGCGTGTTGTATTCATACTGAGCCTGAACATTTGCTATAATCCACATTGTCAAACCCATTAAGTACTAAACAAAATTAAATGAGCCGACCTCGTAGTCTGCGTATCTCCAACAGATAGATATCAAGAAACTCAACCGGTTCTCATAGTTCAGTCTTCTAAGAGATGCCTCTTAATATAGCCCAATTATTTCTGAGCTTTCTTCTCTACTTCAATGCCCTGCATGGACAACTTTAGGTCACTGCTAATCAGAACACCCAAATCCTTTTCCAAGTCAGTAACTTCTATAGGCATTCCCAATAGTGAATAGCCTGACTTGGGGTTTGCTTGGCTGATATGCACTTTTCCAAGTTAAGTCATGTCTCCGACAATTCACCCAGTCTGTTGAGGTTCATCCTGAGCTGTTCAACCCCTTTGGGGTCTTTCACATTCATTCCAAATTTCATGTCATCTGCAAACTTAGAGATCACATTCAACAGACCAATATCGATGTCATTGACATATATGATAAACAGAAGTGGGCCAAGGACATATCCCTGTGGAACTCCAGAAATGACTGCAGTCCACTCAGAAGAAACACCATTGGTATACCACTCGTTGTTGTCTACCTGTTAGCCAACTTTCTATCCAATTTGTGACCTCCATATTGATACCTAACGCACTCACTTTTGGCATTAGCCTGCAATGAGGCACTTTGTCAAAAGTTGTGACCTAAAGCTTTCCATGCAGTGCATTGAAGTAGAGAAGAAAGCTCACAAATGAGTGGGCTATATTAAGACGCAATTTAAGTATCGAAGTAAGGAAATGGTCCTCACACTTTACAACGGTATGATACGGTCTTTCCTGAAGTATGCTGTTCAATTCTGGTCTCCAGCACTCAGGAAAGATATATAGCGACTAGAAAGAGTACAAGATAGAGCTACAAAGATTATTCCATCTCTTAGAAGACTGAGCTTTGAGGACCGGTTGAGTTTCTTGATCTCTTTCTGTTGGAGACACCAGCCCTATGAGGTCAGCTCATTTAATTGTTGTATATACTTAATGGGTTTAACAATGTGGATTATAGCAAAATGTTTAGCCTCAATGTGAATACAACACGCAGCCATGGCCGTAAATTATAATTGAAAAGGTTCAGCACTAATATTTGTGGAAACTTTTTCACATACAGTATAAGATCTGTTCTACCTGGAACAAACATCCCTCCGAAGTTGTAAACAGTTCTTCAGTAGAGCAGTTCAAGAAGAGAGTAGATAGTATTTTGCACACACTGTAATGAGTGTAGTGCATTAAACAGTCTCTCTCTTTCCACTTTGAATCTCTCCTAGGAATGGGCCGCAAGGGCTCAGAGATAATAACTATTCCTTGTAACGCCTTGTAACTCTTTATCTCTCTCTCTTTTTTTCTGTAAACTATTTGTTCTGCAGCCCCAACTTTCCTTTACTATAACTTGTATCATTTACGAGAGTCCGGCCCCTATATTGTGAACGAGCCACTATTTGGCCGGGTCTTACTACCACCATTAGTGTTTTATATATGGCATCCAATGGTGTACTTTTATATCAGTGTGATCAAACGATCAATTATTTTATTATAAACTGTTGTGCAAAGGACATTTTGTCAGCTTTCAATATCAGAGAGAGAGAGAGAGAGAGAGCTCTAGAATCTAAGAGTCCAGTTTGCGTAATCATGGGAAAGGATATTTGTGAGATCTGGAAAGGAATCGGGGAATTGAACGGTAACTCTCACTTTAGGTGCGTGAATACTTAAGTGAATTACCGTACTGGAGAGAGAGAGAGAGAGAGAGAGAGAGAGAGAGAGAACTCGGATGAGGAAGAGAGGAACACATTTACTGTCCCGCTGATATGTGATCCTGTTTATTTGTAGAGCGAGTAAACATTACTTTTATTGTAACCTTACAGTTGCAATTTCTTGCAAATCGCTCTTTCAGTATCAAGGCTGCAGTTATATTATTTTCTGGATAATTATTGTATTCAGCTTGGAAATTAGATTTCATACTAATTACACGTGAACAACCTATTTATTTCCATTCCATCCTGTATTACATTGGGCAATTTTATTCAGTTTAGGAAGAACGTATATTTATCGGAGTTACAAATATATTATGTAGTAACTGTCATTCTTTAGGCTTACATTGCAGAATTATGTTAACTTAGGCAAGGTATTTAGGAAACACATGGGTAAAACCTATCTCACTTAACCCTACCATTTCCGAAGGAATGACCTGAACACATTCCTTTAACCCTTATTTAGCCGGCGGGGGGGTAATTACTAAGTAGCGCCAAGCGGGGGTTTTTACCATAAATGGGGTTGTTTCCGTGCTCTTTTTCATGCATAAACAAGACCCCGAGCGTAATACAAGTATGTATCCCGGAAACGGCGTAAATTGAGCTATCCAATGACACCCGAACCATCCTTCTACGATCACTGGTTGTCTTGCAACGATCGTGCAACCGAAGGGCAAAATCGCTAAAATACGGTTATTTTCTTACATTATTACGTGTGTAGCGAGTGAGAGAGGGTGGAGGAGGGTGCAATAAATTTCAGTAGGTCCACGGCGGCCGTGGCGAGCGGTCAGGAGGTAACCTATGCTCTTTCCACTGCTCCGCTCTCTCTCAGAGCACATTACGTGCTCAAAATTGCACCCAACAATTGTCGTGACCCGCATATGGGCACGTTTTCTTTAACTCGACAATAGCCGGGCGCCGCCAGTTAAGGGTTAATGGTGGACAAAATTATATTACATCCCCCATGCCATCACCTTCGCTATTTTCATCGATGCCGTTGTCACATGCCTTCGATTTACAACGCTGGACTTTAATTTTTAGATTTGCTATTAGGATCCATAACAAATTGTTTCCCCAACTTTCGAAGTTACACTGAAAAGCTTAGTAAAGTCGTCTAATGTCAGCAAGGCATATACCTATAAAAGAACAGTCCTCATACGTATGTGTGTATTACAAGTACTTTAACTTGTTCGATCTTATATCCAGTCGTACACTATTCAGTTTGTATTATTATTAATACTATTATTATTATTATTATTAGTAGTATTATTAGTATTATTATAGGAGTAATCCTCTCCGCCAATTAGGAGATGGGATTAGCTCAGGTGTATCAGTAAAGTTTACCCTTTAATTCTTGTCACAGGGAACACCCTGGCACTCCCCCGCTCTTGACTAATCACCAGCCTCCTATGACGCAGCACAACGATCGCCACAGCACATCGCTAGCCTTCACACAATAAGCCAAGCGATTCAAGAGTGTCACCTGGTGGTAGATGGCACCGAGAAAATGGACCTGATGTATGGGCCTGCTTTGAAGTTGTGAAACAGAGACAAGAGAGCTTCCAGAATATTTTTAACCCTTGTTTAGCGGGGCCCGACTTAAGTCTGTGTCGAAAAACTTGGACTATGTGGCGGGGCCCGACTTGAGTCCGTGCATTAATTCCCGCCCTAATTTAAGTGGCAAGCAAAACCTGGTGGTCAGGCAGTGTACTACAAGGTCACCACCCACACATCCCCACCGCGTGAGCATGACTCAGTAACGCTCTAGCAGCCGTGATGGAAAGAAAAAATTTGCCCGTGTCCGATTCGGCGGCCGCCATCCCTAGTGCGTCGCGCCAGCCAAGTCGTGAGGCCCCGCTCACCGCCGAGGAGTTAGATGACCTAATCAACTCTTCAGAAGTGTCTAACAGGTTGTTGGATGAAACCTTGGAAGGGCTTGGTGATAGTGGGGGTAGTGAGGAGGACGAAGACGATGAAGATATGCCGATCATAGGTTTTCACAGCCGCCATAATTTGCGGCCCGCAAATGTTGAGGGCCAGGAGGAAGAGGGCGATCAGCATGTTGAAGACGTTGGTGAACAAATGTATGAAGATGCTGACGAGGAGCTTGGCAAACATACTGGTGTGGGTGTTGGTAAGTACAATGCACATTTATATTGCTTGCGAGATTGATTACAAGCATTTTATTGGCGTATATTTCATGGGTGTATGGTACATTTCTTACGGGAATACAAGCAACGAAGCTTGGCGAAGATTGTGGTGTTGGTCTTCCTATACATATATATTTGCATGTGACTTTGAAATTGCTTGAGTTTGATTGCAAGTATTTTATTGGCGTATATTTCAGGGGTGTACAGTACATTTCTTACGGGAATACAAGCAACGAAGCTTGGCGAAGGTTGTGGTGTTGGTCTTCCTATACATATATATTTGCATGTGACTTTGAAATTGCTTGCGAGTTTGCAATCATTTTATAGGCGTATATATTTCACGGTGTACGGTACATTCCTTACGCATATGACCTTGAAATTGCTTGCGAGTTTGCAATCATTTTATAGGCGTATATATTTCACGGTGTAGGTACATTCCTTACGCATGTGACCTTGAAATTGCTTGCGAGTTTGCAATAATTTTATAGGCGTATATGTCACGGTGTACGGTACATTTCTGACGGTAATACAAGCAACGAAAGATTGAAGATTTGTGATTGGGTGTGGGGACCATATGTATATATTTTTTGTATCATATATGATATATTTATGAAATTATTATATTATCACGACACACACTCTCTCTCTCTCTCTCTCTCTCTCTCTTTCTCTGATTCACTGTTCTCCAGGGCACTCCTAAATCACCCTTTTGTTATCTCCTGCCTGGGGCGCTACCACCAAGCAGTTTTTTCTCTCTCTCTCTCTCTCTCTTTCTCTGACTTACTGTTGTCCAGGGCACTCCTAAATCACCCCTTTGTTATATCCTGCCTGGGGCGCTACCACCAAGCAGTCTTCTCTCTCTCTCTTTCTCTCTCTCTCTTTACGATAATACAAGCAACGAAGCTTGGCGAAGATTGTGGTGTACAATATACATTTTTATCATTGCTTGTTGTAACTTATATATATATATATATATATATATATATATATATATATATATATATATATATATATATATATATACTGTATATATAAATATATAGTATATATTATGATTGCAAGCATTTTATATGCGTATATATTTTAGGGTGTACAGTACATTCCTTACGCATGTGCCCTTGAAATTGTTTATAACTTATATGTACAGTATATATATATATATATATATATATATATATATATATATATATATATATATATACTGTATATATATAAATATATAGTATATATTATGATTGCAAGCATTTTATATGCGTATATATTTTAGGGTGTACAATACATTCCTTACGCAAGTGACCTTGAAATTGCTTGCGAGTTTGCAATCATTTTGGGACCTTGAAATTGTTTGTAACTTATAAATATATATATATATATATATATATATACATATATATATATATAAATATACCGGTATATATATATATATACTGTATATATATAAATATATAGTATGTATTATGATTGCAAGCATTTTATAGGCGTATATATTTCACGATATACAGTACATTCTTTACGCATGTGACCTTGAAATTGTGTGTAACTTATATATATGTATATATATATATATATATATATATATATATATATATATATATTTATATATATATATGTATATCTATCTATCTATCTATTGCCTGACGCCATGATCCCCGAAGGGGTGGCCACGAACGAACCGCCCCCATGCACCTCTGTCCCCAGTCAGTCGACGCCCCTCCCCCCAACCAGCACCGCCTTCGTTCATGTACTTCCTCACTCCATCCTTCCACCTCTCATTCGGTCTACCTCTCCCTCTCTGTCCCTCCACCTCGCTCTTGTACACCCTCTTAGTCATTCTCTCGCTTTCCATACGTTCCATATGGCCGAACCATCTCAAGTTATTTCTTTTCACACTTTCCAGCACATCTACCTCCACACCACACCTCATTCTTACTTCTTACTTATATGTATATACTCTATATATATAAATATATAGTATATATTATGATTGCAAGCATTTTATATGCGTATATATTTTAGGGTGTACAGTACATTCCTTACGCATGTGACCTTGAAATTGCTTGCGAGTTTGCAATCATTTTATAAGCGTATATGTCACGGTGTACGGTACATTTCTGACGGTAATATAAGCAACGAAAATTTGAAGATTTGTGATTGGCTGTGGGGACCATATGTATATTTTGTTTTATCATATATGATATATTTGTGAAATTGTTATATTATCACGACACACACACTCTCTCTCTCTCTCTATCTCTCTTTCAAATAAATCATGTCTTAGTTATAAAGTTGGAGTCTGCTCATCCCTCATATGAAATACCATTCCCACATTTTTCATAGGCAACAGTGCCAGACCGGCAAAACACACCAGGTCATTGTCTTCACAGCCAGCCCCCCATCCAGGCAGCGAGCCGTGTCAGAGCCTCCAGTGATGCTGCTCACCAACATCTCGCAGCGAGCCATGTCAGAGCCGCCAGTGATGCTGCTCACCAACATCTCGGGGGTAGAGCAGATGCCAACTACCCCAGCCCATGCACAAGCTGGTCCAGCGACCTCTACACCAGCTGCAGATGCTCCTCCCCCCGTGTTGTCAACGCCACCCGAGATGGCGCGGACGAGGAGGACCAGGCGTCGGCTGAATTTGGAGAAAAGCGATGCCGGCCCAAGCTCTCCCGATTCGTCTGAAGCCAGGATATCCCCGGCGCCGGAAAGTGACTCTGATAGCGGGCAGGCACAGCCACAGCAGGGACAGCCACAGCCACAGCCACAGCAGGGACAGCCACAACCACAGCCACAGCAGGGACCGCCACAGCAGGGACAGCCACAGCCACAGCCACAGCCACAGCAGGGACCGCCACAGCAGGGACAGCCACAGCCACAGCACGGACAGCCACAGCCACAGCAGGGGCCGCCACAGCAAGGTGCCCGGGGAAGGGCACCAGGAGGTGCCCGGGGAGATGCCCGGGGAGGTGCACGAAGGGCCGGGAGGGGCAGGAGGCCAGACGAGCCACCTGTCTTTCAGTGGGAGGACTGCCAGCCTCGGGATATGCCTGGTGTTCCACCCATATTTGACAAGACAACCAATGGCATCCAGCCTGCCTTTCCCTGCTCAGAGAATGATAACCCTTACGACTACTTCCGGGCATTATTTGACGACCAATTGCTCGGGGACATTGTAACGGAGACAAACCGGTATGGACGCCAGCACGCCGAAGAGATGAACTCGCCCCACATGCGGAGATGGACGCCCATTGACATCGCTGATCTCCTCGTGTTTTTGGCCCTCACCATGCTCATGCCCCACATGAAGAAGAATAACATGTTGGATTATTGGCTCATGCATGACATCATATCAACGCCAGTGTTCAATACCTACATGCCAAGGGACCAGTATAGGCAAATTCTGAAGTGCTTGCATTTTGTGGATAATACTGCGCCACACGGAGCTGACAAGATCTGGAAAATACGGCCATTCCTGACCTCCCTCCTGAACAGGTATCGCCGGTTTTTCAAACCATTCCAGAATGTTGTGATCGATAAGTCCTTGATCCTCTTCCATGGACGTCTCTCTCTCCGCCAGTACATTCCGTCGAAGCGTCACCGCTTCGGGGTCAAATTCTTTGTACTGTGTGACTGCGAGACAGGATACGTGCTGGACCTTATCATCTACACCGCTACTGATGTCGACATTCCGAATGACCCTCTGGGTCTTTCAGGGTCGGTTGTGAAGACACTGATGGAGCCGTATCTAGATGCCAACCGTATCCTGTTCACGGACAACTTCTACACCTCTCCTCTCCTTGCCAGGTATCTCCTTACAAGGAGAACGGGAAGCTGTGGAACTGTTAGGTCAAACAGGAAACACTGGCCCCGGTGTGAATGGACGCAGAAAGGAGACATCATCCGGAAGAAGAGCAGCAGTGAGAACATACTGGCTATTTGTTGGCACGACACAAAGCCAGTCAATGTCCTCTCCACCTACCACAAGTCCGCATTGCGAGATATCGGGAAGAGGAGATACCAGCAGGACCCTGTCACAGGCAACAGGACTCTAGTTGTTGTCTCCAAACCTGACGCTGTTATTGAGTATAATGTGAACATGCGGTTGGTGGACAAGAGTGATATGCAAATCACTGCTGTTGACTGCCTTAGGAAGACCTGTAAATGGTACAAGAAGGTCGTACTTCATCTTCTTGATGTCACTATCCTGAACGTATACAACCTGTGGCTGACGCGGACAGAAAAGAGGAGCTCTCTAAGGCTGTTTGCCAAGGAAGTCATCGAGGCCATCCTCCGTAAGCACGGAACCACACGTGTGGCACCAGTTCCGAGGGCGATCGTCGATTTGCCCAGCCGCCTTGAGTGCCGGGACTACCTCGCGACCCACAGGCTTGTGGCTGTACCCCGCACAGATGCACAAGTTGCAGCTGGCCGGCATGCCGGAAAGGTGTATCACGTCTGCAGTCACACGACAAGGAGACCCCGAAGAAGGAGGGAAGTCGCGTCCAAGTGTAGTCAGTGTGATGTGGGACTCTGTCCTATGCCTTGCTACACCGAGTACCACACACTGGAACACTTCTAGACCTCCTCCCTTCTTGCCAATCATTCATAACTTCATTCAATCATTCATTCATCTATTTCAAAGTACCTCAGGAATTCATGTCATTCAATCATTCATATGGTGGAATAAGCACACTACCCAAACACAAGTGCATTCATCATCATCAGCAACATCACCCATTACATCCATAAGTTTCGAATCTCATTCATCCATCTGGTTCTTGGTCCACCTCATACATCCATGTCATTCAGTCATACATACATTCATACACTCGCTATAGGCAGTTCTGCCTTTTGCCTACCTCAATCACATAACTGCCTTTTACCTACCTCAATCACATAACTGCCTTTTGCCTACCTCAATCACAAATTTTTTTTTTTTTGGATTACACCTCCTGGGAACACCACAAAAAAAAATGAGTCGTCAACACTACCCCTTTGGGTGATTTGGAAACTGTTGAAATAATATTATATATAAACAAATAATATTTCCTGCAAATAAGGCGAGCAAGAGAGAGAGAGAGAAAGACAGAGAGAGAGAAAGAGAGAGAATACAGAGAGAGAGAGAATACAGAAACTGAAGTGAAGAAAGGGAGGGAAAAATATATAATACAGAAATATTACAAGCAAATAAACAGAATAGAGGGATAAGAGAAAATAAAGAGAATTACATATACGGGTGAGGAAGAGAGAGAGAGAGAGAATACAGAAATTGAAGTGAAAGGGAGGGACAAAGATATAGTACAGAAATATTACAAGCAAATAAACAGAATAGAGGGATAAGAGAAAATAAAGAGAATTACATATACGGATGAGGAAGAGAGAGAGCAAGAGAGACAGACAGACAGGAGGAGTGAGAAAGAGAGAGAGAGAGAGAGAGAGAGAGAGAGAATACAGAAATAAGGAGAAATAAGAGAAAAATAACACTGATAACCAAAGGAATAGTCGACGCGCGGGAGGCCAAAGTCAGGGCTGGGCGAACACATCCAAACACGGGCGGGAAATTGAGCAAAAAATACACCCTCTTCCTCACCTCCTCCCTCCCTCCACACTCGCTCCTACTTCCTGACTACACTTCTATGGGGAGATGAATAGTTGCTCGTTCCAAAAAGAACAGTTTCGTTCGCATCTGAGCCATAGTTACTGCGCTAGGGTGAGTGAAAGTGAGCGAATATTTCGGGATTATGCCCCCTGGGCGGCTCGGTGTAAAAAACCTTACCACCCGCTCCATGAGTGTTAACCCGTTGAGACCCAGCGTCGCACGTGTTGCGTCGGCAGTCTTTGATCACCAACTCCCAGCGACGCATCACGTGCGTCCGACATATAAAAAACACTTACGTGGCTCGTAAGGTAGGAAATGGCGGGAGAATAGGAGGGGGCGGTACCGTAGTGTGTGGGGGAGCCGGGCCAGTAGGTGTGAGCGGGCCGAGACAGCCGCGCGGCTGGTGGTGGTGGGCTTAGTGGGGATAGTTTACACCCCTAGTTTACCGCCACTTTGAACCTTCATTACTCCGGTCGTATGGGAGCTAGAGGCTTGAGATTTATGTGAGATACTCCTTAGGATGTATGCCGTACAATGCCATACTCAGTTTTTACCCTAGTGCTCCCGGGCGGGTGGTCATGCGGGGGAGACGAACTATTGAAACCCCACCCCCGCCCCCCAAATGACCGAAATGAGTTTTTTTTTATTTGTGTTCATTTCTCACCATTCTCTTCCATTTTGGCTCAACAAATTTTTTTGAAGCTCCCCCCCCCCCCCCCACCCCCCCACCCACCCCCCCCCCCCCCCCCCCCCCCCCCCAAAAAAAATGTCAGAGGTGATTTTTTTTTTTTTTTTTTTTCATTTCTCATCCTTGTCTTCCATTCTAGCAAACAAAAAAAATAAGTGAAAATGGCTTGGGACTGGGGTGAACAAAATATTATAACTAGCCGGGGCTCAACGGGTTAAAGGACCCTTACGGTCCGAAAAGACTTATTAAAGAGTTAAATGCTAGACTGAGCCTATGTGTTCCAACAATAAAATCCATGTGTTCTTCTAGAACAACCAAAGATAAACTGATTAGACAAATGATGAAATAAAGAGATGATGTGTTGAGAGATATAGCTGTTATTGTTAGTAAAGGCACTCAGCCAGTTAGCTAGCAATAGTACATGATTTTATAGGGTATTATGTAAAGATATGTTTAATATTAAGTGGGAGTTCTTCGGGATAAAGCTATGAGGGGAAATAATTGATATAGCCCATGCAACTGAGATAACTAAGCTTACTTGAGCAGTTTTCCGGGATTTAGTATTGCAACATAGCTTAGACCTAGATGGAGAAATAGTTAGAGAAGGGCTTAAGCCCGAACCTATGAAATACTCTTTTTGTTATAAGGAAACAAAATTTATTTATTAGATATTAGTCAGGTCAATATATGAAAAATAATACCCAAACCTCAAAAAAATGTATACAAAAGTGTTTTTTTGCTGGAAGTGTATCAGGAGGGCCTAAAGTGTTCCAGAAAAAAAGACTCCCAAAATCCGCCCCCGGGAACATGGTTAATTTGCAAAATTTCAAGATGGCAACCCTCCAAAATTTCAATTACTACAAACATTTTTCTGGTTCACTTTAGACCCTATAAATGTATTAACAACAACTAGAAACATGACACCAAATAACCAAATTAACTTAATAAAAACCTGTGACGTCACAGTGACGTCAAAATGACGTCATATATTAAAAGACGTCATCACAAGCGATTTCACCAAATATGGCCGAATATCTTGAAGGCAATGAGTTTTAATTGAATGGGATGTGTCATACAATTAATTCATAATCCTCAATGAAGCACATGACGTCGTGCAACGTCAAAATGATGTCACAGTGACGTTAACTTATGAGCGCTTACATTCCAGGATCGGATTGGGCTCGAAAGGATCTCATACTACACATACTTTACAAAATGTTTTTTTTATTTTTACAAATACATTCTATAAATGCTTATATCATATTTTCAACATATAATTTTACCAATTAATTTTGTGTAAAACAAAAATTACATTTTTAAAAATACTATTTTTGTTTATATTATACAGGCACTGTTCCTTGGTAGTTTCAACAACTGGCGACTGTGGATGACTTAGTCTATAGGGCTGCTCTTGTGCAAGTATATTATATTTAGATATACACTAATTCTTCTTTGTTTTCTAGAACACACCTATTACTAGCAGATGTAGAGGTCACATATCCCAACTTAAAATTAAAACATATCCCAACTTTGTTTTACGAACTTATCAGTATAAAGCAATAACACTAATTACAGTCTGTTTTTTTCAGGCAAAACAATGAGTTTGAATGACCCCCAAGATGACATCTGCCCAATTTGTCAAAAGAGCTTTGATGATGAAGACGACCAAGACATTTCAAGGTTGTTTCAGAAGGGCGCCGACAAAATCAACGAATCAAGTCGGAAGCGAGATCAGGAGGAGGTTGTCGCCAGAGCAGGACAAAGAGTTCATGAGGATTGTCGTAAAAAGTGGACCAGTGACAAAGTCATGAAACAGACTTTGCAAGGTAGTGCTAATTCATCATTACCAATTAAGAAGAAAAGTGTTCGAGTAAGCATAGGACCATATGACCCTAGAAATCATTGCCTTTTCTGTGGCCAGGAGATTGTAAAGGGCACACATGGATATGACAATGGTGCAAGTGAAGTTAAGACTGATTGCTTCCCACAAACAATATTGCAGCATTGCAGGGAACGTTCCGATCAATGGGCTTTTTCTGTAAGGGGTCGTATCGAATATTTTGGTAAAGATTTGCATGCTGCAGAGTGTATCTATCACCATCGGTGCAGTTTATACTTTCGTAATGGGCAGGATATGCCACGCCAGTTTTGTACTGAACTAATGACAAAACGTAAAAGGCCGAGTCGCCCACAAGAGGAGGACCAGATGCAGGCATTTCTACGGGCTTGTAAGTATCTGGAAGAAAACGATGAGGAACAGATGGAGGATGGTTCACAACCACATGGCAGGCAGTATCTCAAAGAAAGACTGAAGGATCACTATGGTGATTTTGTATACATAGCAGAAGGACAAGGGCTCAATGATATAGTGACAATGCGAGACAAGACTGACAACATTCTTCAAAACTATTTCAAAAGTGCCAAAACTGGTGATCAGGAAAGTCTGAAGCGTGCAATAATTGAGACACCTTCTAAATTTATAAAAACATACATTAATTAACCCCTCTTTGGCGGCACCCGGCTATAGTCGGACAAGAGAACCCCAACCTAAAGAGCGGGGCCCGGCTATAGTCGCATGCAATTTTGAGCACGTAATGTGCTCTGAGAGAGAGCTGAGCGGTGGGAGGAGCATAGGTGTTCCCTCTGACCGGTCGGCACGGCTCCCGCGCGACAACTGAGGCACCCTCCACACTCATCCTTACTCACTACCTCACTACACAGGGAATTATGTAAGGAACTTACCGTATTTTAGGGATTTTGCCTTCGTCTTGCACGATCGTTGCAAGAGAATGCGTGGTCGTAGAAGGATGGTTCTGGTGTCATTGGAAAGCTCAATTATCGCCCTTTCAGGGATACATAATTGTATTATGCTCTGGCTCTTGTTTATGCATGAAAAAGAGCACAGAAATAAGCTCGTTTAGGGTAAAACCCCCCGCTTGGCAGGTAGTAGAAGTTACCGCCTAGGCCGCTCGTAAGGTGTTAAGACCACTATTCCATCAGTGACTGACCAATATCCCTCTTCCACAAACCTAAAGCTTGACAGTGCTTTAGGGTACCTGCCCCCATCACTTCGGACAATATTGAATTCACTGTTTGTAGGGATTGATAAAGATGAAAAAGTTGCAGCCATCGGCCAGGCCATAATTCAGGCTGTTAAACCAAGGGCTCTGGTTGTGCCACTTCAAATTGGATTAGCTTCTCAACTACATGTGTTTAAGTCAAAGTTTCTTGTTGACACTTTGTCTGTTATGGGCTTTGGCTCTTCATACGGGGAAGTACAGAGGTTTGAAGAAAAAAATCCGCTAGTGTTGTTGCCTCTGATGTTCTAGGTGGTGGTCTACTTGGCATGGTGTTATTTGCAACATACAATGTTGATCACAACATTTCGACTTTAGATGGCAAAGGAACATTCTACGGTATTGGCATGATAGCGGCAACCACACCATGAAAATAGAGCAACCGTGTAGTTCCTAGAAAAAATGCTTCTGATCTGAAGTTGAAAGAAATGGCACAAGTTCCGATTGTTGACTATCGTTTTTCCACTTACGCTTGTCGCAATGTGAAGTTTGAAGCACCGACTGTGTTTCACTGCTCGTCAACTGTTGACCTTCATTGGGAACTCTTATTTAGCTTTCATCAGGAAACTCCAAACTGGCAAGGAATGGTGCATATTGTACATAGTAAATGTGAATATCCTGGACAATCAACTGTTCATTTTCTTCCATTGATAGATATGTACCCTGGTGACCCAACATGCATTCTCTCTACTTTGACGTACATCTGCAGCCTTGCAGAGAAGCACAAAATATTACCAATCATTACATTCGACCAACCCTTATTTTGGAAAGCATCAGAGATTATTTATAATGCATCAACAAACAGTTGTCTGAAAAGCATCGTCTTGATGTTAGGTAGTTTTCATACATTGATGAATGCGCTTGGTTCCATTCGTACTCTGATGAATGGCTCAGGACTAACAGACATTCTAGAGGTTGTCTACGGAGAAAATGCAGTGAAGCACATGTTGACTGGGAAGACAGTGCAAAGAGCATTCTGACGACATCTTTTGGTAGAAAAAATTCTGAATGGGATGCTGATTGCAGAATTGAATGATGGTGAAAGTTTTGCTGATTCAGTTAAATTATGTGAGGAAATGTTTACTTCACTGTCAACAGGGGATGTCACATCAGGAACGGTCATTGAATCGGACTCGTACAAGGCATTGGGACTAGCACTGGAGATGAAGACAAATTAGTTATCAGCACGATCACGCACCAGTAAACTGTGGGTTTCGTACATGGACATGGTAAAGATTGCTAGAATGCTTGTCATGGCAGATAGAATGGGATTGTGGGAGATGCATCTTGCTGCAGTAGCTGACTGTTTGGCTCTTTTTCCTGCTGCGGGCCACTTCAACTATGTAAAATCAGCACATGGGTACAAAGTCATCAACACTGATGGAGATGCAGATTATCACATAGTCAAGGCTGCTATTGCCGCATTAAAGACCCAAACCACTACTCTTCTCGGGGAGGACACGGACCTATTGATCCTCCTCTTGTATCACATGGACCCTGATAGGAAAACATTATACTTTCGTTCTGACAATTGGTCAAGGAAACAACTTCGCATTTATGATATCAATAAGTTAAAATGCCTCTTGGGTGATAAGTTGTGCTCTGAGCTGCCTTTCATACATGCATTTACAGGCTCTGACACCACATCTCGGATCTTTGGGGTTGGAAAAAAGGCTTTCTTTGAGAAATTTGTGAAAGCTGATGCAGACTTAGCATCATGTGCACTTGATTGTATTACACCTGGCAAAACCTGTGACACTATAGAAATATCAGGGAATCGGGCCATGGCTCTAGTATTTGTAGGAAAGGTTTCAGCCTCTCTTTCATCTTTTCACCATTCTGTACTGAAAAAAGAAAGTTGTTTCTGCAACATCCTTCGTGACTCCGGAAAGACTCCCGCCAACTGCCTCTGCCACGAAATTTCATTCATTGCGTGTGTATTTTCAAATAATGATGTGGTTAGGGGAGGAAGCTGAATTAGATCCAAATAACTTGGGGTGGAAGTGCGAGGAGAACAAACTTATTTCAATTATGTGTAACAAGAACCCTGTGCCAGACAATCTACTCAAGGTGGTGCACTGCAGCTGCACAACAGCATGCACTACACAACTCTGCACTTGTAGGGAGTATGGGTTACCTTGTACCAGTGCATGTGGAACCTGTCAAGAGGAATCCTGTGAAAACCCCAATAATCAATATTTAGCAGAGGAGGATCATGACGACAGTGATGGTGATGAATTTTAAGGATGGTATGTGCCAATACAGTTTTATGTCGCAGTTGCGACTGTGATTTTAAAACAACCACACCGTGCATTCACATAATTATGACGTCACACTGACGTCAAATGATGTAATGTAGACTATTTGGGGTGCTGTGAACTTCATGTAGACATCCCATTCTATTACAACTGATTGCCTTCAAGATATTCTGAGAGATTTGTTTTTTTTGGCTAAAATTAGTGTGTAATGACATTGTATGACGTCATTTTGACGTTACTGTGACATCATAGGTTTTCATTAAGCTTATTTGGTTATTTGGTGTCATGTTTCTATCTGTTGGTAATACATTTATAGAGTCTAAAGTGAACCAGATAGTTTTTTGTAGTACACTTGAAATTATGCAAATTATCCATGTTCCCGGGGGCGGATTTTGGGAGATTTTTTTCTGGAACACTTCCAGCAAAAACAACTTTTGTATAAATGTTGTTGAGGTCAAACCGTATATTGACCTGACTATAGATATACACCATTTCATATTGAGAAAGGCATTACGACGTTTTCATTTGTTTTAATTGTTATGTGTATTTATATAGTTATATATAAATATGTTCGTAATTATAAGTATCAATGCTGATTTGATGGCTTTTACACTGACTCAAATACAGTAATTGTTTAGTATGCTTGATTGCTAAGCGTATTTAATAATTATATGATAGTATATATTTTACTGTAAATGTATATATTACACATTAAAGTTGATTATACTTCTTGTACTCATAACTATACTGATAATATATAATGTATGTTCCCAATTGAACAACAACAATAAACAGTAGAAGCGGCTCAATTAGTTTGCATACAACAGTCTCAACAAGTCGATTGTTCACGCATATGTTTCAGATTTGTATATCTGAACTTACATTTACATCGTAATATGTTAAAATATTGGATCGTATTGCAATACAAATGTTACACATAAACCATCTCGATAACGGATTTTATGTGAATGTATGTATATACATATATGGGTTTCTGTATGTGTGCGTGCACATGTGTGTGTGTGATTCACAGAACTTGTTTGTCAAGGTGATTCCACGCAATGCGAGCATCATCTCTTGTATCGACGGCTGTGAATGTGAGTGTAGTTTGTAATCAGTCAATTGGCGATATGTGAAAACAACGGTTTGGGTTGATCTGTACGGTACCAGTCTCAACCTAAGGCTTAGGTTGACCTATACGATACCCTTTTCACCTTGTAACAGACCACCAATCCCCAGAAGGGACGTCACAACTTCGTCCTCTTATACCAGGTTCCTATTTATACTGCTAGGTGAAGAGAGGCTACGCCGTTTGGAGACTTGCCCAAATGTCTCTTCCCCACCTGGATCGCGATCCCGGGACCTTCTGGTTGTGAGCCAGACGCCCTATCCATTATGCCACAGGGAGGTGTGTGTGTGTGTGTGTGTTGCCTCATTTCCATTATAAAACTTCCAAACTACTTTCTTTTTTACAGTTTTTCTTTCACGGTATATTTTAGTGCCACATTCTTAAAAGATAAGTTTAGGAACAAACAATATAGGGCTAAAATCTCAGAAAATATATCGGGCATTTGTATTATGCAGTTGTTTATCCATATTCGTTATCTTTGCCTGCATTATGCTACTAAACAAGGCAAATAAATATGCAAACTGCAATTGTTATGTTCATATTTCAGATATCTTTAATTTTCATATCATATCTATACAATTTAAATATTTTGATCTTGTTTCTGGTAACTTACAAATACAATACAACAATAATTTGTAAATGTAGTATTAATAAGTCAATATTTTACCAGCAAATTATCAATATGATATGAACATTTCACCTGTTCTGACAATATTCTATGCATAGGGGAGGTATGGCTCAGTGGTCTATGTGTAGGGGAGGTATGGCTCAGTGGTCTATGCGTAGGGGAGGTATGGCTCAGTGGTCTATGCGTAGGGGAGGTATGGCTCAGTGTTCTATGCGTAGGGGAGGTATGGCTCAGTGGTCTATGTGTAGGGGAGGTATGGCTCAGTGGTCTATGTGTAGGGGAGGTATGGCTCAGTGGTCTATGTGTAGGGGAGGTATGGCTCAGTGGTCTATGTGTAGGGGAGGTATGGCTCAGTGGTCTATGCGTAGGGGAGGTATGGCTCAGTGGTCTATACGTAGGGGAGGTATGGCTCAGTGGTCTATGCGTAGGGGAGGTATGGCTCAGTGGTCTATGCGTAGGGGAGGTATGGCCCAGTGGTCTATGCGTAGGGGAGGTATGGCTCAGTGGTCTATGCGTAGGGGAGGTATGGCTCAGTGGTCTATGCGTAGGGGAGGTATGGCTCAGTGGTCTATGCGTAGGGGAGGTATGGCTCAGTGGTCTATGCGTAGGGGAGGTATGGCTCAGTGGTCTATGCGTAGGGGAGGTATAGCTCAGTGGTCTATGCATATGTATGTAAACTGTATGTATATACTGTATTTGAATGTTTGTGCGTGCATATGTATAAGTATGATAATGTGCATGCCAGCATATTTACGTGAAAAGAGACAAAATTACCATCATCAGTCTGGTTCCAACACAGACTTATGGGGACCCTCTGGACGACAACCTAAGAGGCTTACCCATCACTATATGAAAGGAATGGAAAAGATGAAAGGAAGCCAGACAAGAATTGACACTAAACATTACATTTTGGCATAGACTAAAGTAGATCTGGACTGGACACGAAAATGGAACTTTGCAGTAAGGGACCCAAAATCGGAGAACGAACCCGTAAACTTATTTTTCTGCGTACATTATGTCTAATATGTTTATGCTGCATTTGCATAGAATTATGTATTTACCTTAATTTGTTTTAAATGCTTAACCATAAAATAATTTCAAAGTACTTAATACTGAGGAACACTTGAGTGTTAATTAATAAGATGCATTTATATGAGAGTTCACTCTCTAAAGGCTCAGCCAGAACATTATTGTATTATTGTATATTATTGTATGTATTATGGTTGGCTAAATAAACCATTTTCAATTCAATTCAATTCAATCCAAGTTCGAACCTCGAAACCGCTAAAATGTGATATTTTCGCGGTTTCCAGGTTCAAACTTGGGGGTTCGTTCTCCGATTTTGGGTCCCTTACTGCAAAGTTCCATTTTCATGTCCAGTCCAGATCTACTGTAGTCTATGATTGTGGCTATCTGTAGACGATGTCACGTAGTTAGGAAGGATACGTGGGTCTATGTAATGTGTACCACGTTGATTTCCAAAGGATCAACATAAGCGTAATTCCAAATGATCGCCTTTAACTTATGTATAATATTGTAATTAAATGAAAATTAAAATTACATGATGGTAATTAAATGATGTAGTCCAGTAAATCTAGCAATCATTTAACTGGACCTAGAACAAATTGCAATAGAAGGTTTTTTGGCTTTAACTTGTTTATTAGGTCCCTCTGATGAACATATAAAAAGTCTCCAACTTTTGGACACTGGGAAAGTGGTTAATTTGCATAAATTCAAGATGGCCGCCGTCCAAAGCTTCAATTTACAGATAACTTTTTTCTGGTTGCTCCTAGACCCTATAAATGTATTACAAACAACGTTTTTTGGCTTTAACTTGTTTATTAGGTCCCTCTGATGAACATATAAAAAGTCTCCAACTTTTGGACACCTGGAAAGTGGTTAATTTACAGCCGAAAAACCTTACAGACAGGCTGAACTGTCTCTTTCACAAGGGGTGACACAGGCACTTTGTGCTTGTATGGGTTTTTTGACCTGTTGTCCCTCTTTTTTATAAAAAAAAAAAAAAAAAAACATGACGTAGTATGACGTCATTCAGAGCCAATTATGTAATTCATGATAGGAGTTCGTATTCACTTGGATCATCGGTGCTTGCATCAAAGTTGCTATTTTGACAGAGTCCTTTACATTGACCACATGCACTGGAACATTCAAGCTCATTCCATTTGCAACTACAGCGTTGAGTGTCACAGTTGCCCTTACACTGACATCTGACCAATTTCAGTAGTGAATCAGGAGCCACTGGCGAATCCATCGTCTTCGGTTCAAGCTGTCCCTTCCGCAGACACCAGCCCCATTTCTCGGGGTCCACACAGTTCCCCATCCATTCCTGGACCTGACAATAAACTCGGAACGAGTGGTATTTGGCTGCATCGGTTGTTGGGGGAAGGCTGTGAACTTCAACGGTAGTTGAACTTTTTGCCACCTTGTTGCAAAACTTTGTCTTTCGCAGTCCGTCAAGGGTGTCATTTCCTTTTCCCCCGTACAAATAAACCAAGGCCTTTTCACCAGCTGATGATATCGCGTCTTTACTTCCACTTTGGCAACAGAATGCTTCTATACATTTCAAGAAACCGTTGTCTTCCCTCACTTTCCTCAAGGCAGCCCCTTTACCAATACCATACAGTCGTGAGGTTGTGTCACATCCACAGAGTGCATGGACAACTGGCAGGACACGACAGATGCTTTCACCGAGAGCTTCTGCTACTGAGTTAATATGCCAACATTTCCCACCTTCCTTGCTCGACTTGAAGTACAAATCATTCATCCCTCGTTCCGCATAATGACACAACAGCACCAACAAGTCTGTGTCCTCACCTATCACATATGTCACGGTTTCCCTTGCATGCTCAATTCCCTTCTTCGCAATCATGACATCTGCATCTGCTGGCGCATTGACACAGTCAATTCCATTTGCCTTGAATGTTTCACACAATAAGTCAATGAAGTTTTGCTTATTGTCCGAGTTTGACAAGAAGTTTTCCTTTTTTGACCGAAGGGGCATGGTTGGAGTGAACATCACCTTTTGACCAAAGACTCCTTTTGATCGTCGATTGTGTGTCATGTCCTTGGTAGTAGGTCCTGATTTATAACCGTCGAATACAACCACCGGGTTGAGAAAGTTTTTGGAAACATGCTTCATGTACATGCTTGCAATGTCCTCAAATGTGTCACCCTTCTTCCATGGAATCCTTTGCAATAAGGAACCACCATCCAGAACATGGGTCACAGTCCTTTCTTCCTCAAATGATTCCAATGACGACTTGGGAACAACAGCAGCTATCTCATCTCCTAGCTGTGGTTTATTGGCTTCCCTGAGCCTCCCCCACTTATCGAACAGAGCAGTAGGGTAGCTAGACAACTCATACGTAAAGACCTCTTCAACACCTAAGTCCCTGTTATTAGCAAAGATGAGGAGCCTCTGGAAAAGGAGCTGTGGGTCGATTGGTACTTTTCAGCACTGATTGTAACCTTTGCACCCAACGACTCAACTTGATCTTTCTTCCTAAATGAAAAGTCAAAAGCATTACTACCTTCCATCTTCTGCACAATGTTCATACCAACCTCATACAGTAAATGAGGATTGGCCGAGGCTGGTCCTGTCACACCGTTGGCAATATTCCTGAGTTCATTTGATTCTTGAAATGGATCATAATCCTTGAAGAATGCGAGAACCTTCTCTGTGTCCTTCCTATCTCGTTCACGCCTTGCTTCAGTCATTTCTTTGTGCTGCTCAGAGGTGTGGAAATGCTTCCCTGTCAGTTCTTGCATAACTTCACTCACCTCAGCGCAGGCTGGCATAGCAAGTAACCAGCGCAGGCGTTGCGTTTCCTCCATGCCCCTACCACGTGTCAATCCACCATTCGTTTTCAAAGAGCGCATCAAAACCTGCTCTATAACCAAGTTGCTTGGCAGTCCTGCCCACAGCCGATCACTTCGGCGGATCACAAATAGACCGGAGTTCAATTGACAGAACATGTCTGGGTTGAGCTGCTCAAGTTCAATCATGTCTTGAATGTACACATGGGCTGACTTGGCATAATTGTTATGACCACACGCTGCAAAGTACGGCAACATCTCCTGGAGTGTTCCGAGGTACAGTAGGAAATCGCCCATTCTCAGTGCCCTCAGGAAGCGACGCAGCAGGTCAATCATGTCCATGTATTGAATCCATAGCTTTCCCATCTTATGCTCTGCTAAGGAGCTCTTCTCAGCTTTAAGTTTTTCAGAAATTCTGTTGAAAACGTCTTTACTGCAGACTTCATCCGGTGAAACGTCTTCACGCAACAGCTTATCCAAAAGATCTGCAGCCTCTTGGAAGTCCTTGCATGCATCACTTTCCTCATCTACCATTGAGAGGTTGACACCGTATGCCCTGCCTAACACAATCGAACTCAAGGCTGTGTCAACCAAGAAGTGGCCTCTGATTGCTCGTGCATAGGCTTTCCCACTCAGCATTTAGGTCACAGCATTTTCAGCGTATATAAGTTCCAAAACCTCCTTAAGCCCAGATGCTTCCATAACATGGCCCATGCATCCCAAAAAGCTCATCACAGAGTGAAAGCCACCAAGGTTCAAAACAATGGGTTTCAGTTCGCTTCCTTCCTTCTCATGAACAATGATCGTCTTCGCTTTTCAATAAAGCGGTTGGTCGAATGTCAGCATTGGCGTCGTTCACTGGCGATGGCTTTCCGCAGCAACGAAGTGAAGTGTTGAGTAAATACAACTCATGTCCGTAGGGTCCATGTCAATCATGGGCAAGAAATGGACGGATGATTTCCCTGGGTGTGGTCCATGGCACACACTCTGCATTAAGCCGGACCAGCCTGGTCGTTTTGGTCGAAGCAACCATGACGTTTTCCACAGTATGTCCAGATTTTCAAGCTTGTCAGATGCTGAAATGGGGTCAAGCTTTCTAAATTCGAGAGGCCCACCCTTCTTGCGAACACTGCGGTAGTATTTGATTTCAATTTGAGCTGCCGTGAAGTTGTTTTCAGGTGACTGCAATCTTGGTATTGATGTTGTGTCTCTTACTTCAGGGGTGACAGCAACAATTATACCCATACCATGGTATGTTCCTCGCCCATCAAGCGTACGCAAGTTGTGATCAACATTGTCTGCAACGAACTGTCCAAACCTGCCTGCAGTGGATATGTTGGTGCCCCTGAAATTGGCAGCACACTTCGAAAACCTCAAAACTTCTGCGTAAGGCAGACAGAAGCCGTGGCTGTGTAAACCGTCCACAAGAAAGCGGGAACCAAAGTGCTGGTGCATTTGAACCGCCAATCCATACTGAATGGGTGCTACAATGGCCCTTGGTCTGGTAAGTTGCACGATACTTTGTCCAATTGATGCAACTTCAAGATCACATGACTTGCCACTGAACGTCTCTTGCAGCAATATACGAAGGGACTGCGGAACGTACGCCACATTCTTTTCCAGCGACCGGAGTTCGGAAGGATCTGGATAGAAATCTCTACAAGTATCAATGGTCTTTATATCTGCTTTGATCAACCGTGCCGCAGCCCTGACTATCTTTCTTTGTTCTGCTTCCTCATCATCAGTCTGTGGTGAGTCTTTGAATTGTTGCAAAATCTTTGCAGCACTTTCTTTGACAGTTACAACATCGCTGCGTCCATGCACGTTACTAATAACCAGTTCATCCCCAAAATATGAAATAAGTTTCTGTTTCATGTATTTTACACTATACGCTTCAACATCAGGGCACAACTGGGACATTCTATCAACGAGATCAACCACTGTAGTCTGTTCATCATCATTGCCACTGACTAGGTCCTCGATTGCGAGTAGAAATGCTTCCTCTCGTGAGGCATCTACTTTGCGACCCTTGCGAGGAGGTTCACTGTCTGCGGAATCACGATATTTGGAGGGGATCTGCCTATGTGTCTGGAAATTTGAGCTGCACTGCTTGTGATATATTGCGTCAGCTGCTGGAAGATCGCGTGCAAAGTTAATTCGGCCTCTAACAGTGTCAGCCCACTCATCAGCCCTGGCATCACATGCAGAAAGTATTGTCCTTTGAAAGTTGAAGGTGCGTACTGGATACACTTCTTCTGAATCATGCTTTGTGTCCAAATAGATTTTTGTACCACAAAAAAAGCAGTTCTCTGTAAAACAAAAGTCTGGTGTCTGAGAACGAAGAGCAGGTTTTTCAGGACGTTTCTTCTGCTTCCCAGGAATTCTATTTGGCTTCGTATTGACATGCTTCTTTCGGCAATCAATGTGCACCGTTTGGCCCTCGGACACGGTAATTGATGGCGTTCCACGTTCAGTACTGGCCTTGTTGATAGTATCTGCTCCCTTCGCCCTCAGCTTGACTGTTTCTCCTTCGTCTAACGTGTTTGAGCAAATGCCGCAGGGATTATGCACCACCTCTTCTTCCATGGCTTCGGTAGATGTCGCACCAATCTGTTGAAACAAGAAACAAGATGATGGGATTAGTATAGGCCTAGGCAAAATGTAATAGACAATAATGTGCAGTAAAGGTAGGGCTTGACCTAGAACAAATTGCAATAGAAGGTTTTTTGGCTGTAAGGTTTTTTGGCTGTAAATTAACCACTTTCCAGGTGTCCAAAAGTTGGAGACTTTTTATATGTTCATCAGAGGGACCTAATAAACAAGTTAAAGCCAAAACACGTTGTTTGTAATACATTTATAGGGTCTAGGAGCAACCAGAAAAAAGTTATCTGTAAATTGAAGCTTTGGACGGCGGCCATCTTGAATTTATGCAAATTAACCACTTTCCCGGTGTCCAAAAGTTGGAGACTTTTTATATGTTCATCAGAGGGACCTAATAAACAAGTTAAAGCCAAAAAACCTTCTATTGCAATTTGTTCTAAGTCCAGCCCTACTTTGACTGGTCTAATGGTAAACTATCAATGGAAGTTAAATATTACTAAGCTATAATGAATCAAATAAAATCAATCTAAATGAAAACTACTCTATATCTAAATTGAATTCAATCTGAAACAAGCTAATTTATATCCAAAGGTCTCACATAATAAATTTATATATAGGGTAAGGTTATAAGGGTTAATATTAGCCAGGAATTAACTCACCAATAGTTCCACGTGGCAATGAGGCAAGGGAGAACGTTTTACCCAATATGGTGGTGGACAATGGGGAACGAGACTTCGGTCCCAAGACTCGAGTCAAGTTAAAGAAAGAATAAATGATTACATGGGAATGGACATGATTAATATGTTTATCTATCAGTCAGTCATGATGTCGATGAGAGCGTCGTGATGGTGTAGCTGTGTGTATTGCTGTATGTGTATTGTGATTAGAGGCACAAAAGCACGATCAACTGAGGGCGGAAAATTAGATGTTAACTGGTTGGTGTTCGTGAAGGCTCTGGCGTACTATACCTCAAAAGCACACCTTGCTGCCTTGGCAAACCGCCAGGAGCCCAAATTATCGTACCGCATTTAGGTTGCTCTATACGATAAATTATATTAATATATACGATAAATTCATATATACTACATAAGACCATGGCAATATTGCTTAATAGCATATTAGGCCTTTTATAACTTAACCTATTTACAATCTTATAATATACGATCTACTCGTCCTACGTCGTGCTGTAGGAGAGATCGTGACGTCACAGAGACATACAAGATCACAAAAGAGTCATATTCTATCGTATTTATACGATAAATATGTTTATGCTGCATTTGCATAGAATTATGTATTTACCTTAATTTGTGTTAAATGTTTAACCATAAAATAATTTCAAAGTACTTAATACTGAGGAACACTTGAGTGTTAATTAATAAGATGCATTTATATGAGAGTTCACTCTCTAAAGGCTCAGCCAGAACATTATTGTATTATTGTATATTATTGTATGTATTATGGTTGGCTAAATAAACAATTTTCAATTCAATTCAATTCAATCCAAGTTCGAACCTCGAAACCGCTAAAATGTGATATTTTCGCGGTTTCCAGGTTCAAACTTGGGGGTTCGTTCTCCGATTTTGGGTCCCTTACTGCAAAGTTCCATTTTCATGTCCAGTCCAGATCTACTGTAGTCTGTGATTGTGGCTATCTGTAGACGATGTCACGTAGTTAGGAAGGATACGTGGGTCTATGTAATGTGTACCACGTTGATTTCCAAAGGATCAACATAAGCGTAATTCCAAATGATCGCCTTTAACTTATGTATAATATTGTAATTAAATTAAAATTAAAATTACACTGAGATGACACGATTGTATTGATAGGAATATAATATATCGAGTGAAGAATGTGAAATAGATTGGTCATTTATTACAAATATGTATCACCATATGGCTACTTACCGAAATATTAACGATGGGAGAGAGATAGAAGTAAGAGAAACAGAGATGATCACAAACATGAAGGTACTCAAACAGTATATTTACTAGAGTGTAGTATAAGAATATTATATGGTGATCCACATAAGGAAATTTCACTCTACCTTTTGCTGTGTATTATTCAATGGGGAAGAGAAGAATGTGTAGCCACGACAGAAAAAAGTGTGACATAGAGGGTCAAAGAATAAATGCAGGTGAGCAGTGCAGGATGGAAAATATAACCTTGAGAGAGGGTTGAATTGTCTGTGCCAGGGGGAAAGGGAAAATAAGTCCATACGTGTACAGCGCATTATTTGTCTACACAATACTCTTGTTTGGCAGCTATCAAGATACATCAAATGTAAATAAAGAGATAATCAAAGCCAGAAGCATAATTAGCCCTATGAACCTTCTTTCGAGGTGGCTGTTTTTTTATATTTGTGCTTGGAACTCCATAATTTGACATGCAGTTCGTTCGACTTTAGCTTCATTTACTTAACATTTTATGCATGATATATATTTCCTAAAATAAATTGCAGACAAAATGTCACCATTGTTTTCTGAATAGAAAGATGTACAATATTCGTAATTTCTTGTGATCGTAATGTATTATACTATATTTCCACTCACTAAAACATTAGGCTTTCCATAATGCAGTTACGTCTGAGCGCATGATTAGATTGATATCCAACATTCGAAAATAGATATTAATTGTGATCGTGTACTTAACCTTTAACTGTGTTGGTGGTGTAAATGGTTTAGATGCTTATGTTTTTGGGTGTGGTGTCCAGAGTTCGAATCCCGGGAGGACCATATGTTCTAATTAGTTTATTCAAGTGCATTGGGGTTTGTAATTGAAGAATATTGTTAAGAAGGGGGTGTTACTTAATTATTATACTATCTCTTTCTCTCTCTCTCTTTATATATATATATATATATATATATATATATATATATATATATATATATATATACTGTATATATATATATATATATATATGTATGGCAGTGTGTTGATAGAGAGGATAATAAAGTGTACGGAAGTTGCAATAGGAGAAGAACAGTGCGGTTTTAGGAGGGGAAGAGGGTGCGTGGATCAGATGTTTGCAGTAAGACAGTTATGCGAGAAGTATTTAGAGAAGCACAAGGAGATATTTTGGGCTTTTATGGACTTGGAAAAAGCGTATGATCGTGTGGACCGTGAAGCAATGTGGAAGGTGTTAAGGATTTATGAAATAGGAGGAAATTTGTTAGAAGCAGTTAAGAGTTTTTATGAAGGGAGTAGAGCATGTGTGAGAGTAGGAAATGGTGAGTTGAGTGAATGGTTTGAGGTAAAGGTAGGTTTGCGACAGGGTTGTGTAATGTCACCATGGCTGTTTAATATGTTTATGGATGGTGTGGTGAGGGAGGTGTTACGACCTGGCACTCGGGTACACAAGGGCTCTCAATCAGGACTCGAATACGGCTCGCTGCCACAACGGAAACACACGATCCCAACCCCTGAGTACTGCCAGCCGAACAAAAAACACCAATACCCTCCAGAGTTCAATCTGCTATAACGGGGTATACAAGAACTCGGTACTAGTGTTCAACAACAGACTAATAAAGAGACAGGAATTCTCTAGTCTGGTCAACAATCAAACAAAGAAGTAAGAAACAACAACACCAAAGAATAGTGTTGGCCGAAGCCGAAGTAATCCACCCTTGACTAAGAACTTAAGAAGTCCTCCACCCTCTACTTCGGATCGGCACTATTACGTTACGTTAATTAATAGTCCTTAAGCATCGAGCAAGGAATCTTCTGAAAAAAGTTAGATGCTTCTCGGATGCTCGTAAGAAGTACGTATCGGATTTTGAACAGTAATTCAATAAGAAAAACACTGGCAATTAAATACTATTAAAGGTTTAAATTGGCATAAGAATAATTAAAAGAATATGCAATAGTAAATGGCAAACATTAAAAAGAAGTACTCCGCAAATGCAACGGCAATAGCCTACTCGGATTGTGCTCGTGGGCCACTAATCACTAAAGTAGCCAAGCTTGCAACACATGAAATCAATAGTGCATAAACAATATCATACATAAGGAAAGCTTCAATACTATTCTGTATCTACTAATCGAGTAAAGTCTAGCTGGGGTACTGTGGGCAAAAGGTAGCAGTGACTGAGCAAAAACGGCTCGTAGCCTAGCGAAGTCCTCACAACTGTTTAAAGTATTACGTTAACACTAACAAGTGCACTTTGAGAAATCCAGATCCCTTGTATCTGGTTTTCTCCCGGCTCCTTGACAAAGTAAAAACAAGCTGTTAATAAAATACAGGGTGGTTAGGCTCTTGCCCTCACGCACTGTAAATTATTAACTCAACACAGTCAGCCGCGAAGACAACCTAGGCTTCACTGAACCGAAACGAGTATGCAGGTTTATCGCTTAACCACTGCATCAAACAACAACTCGTAACACAGAAAAGCCTTACCCCAGTCTAGCATTACCTAGACTAGCAGAAAACAGGAATAATAATAATAACACACAGGGAAATGCATAGACAAGTGCAACAAACATAAATCAATCCTATTCTAAGTTAACCCTTCCAAAATAGGCTATCTAATAGGCATGTAGCTCATGAGAACTCAAGCGATAATACGTTGGCTGACTAGCTCTGCACCAACGGGACCATGGAAGTTAAAAAGGGTAGGGAAAAGAGGAGATAAGAATGTAAGGTAGTAGAGAAAGTTCACATCAGTCAGAAGAATATATATAGTTAGCAAGGGAAATGAGAAGTCGCTCTGCCTAATGAGTTATGATCAAAAAATGGCTAGACTTCCCTTTTTATACTCGGCCCTCTAGTGAGCCCAACGTGAACTACTAAGGACCGCCCACTGACAATCATTACGTAATTTCTCTCTCTCCTCTGGGATAGACAAAGGCTTTCCTAGCACTGAGGGGAGGGGGGAGGGGGGGGAGTGCTAGTGAGTTAGGCCCACCTCCCGCATGGCGCACCCACTGACCCCCAACTGTGGCTGCCGCTTCTCCCATCATTACAAATAAGTTTTACACACAATACTTATAACTAATGATATAAAATAGAACTCGTTGACTCAGATGAAAACAAAATGCATATTCATATTACTTATAGTACAACGGCTCACATGAACTAAGTTAGGAAACTCTACATAGACTACAGCCAAAGTTCCTGCCCTGACGATCCTAGCGAGAGTGGGGCATGACTAGGCGTTCTGTACAGCATGCTCACACTGGACATGCGTCACACCTCCCCCAAGATTTTACTTGCTCAACCCTGAGCTAAAATCTGACAAACACAGAACCCCATCAAGCCCCTCACGCCCAGCGACCACATGGAACTAAAACAAAGCTGAGTTTATCACCAAAACACATCTTATTATTAACCAAAAATTCACATTTTATAACTCCTCCCAACAATAGCAAAAAGACACAATATCATGCTCCCAGAGCGAGCTTACAGCAGCTCAGCCGTTTGATAGTTCGTGGACTACTCAAACTCTATAGGCTATGACAAACTTATACGATTACCTATATCAAAAGAAAGAGTTTTTTATATGATTTTTATATTTTAATATGTTTTTCCCGGCTGCACTATAAGGGCAGCCTATTTTCCTCCACTCAAACCCACACACCTGTGATAGCCTACGACTGATCATCCACCCTTGATAAACAATCCGCGATCACATTGTCACATCCAGCAATATGACGGATGTCCAGGTTATACTCCTGCAACATCAAAGACCACCTGGTCAGTCTCATATTGCGATTGTGAAATTGATTCAGGAATCTCAAAGGGTGATGATCAGTGTAGATAACCACGACTGGGCCATAGGCTGGAACATACACCTCGAAGTGCCTGAGCGACAGCACAATCGCCAGTAATTCCTTTTCTATTGTAGAATAGTTCTTTTGTGCAGCATTGAACTTCTTAGAAAAGAAACTTACTGGGTGTTCCACACCTTCATTGTCTGTCTGTAGCAAGACGGCACCAGCCCCTACACCACTAGCATCTGTTGCCAGCTGAAAAGGCCTGTTAAAGTCTGGGGCCCTGAGTATCGGGTGAGTACATAGCAAATGTTTCACCAAAGTGAAAGCCTTTTCACACTCAGGTGCCCACAAAAACTTTTTGTCTTTAGATAACAAATCTGTGAGAGGTGCCAACACCGTTGAGTAACCTTTTGTGAAGCGTCTGTAGTAGCCTATCATACCCAAGAATCTCATAATCTGCTTCTTGGTTGTTGGGTGCGGAAATTTATTGATAGCCTGTACCTTGTTCTGAGGAGGGCACACCTGTCCCCTTCCCACTACAAACCCAAGGTACTGCACAGTGTCTTTTACGAAGTCACACTTTGCCAAATTTACTACCAGACCTGCTTCACTAAGTTTCCGGAACAAGGTCTCAAGGTGCTCACAATGGCTCTCAAAGTCGTCATCATAAATGATTACATCGTCCAAATATACGGTGCAATTTGGAATGTCCTTTACAATTTCATTCATCAGGTTCTGAAACGTTACTGGTGCATTCTTAAGTCCGTAAGGCATAACATTGCACCGGTAGGTACTCCCGTCCACAACAAAACCACATACCTCTTTAGCACGCTCGGACAAAGGTACTTGCCAGTAACCTTTTACTAAATCTACTTTAGACAAAAAACGAGCATTACCAATTTTGTCAACACTATCATCAACCCGAGGAAGAGGATATGGGTTAGTTGGAGTCAAACCGTTTAACCTACGGAAATCAATACAAAATCGTACCTTGCCATCTGGCTTAGGCTGCAGTGTTACAGGGGAAGTCCACTTAACTGTGCCTTTCTCTATCAACCCTCTACCGAGCATATACTCCAACTCATCCCTCAGAGCTGGTAGTTTTATGGGGGGCACACGGTACGGGATTGACTTAAAGGGTAGATGGTCCCCCACGTCAACATCATGCATAGCCTGAGTAGTGAGGCCTGGGTGTTCAGCAAATACAGTGGGGTATGAACCGAACAACTGACGGATAGCATCAAACTGCGGCTCAGGCAAATGAGCTATAGCCTCGTCAGCCCTTAGGCTCGAGTTCCCCGCCCACTGATCCGCTGAAACATGTTGATCCCAGCTATCCTCCTCTGAAGCTTGACTGTCCCCCTCTCTTTCTCCACCACGGCCGCAACAAGCCAACACAGGGACAGTGAGAGGCTCAGAGGGGCGCCTCACATACTCTTTAATAAGGTTCACGTGACATAACTGGTTCTTTTTCCTCCTGTCTGGAGTGGCAACAAGGTAATCTAAGTCTGAAATTTTTCTACAATTTTATAAGGTCCAGTGTACTTCGCAGAGAGGGGGTTACCAACCAAAGGCAACAAAATTAATACCTCTTGTCCTACAGTGAACTTCCGGAGCCTCACTTTGCGATCATACCTGTCCTTCATCAAAGCTTGTGATTCTGTCAAATTTCTACCTGCCATCTCCAGACTCTTAAGCATGCGCTCACGGCTTTCAAGCACATACTTTAATAATGGACAAGGCTGCACAGTCCCCTCCCAAATTTCTTTCAGCATGTTAAGGGGGCCCCTGACACGGTGTCCAAAAATCAGCTCGTTTGGACTAAATCCCAGGCTCTCACCAGGTACCTCCCGAGCAGCAAACAGCACATAAGGCAATCCAAGATCCCAATCCATACCGTTGTCAGCACAATAACACCTGAGCATGCTTTTAAGTGTAGCATGCCACCGCTCAAGCACCCCTTGACTCTCAGGGTGATACGCTGACGATACTACTGCTCGTATCCCATGCTGTTGCATTGTTTGCTTGAACATGTTGGAGGTGAAATTAGATCCCTGATCAGACTGAATCTCCTCCGGGTACCCGTACCTTGAGAAGTACCACAACAAGTTACTGACTACCGTCTTAGCCATTCCATTTTTCATAGGGTATGCATCGGGGTATCTAGTGGCAACATCCATTATGGTTAACAAAAATTTATTTGCCGCCTTAGTGGGAGGGAGTGGACCAACCATGTCAACAATAATTTTACTAAAGGGTGGCCCAATCACAGGAATAGGGTGTAACGGAGCCTTAGGAATAACTTGGTTCGGTTTCCCGACACGTTGACAAATATCACAGGAGTTTATCCATGACTGCACATGAGACTTCATCCCCGGCCACCAAAACAATTTCCCCAAAGCCGCCACCGTTTTTCTCACCCCTAGATGTCCTGCCAGGGGTGTGTCATGCGCCAACCTCAGTAGGTTATCCCTGCACTCCCGTGGCACCACCAACTGGTCCACTACTCCGGACCCCTTTTGCCAACTACGTTTAGGGTCTTGAAAACGCCTATAAAGGATGCCTTCTAAATAAAAAAAATCTCCTGGCTGTGCATCGCCGTCCTCGTCGAGCTCTACAGCTCCATTAGCACACGTTTGGAGCTCAGGGTCCTCTAGTTGCAACCGACGTATATCTGAGGGTGCCAAGCGATCTAACTGCACCCGGAGCAATGCATGACCTTCCCCGATACTGGGCTGCTCCCTCTGTCTCTCTCGATGTACATAACGTTGCTGTCGTGGAGACTCGTCATGCCCAGCCTCGTCACTCTCGATGACAGGCCCAGGGGCTACTCCAGAATTAAGTAATGGTGCTAATACTGAATCACCCAGGAGAGCCGCCGAGTCAAAACTCTTAAAACCAACTCCAGCTTTAGCCTCCTCCTGTTGATCGTTCCTCCGCTGGTCTGAAGACGGAGGACTAGGCTGTGACACTTTAGCTGCCCGAGCTCGGGTGACAACACACGCCATGGGTTGTGTCTGGCATCGCTCGACCCACTCTTGCTCTTCCCTACTCACGTCGGCCGGCCTCTCGGCAACGACTAAGGGTAGAACCTCAGAAGCGGGCATTGCAAAGTCGTTGCCGAGAAGAAGGTCGACGCCCTCCACTGGCAGTTTCTCCACAATCCCGACATCCAATTCACGTGCCACACCATCCACCTCCAACTCCAACCGCACCAGCGGGTATGACCGAGTTGCATTAATACCCTGCACCACTACCACCCGAGCCGCGTTTATAGGGTAGCCAGTCAAGTTTTTCATCAGAGTCTGGGAAGCACCTGTATCACGCAAGACCTCTACTCCATACTTGCGCCCCGCCCACATCACGCAACCCCGCCCTCTATGGTCGCAAAAAACATCCTGAGCAGGGTTCGAGCCTCCCAGGTGCTTCTGCATTGGCTGTGCCTCAGCCTCTGACGAACTGCCCCAGGCAAACTCAGATGACTTCGGAGACACACCAATGTTGCAGGCCAAAGACACAGCTGCTGTAGGTGGTTTGCTAGGACAGACTCTTGCAAAGTGCCCCTTTTTATGACAATGATAACACTCCAACTCCCCTTTGGGCTTCCCTTGGTACTGGGAAGGGCCCGGCCCCCTCTTAAATGGGACGGTGCTAGTCTTGTGGTCAGTCTTGGTATCATGGCTCTTGTACTTGTTTGCATAAGGTATATCACTAACTCGGGGGGGTGGGGCGTCACGCCCCTTGTTACCTGCCTCACTACGCTGGGCAGACCCGCACCCACGAATTAGTGATAGCCGGAGGTCAGCCATCTCAGCTGCCTCCTGTAGAGTTTTTGGGTTCTTTTCTTTAATAGTTAAAGTCATTTCTGCACCAGTACACTTATAAAACTGCTCGAGCAGAAACAGCTCAGTCAACTGTTCGGCCGTCTCAGCTTTCTCAGAACGTGTCCAGTTTTTAAATTCATCTTTTAAGTCCCGGGCATGTTCAAGAAAGGTCGCCTCCCTAGTCTTTGTAACACCCCGAAACTTCAATCGATATGTTTCCGGTTGCAACTCGTATGCCCGTAGGACAGCTCTCTTCAATTCTGGGTAGTCAATGCAAGACTCTAAAGGCAGTGCATCATAAGCCTTCAGACCCTTACCCGTAAGTCTTGAGGAGACTAGAGCTGCCCACTTCTCTTCAGGCCAATTATGCTCCCTACATTTCTTCTCAAAACGATTAAAAAATTCTGTGACTTCAGTTTCACTAAATACCGGCACCAATTTGACTAATTGGGCCAAGGACTGTTCTCTTACTTGGCCCTCACGGCCCATCCAAGTCCCTGTCGACTCTGCACGAGACTTATCTAAATCTAATTTAGCACAATATTTCTCCGAGTCGTACCTAAGCTCAGCCTCATGCCTCCTAACCTCAATCTCATGCCTCCTCGTCTCATCCTCCTGCCTCCTGGTCTCATTCTCCTGCCTCCTGGTCTCATCCTCCTGCTTCCTAGCCTCAATCTCCTGCTTCCTAGCCTCAATCTTAGCAAGCTCAAGTCTAAATACCATATCTGGAGACAGGCAGGAAGAGGGAGCTGCCACTACTGAAGGAGGGGGGGCAAAAACTGGGGAACCACCATGTGCACCACCCGAGGGCACTCCAATCTGCCAATTCTCATCCCTCTGTGGGAGAGTGCTAACCTCCGGTAACTGAGTGGACGGCACTGTGGGAGTCGAGTGAGAGGGGATCTGGGGAGGAACCCCCCCAAACGCCCTCTCCTCCGAAACCCCATGTCGCCCACGCAACACCCAGGAAATCAGCTCCCCCTTGGACATCCCTACTACATTGGAAATGCCCAAAACCTTGGCTATCAGGTGCAAGCCACAAACATCCACCCCAGTCAGCCTCTCCTCCGTCACGTGGTACCGCTTACTCACAAAAACTCTAGCATCCTCCTCACTGGTTACTAACGGCACACCTTCAAATGGCATCTCTCGCTCATCGTCAGTGCTAATGCACGACATACTGAAGTCCACAAAAAAATTATCGAGACAAAAGTGTTAAACTTCCTATGCAAGCACTAATTACTAAATTAACTGGAGTCTCTTAAATGCTTTACTAATTGCCATACAAAAAAAAAAAATCTTCAATATGCACGCTAAAATACAAACAAACAAATGTTGTACAACTCTGCAAAAATTTATACTGTTCACAAAATCCTAAGCAAGGTCGCCATTTGTTACGACCTGGCACTCGGGTACACAAGGGCTCTCAATCAGGACTCTAATACGGCTCGCTGCCACAACGGAAACACACGATCCCAACCCCTGAGTACTGCCAGCCGAACAAAAAACACCAATACCCTCCAGAGTTCAATCTGCTATAACGGGGTATGCAAGAACTCGGTACTAGTGTTCAACAACAGACTAATAAAGAGACAGGAATTCTCTAGTCTGGTCAACAATCAAACAAAGAAGTAAGAAACAACAACACCAAAGAATAGTGTTGGCCGAAGCCGAAGTAATCCACCCTTGACTAAGAACTTAAGAAGTCCTCCACCCTCTACTTCGGATCGGCACTATTACGCTACGTTAATTAATAGTCCTTAAGCATCGAGCAAGGAATCTTCTGAAAAAAGTTAGATGCTTCTCGGATGCTCGTAAGAAGTACGTATCGGATTTTGAACAGTAATTCAATAAGAAAAACACTGGCAATTAAATACTATTAAAGGTTTAAATTGGCATAAGAATAATTAAAAGAATATGCAATAGTAAATGGCAAACATTAAAAAGAAGTACTCCGCAAATGCAACGGCAATAGCCTACTCGGATTGTGCTCGTGGGCCACTAATCACTAAAGTAGCCAAGCTTGCAACACATGAAATCAATAGTGCATAAACAATATCATACATAAGGAAAGCTTCAATACTATTCTGTATCTACTAATCGAGTAAAGTCTAGCTGGGGTACTGTGGGCAAAAGGTAGCAGTGACTGAGCAAAAACGGCTCGTAGCCTAGCGAAGTCCTCACAACTGTTTAAAGTATTACGTTAACACTAACAAGTGCACTTTGAGAAATCCAGATCCCTTGTATCTGGTTTTCTCCCGGCTCCTTGACAAAGTAAAAACAAGCTGTTAATAAAATACAGGGTGGTTAGGCTCTTGCCCTCACGCACTGTAAATTATTAACTCAACACAGTCAGCCGCGAAGACAACCTAGGCTTCACTGAACCGAAACGAGTATGCAGGTTTATCGCTTAACCACTGCATCAAACAACAACTCGTAACACAGAAAAGCCTTACCCCAGTCTAGCATTACCTAGACTAGCAGAAAACAGGAATAATAATAATAACACAGGGAAATGCATAGACAAGTGCAACAAACATAAATCAATCCTATTCTAAGTTAACCCTTCCAAAATAGGCTATCTAATAGGCATGTAACTCATGAGAACTCAAGCGATAATACGTTGGCTGACTAGCTCTGCACCAACGGGACCATGGAAGTTAAAAAGGGTAGGGAAAAGAGGAGATAAGAATGTAAGGTAGTAGAGAAAGTTCACATCAGTCAGAAGAATATATATAGTTAGCAAGGGAAATGAGAAGTCGCTCTGCCTAATGAGTTCTGATCAAAAAATGGCTAGACTTCCCTTTTTATACTCGGCCCTCTAGTGAGCCCAACGTGAACTACTAAGGACCGCCCACTGACAATCATTACGTAATTTCTCTCTCTCCTCTGGGATAGACAAAGGCTTTCCTAGCACTGAGGGGAGGGGGGAGGGGGGGGAGTGCTAGTGAGTTAGGCCCACCTCCCGCATGGCGCACCCACTGACCCCCAACTGTGGCTACCGCTTCTCCCATCATTACAAATAAGTTTTACACACAATACTTATAACTAATGATATAAAATAGAACTCGTTGACTCAGATGAAAACAAAATACATATTCATATTACTTATAGTACAACGGCTCACATGAACTAAGTTAGGAAACTCTACATAGACTACAGCCAAAGTTCCTGCCCTGACGATCCTAGATAGAGTGGGCCATGACTAGGCGTTCTGTACAGCATGCTCACACTGGACATGCGTCACAGAGGTGAAAAGGAGAACTATGGGAAGAGGATTGGGTTTAGTAGGAAAGAATGGTAGAGATTGGGAGTTGAATCAGTTGCTGTTCGCTGATGACACAGCATTGGTGGCGGATTCTGATGAGAAACTGCAGCGGGTAGTCAAAGAGTTTGGTGTGGTTTGTGGAAGGAGGAAACTGAAGGTGAACGTCAATAAAAGTAAAGTAATGGTGTGTAATAGGGGAGAGCATAGGGTGAATCTAGATGTGAGGCTGGATGGGAAATATTGGAACAAGTAGAGTGTTTTAAATATCTAGGAGGAACGATAAGCAGGAGTGGAGGTATGGAAGTGGAGTAAAACAGAGAGTGTGTGAAGGAAGGAAGGTTTTCGGAGCAATGGAAGTATGTGGAAGACGAGAAATCTCGGAGTGAAAGTAAAAAATGCACTGTATCAAGGAATTGTTGTGCCAACAGTGATGTATGGGGCTGAGACATGGGCTCTGAAGAAAAAGGAGAAAAGAGGGCTGGATGTGATGGAGATGAGCTGCTTGAGGAGTATGTGTGGAGTTACTCGTAGAGACAGATTGAGGAATGAAGAGATATGTAGGAGAGTGGGGCAGCAAGAACATTTGTCAGCCAGAGTGGACAGAAGGGTGCTGAGCTGATATGGTCATGTTGAACGAATGGGAGATGAAAGGCTTACAAAGAGAATATGTGAGTCAGGTACAAGGGGAGATAGAAGGGCAGGAAGACCCCCATTGAGATGGAGAGACTGTGTAAGAAAGGCTTTGGATGATAGAGGAATGACTATAGATCAGGCAGGGGAAGTGGTGGTGGACAGGAGTGAATGGAGAATGCTTGTGAATAGTTGAGTGAACACGTGGTCATTTGGAGTAAGGGGTCGGGCGCAAGTTGGACTAGATAATAGTCCATCAGGCGCCTGGCCGGGGAGACGATTAATAGAAGGGTGTGCCTGGAAGTGTGGTGGGAGGGCTTGTGGCTTTGGCTCCGCTGCATGTCTGCCTGCCGAGATCGGAACCTCTCCGGGTGGTCAGGGGCCGGGGGAGTGCTGGAGCGACCTTGGTAACCCTGGTCTCTGGGTCTTCTCCTGGGTGACCTGGATGTGTGAGAGTTTGTGTTTTTTTATCTGTGTTTATTTTTTGTTTTATGTTGTTTTTGTGTTTTCACTGTTCTTGCTCTGTCTTGAGTCGGCTACCCCCAAAATGGGGATTGGGCCTGAGCATATAGATAGATAGATAGATAGATATATATATATATAATATAAAGTTAGGTATGATAACAGTCAGATAGACCGAGCTTCTTTATGAGAACAATTAATTACCCACCCTCTTCATTTCCACCAAGCAAGATGATCTATGCTTAATGGTAACGCTTTCGAATCCCCATAAAAATATACCCATACTATAGTTGTCTGTACTTACGTCCAAAAGTCATGAACATAGGTAAACTTAAATAGTTTCGTTTTGTTTATTTACGCATACAGCATGTTTATAGCCGGAAAGCCTGAACCCATTTAATCAAAAGGAGACCTTGATGTTTTGTATTAGAGTTACTGCCACATTACCTTTTTCAGGAATCAAAGAGTTATATATACTTCTTCACTTCACCCTTCCAGACGGTCGGGCCCAAGTTAAATATACTGTTTTGGAGGCAAGTAGAGCAATGGGTAGTAACATAATACATTGCAAGACTTAACCCTTGTCTATCGGGGCCCGACTTAAGTCCGTATCGAAATATTTGGACTATGTGGCGGGGCCCGACTTAAGTCCGAGTGCAATTTTGGCGCAATATTGGCTCTGAGAGAGAGACGAGTGACTGGAGGAGCATGGGTTACCTCATGACCGCTCGCCACGGCCGCCGTGGACCTACTGAGATTTACTCCACTTACATGCACCCTCACTCCCTCGCTACATACGTAATTATATAAAGAAATTACCGTATTTTAGCGATTTTGCCCTTCGGTTGCACGATCGTTGCAAGACAACCAGTGATCGTAGAAGGATGGTTCGGGTGTCATTGGAAAGCTCAATTTACGCCCTTTCAGGGATACCTACTTGTATTACGCTCTGGATCTTGTTTATGCATGAAGAAGAGCACGGAAACAACCCCATTTATTGTAAAAAAAAAACGCTGGGCGGCACGGTCAAATATACCGCCTAGCCCACTCGTAAGGTGTTAATAATATATGGATTTCTTTGCAGTCTTTCAATAACGTGGTATCTTTGGGTGATCTCATATCAAGGTAAAATAAACAACAACCTCTATAATTATATATTTAAAGGTGCAGTTATGAGATAACACGAGAACCCACAGAGAGAAAGGCATTAGTGGCGGTCTGAGAAAAGAAACATAATGGTTGCCGAAAATACCCTCCCCCCTTCTCGCTCTCGTTCTCTCTCTCTCTCTCTCTCTCTCTCTCTCTAAAACACATCGGTCTTTTGTCTATCTGTGTGCGTGTGTGTGTTGTGATTATTATACTACTGCAGTGTTCAAGCAGTGCCTCTAGTGGTTACTTAGCCTAAGTGAAATTACCCCTGCTGTTGTGTATCAGACCAGAGGTAGTTGGCAGTCAGTATTGTTGACTGTTATGAGTGCCTGCTGGTGTATTATTACTGCCCCTGATTGTATTTATTGCACAGCTTTCTTAATGGTGTAGTGTATGTAATACATAGTCTATGTCGTTTATCCTGACACATTTGCTCTTGTTTCCTTTGAGCGAAGTGCTGAATAGCTGATGGTACTGTGTAGTATAGTCTTGTGTTTGTTTGTGTAACAAAGATGTTATTAAACAGAGTACCACTAGCAAGCTAGTTCCAAGTAGTTATTTAGCTCAACGTGACCAAGTGCATTATATAGTGCACATGATTATTAAAACGTGTTCCTTTTATGATAATGGTGAATGGTAATTCATAGGTTTGCTTATCATACTTCAACCCAGTCCATTGGTGGACCTGCAGAAGGCTGTTCTCGGACAGACTGATATTCCTGTGCAGGCTGGCAAACGAAATACTTTTCCCTTGTTTTTAGTCATTATTATTAGGTATACAAAGGTAAATGTATGCTACATAGTTCCCATTATGCCCCTGGGAGTGATTAAATGGCCAACAGAATACAACGTCATGCACATCTTCCTGAATACCCTCGTACATTCAACTCAAGTCTTGAAACAACATTACCTCGGTTTTCCACCATGTGTCTGTGTGTAAATATACTATTGGGGTAGAATACTAACACAACGCATCTACAGCCGATAACAAACCTGTGAAGACAATAAAGGTTATCACAATTATTTAGTTATCCTTAATAATCTATACTGCCCTGCAGCCACATTAACTCCACAATGTTATACCTGTCCTTATCATCGTTACTGTGACTATTATATTCTGTGAAATATTACTTTACGAAACTAATGCAGAACGCCATACTATTACATTATTTTCTAAAACCCAGTTTTATTTTATCCAGTCAATGTGTTGATGCAGTCATTAATAACTGCCATGCACTGGGGATTCTTGTTTTACAAGCGTACAGCTCACACACACACACACACACATGCACTCGCAATTACCTAATCTAAGCCCGTTAAGGGGAGGTGTTTAGTTTGTTTCCTACTCCTCCAGCAATCTTAAAATTTCACCCCCTTGACCACCTTTCAAGATAAATTTGTACATTTTTCGGTAGAAAAATGTCCCGGCCGAAAAATGACCCGATTACTCTTAAATTACAGGCTCGCTATCGCTCACCAGGAAAAAAAAGACACCTAAATGGCACAAAAGGTCTTAAAATTGACAGAACGGGGCGGAAAATCTTAAAATCACCAAACTAATGGGGCAAACGTCTTAAAATCTCAAGAGCAATGGGGCTAGATATGAGGGAGAAAGGGGTCAAGAAAAAAGTCCCTCAAGTGGAAATCTCCCCTTAACTAAACTCCCTTAGGATTGTTGATTAACATACCTCGCCTCTCATACAAACGACCATGCATAAAAGAGATATTTACTTATTCATGCTGATTTGTAAATAAAGGTTAAGTCACAAGAACAATATTAAGTTTGGATCACGCAAACTATTTTGTTACATCCAAGTCGGTTCTCACTTATTTTATGACAGAGTTTGAAATATGTTTGAAATCTGGTATTAGTGTTTAGTCAGGGAAATTGAATCTATTTTAATCCATCAGACCCGCCTGGCCGCATATGGGTTCACACCATACTTTCATAGTGCTACCTGGGTGTCCTCATATGAGCCACCGTTTTATATAGAGACATTGAATAGCGCGGGCACAAAGTTATCGGTATGGGTGTGACCCCAGTACCATCAAGCTCAAAGTAGGCTGCAGCAACGGTTCTTATCGAGCTGTCGCCATGGAAGGTACAAGAAAACAAAAAAGTGCTGTTCAATTTGCCATGTACCTCCGCCGCCACCCATACACATAATATAAAACAACACAAGAAAGACGTTCCAAGTCCCGGTGGTGTTGCACGGACATTAGAAACTCTAGAGGGCGTATATATGTCTGACATAAGTGAAATTGAGAGTTGTGATGATGACCAAGTTGTGGACAGTGAGAGTGAACATGGGCGTGAGGATTGTGAGTTTGAGGGATTTGTATGCACTAGTGACAATGACGAAGAGAATGCAGAACCCTGTGGTGTAAGTGCTCATGACTTGGAAATGCATCCTATTAGTGAGTTAGGAAGTTTTCTACCCTCATCATGAGACACACCGCTCCATATCCTTATCTCTGGCTCCATTCCTTCGCCTTCCCCTGCCAAAGAGTGTAGTTATATATATATATATATATATATATATATATATATATATATATATATATATATATATATATATATATATATATATATATAAATATATATATATATATAAAATAACATAAGACAATAGGAGTTTGCAGAAAGCCGATCGGCCCACACAAGGCAGATCCCTGTCACACCCAATCCTAATTATAAGCCAAGCTCACTAACACTATTAGGACTGACCTCACCAAACGGTCAGAGGTCAGAAAAACAGGGGTTTGCAGAGCGCCGATTAGCCCACACCTGACAGATCCCCCTCACACCCAACCCATCTCGTCCATATGCCTATCTATTTTTTTCTTAAAGCTCCCTATTGCTCTTGATCCCACTATAGCACTTGGTAGCCTATTCCACCTGTCTACAACTCTGTTACCAAACCAATAGTTGCCTATATCTTTTCTGAAGCTAAATTTATCTAATTTGAAACCATTGGTTCGAGTTCTTTCGCAATCACTGAGCTTTAGTACTTCTTTCATGTCCCCTTTATTAATCCCACTAACCCACTTGAACACCTCTATCATATCCCCTCTAACTCTGCGTCTCTCTAACGAGTGCAAGCCAAATTTTTCCAACATTTCTTTATATGGAAGATTTCTAATATTATGGATCATTTTTGTCATTCTCCGTTGTAGGCCTACTCTCTCCAAGGAATCTATGTCCATTCTGTAATAAGGACACCAAAATTGAACAGCATAATCCGTATGGGGTCTCACTAATGATAATTAAAGCTTTAAGATAACATCAGAAGTTCTGTTACTCACACTCCTAGAGATGAACCCGAGAATCCTGTTTACCTTGTTACAAACACTTATACACTGTTTTCTAGATTTCAAATCATTGCTAACAAACACACCTAGATCTTTCTCACATTCTGAGTTTTCTAATTCCATATTAGCTAGTTTATATTTTGCAATTTTATTCATCTTCCCTATCTTTAATACCTTGCATTTGTCAATGTTAAAATTAATCTGCCAATTTACTGACCATTCGTGTAAAGTATCTAGATTCCTTTGGAGGCACTCTATGTCGCTATCTGAATCTATTGTTCTCCCCATTTTGGTAACGTCTGCGAATTTACTTATCCTACTAGTTATACCTAAATCAAGGTAATTTATGTATATAACAAACAAAAGAGGACCAAATACAGATCCCTGGGGGACACCACTTTTGACTGCTCCCCATTCTGACTTAGTGCCATTTATGCTGACTCTCTGCTTCCTACCAATTAGCCATGACCTAATCCATCCCAACAACAATCCACCTATTCCATGCGTTTCAACCTGCCTCATCAATCTCTCATGAGGGACTCTGTCGAAAGCTTTACTGAAATCTAAATATATTATATCATATGACTTGTCATTGTCTACTACTTCATATACCTCTGAGAAAAAGCTAAGCAAATTAGTAAGGCAAGAACGTCCCTGAGTGAATCCATGCAGAGAAGAATTGATTAAGTTAAATGTTTCTAAGTGGTTTCTAACTTTCCTAGCAATAATTGACTCCAGCAACTTTCCTATGATTGATGTGAGACTAATGGGACGGTAATTAGATGCTATTGATTTATCACCTTTTTTGAAGATCGGAACTACATTTGCAAGCTTCCAAGCTTCTGGAACTAAGCCAATTCTAATTATTTGTTAAATAGATATGTTAACTCATCTCTGCATTCTTTTAATACTCTAGCATATACCTCATCAGGACCAGGCGATTTATGAGGTTTCAGTCTGCCGATTTCCTTAAGCACATAATTTTTACTTATAGTAACCGTACTTAACCTATTTTCTATACTATCGCTATATACCTTAAGGACTTCTGGAATCTGTGCTAAATGTTCATTAGTTAAAACGGAAAGAAATTGACTATTTAATGTACTGCACATTTCTAAATCATTTTCTGTCATTTCGCCTATCGAAGTTTTAAGGGGGCCTATTATATCTCTAACTTTAGATATATATAACTGGTAAAAAGCTTCAGGGTTATTATTTGAGTCATTGGCTATCCTGATTTCATAATTTCTTTATGCTTTCCCAATTTTATTTTTTTACCTGCCTTGATAGAGTCTGATAGTAAATAAGTAAGTGATTTTCGGCTTTCTTAATTTTTCTATATATCCTTTTCTTTTTTCCTAGAAGATCTATTAGTTTATTATTCATCCATTTTGGTTGGTTCTGTGTTGACCTAAATTTCCTTTCGGGGATATATTTATTTTGAGCATTGAATACTGAATTAATACAATTATCATATGTATCTACCAAGTTTGATGTCTCTTCCTGACAAGCTGACAGATACCAGAGAAGGGGTACACTCATGGAACACCTGGATCGACTTAATTGTTTGACCATAGGGTCCGCTAATAGAGCTCTTCTTAACCCACCATAATCGGCTTTCCTAAAGTCAGGTACTAATGTTGTATTCTCTCTGGTATTAATTTTCCATTCAGTGTGAGGAAGAGGGCAAAAGAAGAGGAAGAATAGGAAATATGGGCGACAGTGAGGAAGCCGAGGGTGATGAGAGTGACGCACGTGTGGGTATCCCTTTGTCTCATGACTCGCCTGAAGGCTTCTAAGCTCCGAGGCTAGCCACCACCACCAGTGGTATTGGATCATCTTCCCTCCCACACCACCACCCACAGCCTTCAACAAGTTTTGTAATGGTGTAGCTTTATCCCACAAAAAAATAAAAATAAAAAAATACGAGCCAGCATCTCGTCGCTCTTGTTTTCTTCAAGAGGCACCTGGAGCGCCCACCGTTATCTTCGCCAGAGGGCGCCACATAAACCGTATTTCCACCTCCACAGCCTTCCAAAAGTACTGAGCCATCCATTTTTGGAAAGTATGTGAAAGATGCTTGTTATTTAAAGATTTTGTTACAGACCACTGTTATTGATCAAAATGAAATTTGTTGTGTGTTTTGCTATGGAAATATTGTAGATCAACCGTTCCTATTTATATTGAGATATAATAGATTGCACTAAACTTGACTATTGTTGCTGAAAATCGCTATTGAGGGAATATTTTGGTCGCCCATGGATACTTGTTTTCCGCCAAAAAGCGATCTTTATATTAACCCGGGAACTGCGGGAAGACTCTTAAGAGTTCCCCCGGCGGACTGCGGGAAGACTCTTAAGAGTCAGAGAGAAAATAAAATCAACTTTAACACCTTACGAGCGGCCTATGCGGTTTATTTATGTGTACCGCCCAGCGGGGTATTTTTAGCCAAAATAGGGCTGTTTACGTGATCATTTTCATGCCTAAATAAGACCCAGAACGTAAAACAAGTATCTATCCCTGAAAGGGCATAAACAGAGCTTTCGAATGACACCATAACGATCCTTGTATGATGGATAGTTTTCTTGCAATAACCGTGCAACGCGAGTGCAAAAAGCAGGTAATTCGGTACTTTCGGTACATAATTGAGTATGTAGCGAGTGAGAGAGGGAGGAGGGAGCTGAGATTTGTGTCAGTAGGTTCGCCGCGGTGGTCTGGAGCAGTCATACGCTCGCTAGTCTCCTGCCACCACTTGTCTCTCTCTCTCAGCCACATTACGTGCTGAAATTGCCACTCGAGTTATGTCGAGCGCCGCCACATAGTCCAGCTTTATTTAACTCGACTTAAGTGGTGAGCCGCTTTTTAAGGGTTAAACATTTAAAAAAAAAAAAAAAAAAAAAAATTTGTTGGCCCCTGGGCCATGCAAAATATCACTCCTCTACCTCCCCTCCTTCTCCACTTTCCTCCCCTCCTTCAGTTATCACCTATTTTCCCTGTTATTCCCTTATTCTGAGGTATATTTTCGTGCTAACATTAGCGAGTTGCAAGCAGGGCATTGACATCACTGTTAGCAAGCGAGTGCAAGAGAGAGAGAGAGAGTATCGATCGACTGTGTCTCAGTGGCCTTGGGGGAAATTGGCGGGAAAGCAGGTTGCCTCACCCATACATTATATAACTCGCGGCCTGTATCTCCGATTTTGACCATCCAAACGCTGTTTTCGCTCGTTTTATTGTTGTTTCAGGTTAATACCTTTATAATCAACCCATAATAGGCGCGTATGGATAATTATTAATGCTATATATGGTCAAATGAATATTTTAGTGATGGAAACAGCTCAAATACGTCAGCACAGGCAGACGTTTCTAATTACCCCCATGCGCACTTCTTAGAGCACATTTTAAATAAAACCCATTGATAATGAATTAATTCTCATGACACATATGGAAGGAGCATGATTTTTTTTCTTCTAATTTCATATATAGAACTAATTATATTATACTGTATTGCTCAGTTTATGCCGAACTATTCTTATATGTCCATTTTTCCATGTGATAACTATTATGACCTTATGGATTTCATTTTTCGGTTTTGTACTAGTATAGGTCTTGCTCTATCTTAGGATGTATATAAATTATATATATATATATATATATATATATTTTAAATATATATATATATATATATTATATATAATATATATATATATATAAAATATATATATATATAATTATATATATATATAATATATATATATATATATATATATATAAATATATATATATATATATATATAATATATATATATTATATATATATATATTGTATTCTATTGTATGAGGGAGACAACAGGCAAAACTGCTTGTGACGAGTGCCTCCCCCAGGGTTAATGGAGTGACAGGGCCGAAATCAAGGAACGTTCGAGCCAAAATGTCTGGACACACAGAGTTTGAAACAATTTCAGTCATAGGATGAGGGAAATATGGATTTAGGGAGAGAGTTTCAGAGCTCAGCTGTTGAATAGAAGAATGATTGGAAGTAACATTTCACTCTTGAGTTGGAGAGTTGTACAGAGTAGGGGTGGGACTGTGATGTAAGACAGGTACTACGTACCCTACGCAGAGAAAGTGGTATGCACTGAGGCAGCTCCGAGGAACACTGATTATTGTAGTAGCGATAGCATAGCGAGAGAGATGCACCATTGTGACGAAGAGAGAGAGATTGCAGAGAGTCGGTGAGTGGACGGGAGTTAATGATACGAAAGGCTTTCCTGTCTACTTTGTTTAGAAGTGCTGTGTGAGAGGATCCTCCCCGCACATGTGAACAATACTCAATACAAGGATGCACTCTGCCCCTGTACAGAGCAAGAAGTTGAGCAGGGGTAAAGAACCCCTTGAGGCGGTTGAGCACACCCAGCTTTTGGGAGGCTGCCTTAGCAAGAATGGTAATATGGTCCTAATTGCAATGTAGAGAGATTATTGTAGGTTAAAACAGAGCAATAACATACGTGTATCGTCTGACAGTAGTGTAATTAGCACCCGACAGTGAACGGTAAGGGTACATACTTTCGCTTAAGTTTTGCCGAACCAAAGGGAGTTGTAGTTAACAAATATCTTGTAATATTCGTTTTACCTGTAATTCCATGCTGTTTTATGCAATACGTTAACAGAATTAATGGTGTGACACCGTATTTAATAACAGATAGCAACAACCAAATATTTTTCAGTGATTTGACTTTGCCAAATTAATTATGCTGAACGTTATCAAATATTGAATTGCAATTCAATTCACCTAGGGGAGGTGTGGTGGAGTGGTCTTGCCACTGGCCTGGTAATCCAAAGGTCCCGGGTTCAAATCCCGATGTATCAATGGGAAGATATTATTGGGATGGAATTTGTGCTGTACCTGGTATCAGTGCATTACCACAAGCCCACCGAAACGTCAATAAAATACCCTCATTGTTCCCTGATTAAATAGCACTGTATGAATATTCCCATATTCAAAATATGCTATAGGGGTGCAATGCCTGGTGAGTTATCTGCTCAACAGGTGGCGTTGTGTGTGTAAGTGTGAGAATCCGAGTGTCGTGGGTGAGACAGTGAAGCACGGGAACGAGGTGGCTTCAGAGATGGGGTCGTTTCGGGCCATGAGTGAGCACCGTGCCTCATGTGAAGGCAAGATGGCAGGTGCTCGTTGTACTCTACGTGCTTCGGGCTCATGAGGGAGCCTCACGTGCTCATGTGAAGGCAAGATGGCAGGTGCTCGTTGTACTCTAGGGTTCACATGTTACTCACTCCCTAGACAATAAGGAGAGGCTTATAAGAGTGTTCATTGTAAAACGGTGAATGTTAAGGCTCTCAGCCTATGCCCGAGAGGAAGTAAGTTGGAATATAGAAAAAAAAAAAAAAAAAAAAAAAAAATCAATGTATGCAGTATATACATGGCTTTTCTGATTGTAACTTTAAAATGTAGACTAATGAACATGCGATCATTAACAGCCACAACGATATAACTGTGTTGCATACTTTAAAAGTCAAATTAATTGCTGTTACAATCATTGGCAAACATACAATTCTTATACCTATAGTAAAAATCCCAATAATCCTGACCCTTTCATCAACAGATACAAATAATGTATGCGCAAGGTTATTTGTGACTGTATTTTTAATAATTAAAAATATACTAAATGTGATTATGTACATTAAAACCAGTTTTGTTTTGAGTACAATAAATTAATGGCATACATGATTACATAACATAAACTCAAGAATACACATGCACGTGTTCTGAATAACTGCATAAGATTACAGTATGTAAATCCAAGTCTACACCCGGTACAAGCTACATCTGTTCACCATACTAATGTCAGCTACCCCGGCACAACCCTACACCCGGTACAGTCTACATGTGTTCACCATACTAATGTCAGCTACCCCGGCACCATCCTACACCCAGTACAGTCTAAATTTTTTTTTTTTTTTTTTTTTTTTTGTTAAGAGACAATGAACACAGGAAGGAAAAACACAGATCAAACAAAAAGGTCCATGTGCCTAAAGGCATCCTCCATTCATAAAATGTTTGTAACAACTGGATTTAAACATTTGTAGGTTGTAAGTTTGTGGAAAGCAATTCGAGGTAAGTGAATTCCAAAGAGTAGTAGCTCTGGGGATAAATGAATTCTGATAAGCAGAAGTTCTGCATTGTGGAGGAGAAAGTGTAAATTCATGGGCGCTCTCAGCTGCCCTAGTTCTACGGGGAAAGATGTGGAGAGGCGGCACAATTGAAACAAGTTCCTCGGAACAATTGCTGTGAAAATATCTGTAGAATAATGCAAGGGATGCAACGTTTCTTCGTATGGATAATGTAGGAAGCTCCTGTGTGATTGCAGGGTTATTGATTAATCTAACAGTTTTATTTTGAATTTTGTCCAACTGCCTCAATGCAACCACTCCACTTCCACCCCACAGAGGTGAACAGTAATCCATCTGAGAACGCACATTAATTTATATATTACGGCCAACTGCTCGTCAGTGAAGAATTCTCGAACTCTGTACAGGAGTCCCAGTCTTTTAGAGGCATTCTTAGCAATGCTTCTAACATAATGTGTCCAGCTCAAGTTAGTAGTTAATGTTACACCGAGAATGTCAATACTAGGGAAAGTGGGAATATTTACATCATTAAAAAATATATGGGAGTCAGTGAGATTCTGTCGGTTAGAAAATTGAATGTACTTGGTTTTCTGTGCATTAAAGGAAACTAGATTCTTTTGTCCCCATTCATTAATTCTAGAAAGGTCCTGGTTCAGAGAAATTGCAGTGTTTATTTTTGAATTTATAAGATCGGGTTGGGTGAAAGAATTGGTAAATGTGAAGGAACTGTGGAGTGTTGAGTCATCTGCGTAGGAATGTATTGGATTATGAGTGGTAGATATGAGATCATTGATATGAATGAGGAACAGAGTTGGGGCCAAAACTGATCCCTGGGGAACACCAGAATTTATTGAGTGAAATTGAGAATAAAGGCCATCTACCATTACACATATTTTTCTGTTATGAAGATAAGAAGAAATTAGTGGAACTAATGATGCAAGGCCGTAGTGTGACATCTTCGACAATAAGGATTGATGCCTGACTCTATCAAATGCCTTTGATATATCCAGTGCTATTGTATGTGCTTCACCATGTTGGTCTGTAGCTTGGTTGATTTGATGCGTAAGAAGGCAAAGAATGTCTGCAGTTGATCGACATCGTCTAAAACCATATTGCCTATCACTGATTAATTTATTATTCTCAAGATGCTTAATTATGTGATTATTTAATATAATTTCAAAGACTTTACCAAGAGTGGAAGTTATAGCTATTGGTCTGTAATTTGATGGATCTGAAGAGGTACCTTTTTTAGGAACTAGATGGATGTTTGATTCTTTCCAGGGTACTGGGAAGCATGAGGTATGAGTACACAGACGGGAAAAATTTGCCAATACAGGAGCGAGCACCAAGGAGCAATTCTTAAGTACTATTGGAGGAATTTCATCTGGACCAGGAGCCTTATCTACTGAGAGATTCTGCAAAATAGTTTAGACATGTCTGGTGTGGATCTTAAGTGAGGGAATTTCAGGCGAATTAAAATTAAGTACAGGGACATCTTGATTTATCTCATCTAAGGTTGAGTTGGTGGAGAAAATATCCGCAAGAAGGTTAGCTTTACGTCGTGGGTCACTTACAAGATTGCCAGTCGGAGATTTTAATGGTGGAATGGATGAAGCAGTAGTGAAGTTGGATTTGAATGAGTGAAGACTAGACCAAAATATTTTGTTATCATTTGGATTATTTAGAAGTTTATTTGCCTGCTTGTGGAGAAATTTTGATTTAGTTAGGTTTAATACAGTTTTGGCATGATTTCTGATGTTTCTAAAGTAATTAAAGGCTTCATGTGTTTTTGATTTTGTGTATGCATTGTAGGCTATTGCTTTTTGTTCAGTTACTCTAGCACAATTATGGTCAAACCATTTAGGTGAATTAGATCTTTTACTGTACTTTTGATGAGGAATAAAAGTTTCCATTCCAATTTTTACAAAATCTTGTATGTGGCTCAAGGTGGAGTGTGCATCATTAGAAAAGAAAGAGGTCCAGGGAATATCAATAAAGAAACCTTGAAGACCCTCCCAGTCTGCCCTATCGTAATGCCATTTAGTCACCAAAACAGGTTCAGAGTGGGAAGGTGTGGAAGGTGATAGACAGGTGGCCTGTATCAGACAGTGATCAGTAGATCCAAGCAGGGAGCTCACTGTAACATCATAATTTTCTGAATTGGTTGTTAAAAATAAGTCCAGTAGGTGGGAATTATGATTAGGATTATCTGGTACACAGGTGGGTTGGTTGACTAGTTGAGTGAGATTAAATGAGTCTGCAAATAGCTCACATTCAAGACCAGCATCATCAGTCCTGGCTGAATGAGTGAGCCATTCAACATTATGGACATTAAAATCACCCAACACAGTTGTTTCAGAAGAAGCATTTAAGTTGAGGACACTGAGTTGTGAGGACAGAGAATCAAAAAGACTTTGCTCTGGAGGAGTATTTGGGGAACGGTAGATGCAACATATGTATTTAAATTACCAGCAGAAATTAATTTGTATATAGAATAATCAAAATAGGGACAATTGAAACTAGTAACCTCCTCCAGGGCAATTTCAGATTTTGCGAAGCAACATACACCTTCTTTAGGTCTGAAATTTTGGAGCAGTTGATAACCTGGAAAATTAAATCTAGACGTGTCAGATGTGGATGTTACTTGAGTCTCTGTCAAAAAAAGGAGAGTAGGGGATTCTGCTTGAAGAAATTGGTGTACAGAATTGATGTTAGAGTGAAGTCCCCTTATATTACTAAAGAAAAAGCTGCACCGACGAGAAGCTTTGGGACGTTGCAATGCTCTTGACACAGTCGCATGATGACGACCGGGAGGGCCCTGTGTCAATGACCCAACCCTGCCGGGGGTGGATATCCGAGGGACCACCAGGTTTGCTCTTAACAATTGTACTGCCATATTTATTAGGTAAGTGTATGGTGTTACATGTATGATATGTAGTGGGAATAGTAGTGTTTTATGGATAGAGGATAGCGATGTAGGGCAATGTCGTGAAGTTGGATGTGTATGTTATATAAAGAGTGTTTTCCTGATACCCCTGATGTGTGAGGCAGAAAGATATGTATCCAGCTACCAAGGCCTGGGAGAGAAAATGAAATTCAGACTATTCCATGAGTCTCCCGAAACCTTGGCGGTAGTACTTCCCTGGGCGGGGCTGCCTACCCCTACTACCTACAAAGGGTGAACATCTGTTCACCATACTAATGTCAGCAACCCCGGCACCAACCTACACCTGGTACAGGCTACATCTGTTCACCATACTAATGTCAGCAACCCCGGCACCAACCTACACCTGGTACAGGCTACATCTGTTCACCATACTAATGTCAGTTACACTGGCACCTGCCATTTTGTCATCAACTTCTTTCACTCATAGGTACAGTCCCGGCCATAAGTGCCTTTCCACCCTTTTGCCCATCTCTCTGAGGAATATGTAGATCTGTCACCGCCGCCTCGGACTATCGCATTAACGCCCTAAGAGCGGACCCATCAGTAACTTCTACTACCCGCCAAGCGGGTAGTTTTACCCAAACGACCTTGTTTCCGTGATCTTTTTCATGCATAAACAAGAGGCAGAGCGTAATATAATTATGTATCCCTGAAAAGGCGTTAATTGAGCTTTCCAATAACATCAGAACCATCCTTCTATGACCACTGGTTCTCTTGCAACGATCGTGCAACACGAAGGAAAAATCGCTAAAATAAGGTAATTTCCTTACATAATTCCCTGTGTAGCGAGGTAATGGATGTGGTTGAGTGAGGAAGGGAGGTTAGTTGCGGCGCGGGGACCGTGCCAAGCGGTCAGAGTGAACCTACGCTCCTCCCACCGCTCGTCTCTCTCTCAGAGCCAATTATGTGCTCAAAATTGCTACCGACTTAAGGCGGTCCCCGCCACATAGTCCTTTTTTCTCTAGACTGACTTATGTCCGGCCCCGCTAGACAAGGGTTAATGAGGTGTGAAGACCGATACTGCTATAGATAAACATTTACCCTACCTCCTTCCATATTCTCTCCTTACCTTCCTTCTTTCTTCGTTTACCTTTTCCCTTTCTCATTGTGTTCCATCTAAACTAATATTATTTTGATGAGTGTGTTTGATATCGGTGTAGTATAACACCGTTATGCTAGCTAACTCCGCCCCCTACCTTAACTATTTGCATATTTATATATCAGAGAGAGAGAGAGAGAGAGACGTAAAATAATATCGATGTTTTTATAGCACTCTCATAGAAGAGTTTTTCGTGGTCAATGTCTCATCACCTAGCATTAAGAAAGTGTTCTTGATCCTGCTCTATCAGAAGACTATCTTTAACATTGTTCTAGATAGACTACACACAGTTGATTTAATTGAGCTTGAGGAACAGCGTGGATTAAATACTTTAAAATAAAGCTACCGTGTGATTATGTAAAACCCTTCCTAAGCTAAATACAATGTTCACGGAGCAGTTAGAACGATATACTCTAATATATATGCCAAGTTGGCATATGACTGCATACTGGATCTATTTATCTTTCACAGAGAGAGAGAGAGAGAGAGAGAGAGAGAGAGAGAGAGAGAGAAGCGGGGTAGAGTGGTTGTATGAGCAAGGTAATGGTGGAGGTATAGCCTTAGTGAGTGTTTGCTTGAGTGTATCATAACACTTCCATGCTAGCCATTCAGTGATTAAATATGTACCATACATTCACACAGGCTATTCCCCCAATACCTCTTTTACCCTCCTTACTCGCCTACACCCCCCCCCCCCCCTAATGTGATGGGTACTTAAGGGGTCGGAGTAGTAGGCTGAGCACCATTCTCTTATAGCAGCAGAATAGAGAAACGTGATTGAGCAGTGTCTAGAGTCATGGCCGAATATCACTACCAGGCTGTGGCTGAACGTGGGGAGATAGTTGGAATGCGAAAGGCTGGTAAATCCATCAGCCAAATTTCGAGAGAGATGGGGGTGTCCAGGCCGACAGTTCGTTTGTGGCTGGGGCGACAGGAAGGAACAGGTAATCTGCAAGATTTGCCAAGAAGTGGACGACCACGACTGACGACTGCAGCAGAAGACGAGCACATTGTGGCAGATGTTAATGATCATCCATTTACCAATGCAGTGGAAACTAAGAATCGCCTGCAGTTGGATATATCATCCAGATCAGTCAGGCGACGATTGCATGGAGCTGGAGTACACCACAGGATTCCTGCAGTGAAGGAATAGTTGGAGGATAGATATGTGGAAGGAAGAATTAGATTTGCTCAACAGTATGTTGGGATGGATCAAGATTTCTTGGGAAGAGTGGTTTTTACTGATGAAAAAAACATTTTCATCGACAAATCACGGCTGCCTTCACTGCTGGAGGCCGGATAACACTCGCTATGACGCTCAGCATGTTTTATCAAGAAGCCAGGAGCGGCCATGTCACTGCCAACGTATGGGGTTGGGTCAACCTCAACAGTGTGGGAGAGTTGGCAGAGATAAATGGACGGTTAACTGCAGACCAATATATTGAAATCCTAGAAGAGGTCATGCTACCATCAGTGAGGACCTACAGTACACTCTGCCATATCCTGAAAAGATCGTATTCATGCAGGTAAGTGTTATGACTAAGTGTATATTAATATAAAATTAAGCAGGGTTGGTAAAAATCGCCTTAACCTTTTCAGTATGTCTAACGTCCTTTTATTTAATTATAGACACTATTAGACGACTTTAGTCAGTATGCTAGTATATCTAGTAATTACCTGAATGTATACTATCTCAACCCTTTACCTACAACAGATCCATCCTAATCTGCTTATAAACTTCTAAGGTTAGCACAAATTATGCCAAAAACATCATCTGTGCAGAACTTTCTTAGTACTTGCCCATTTGACCATTAGCGAGTTTCAAGATATATGGAAGTTAGAGGTATAGACATCGATGTTTAACATATTTGAAATTATGACATACGGTCGTAGCACATATATGTAATACATAAAGCCATATTAATCATATATTTTGTCCTCCATATAAGTACACATTTATTGCATCCCGCTTTTTTTTTCTCGTTTTTTTTTTTTTTTTTGGCGGCTTCAATTTCCTTATGGATTGAAACTCGCAAGTGGACTGCTCACTACTCAGTTCAGCAAGGCAAATTATTTTAATGTCATCGAAAACCTAACTATTCCTATGTTTTGTGATTGCATTTACCTTAGATTCTGCGTGCAGTTGCGTATGGTGAGTGTGTTTGGCTCACCCAACCTAACCTTGTGGTTCACGGTGCCTGGGTGATGGAGAGTATGTGTGTGTGTGTGTTTACCACCATTTCGATATATATATATATATATATATATATATATATATATATATATATATATGTTAGTATAGCCAGGTAATAGATTCTCTTTTAAACAGACGAGGTTAAAAGCAATAGCAGTTTCAGCATTCAGGATTTTATTGTTACAGCTTTCAATAGTTCTAACAATTTTCCTCTGGGGTTCAGAGATGAGGTACAAAAGGTTAGCAAAATTCATGGTGGATCCAACGTTTCACAAGTAAACATCTTGCATCTTCAGGGAATGGAGAGGTAATGATTAGAATAGGGACAAAGCATCATATGTATACAAAATTTGAGGATCAAGTAGAGGGAGGTGGGCGGAGCTACTGGGTGTGGTGGCTGTTCATTGGTGGAAGGCAGTCTATTCGCGAGACGGGCACTAAATATTATCGGTGGTTGGTTGTTGGCTGTGGGTGGCTGTGATTGGTTGGTGTTGTCAGTTGTGTGCTGAGCGCGGAAGCGTAAGGGAGGGGGGCACGGGGCGAGAGGAAGGGGGGCACCATGCCTGTAGCGCTTGCCTGAAGGAAGAATTTGAAGGTCTTGTGTTTGGTTGTTGATGCTGGGGTTGAGTGTTTGGATGTATAGAGCTTCTAAAATAGCTAGTCTTCTGGGGTCTGATTCTTTGTCGAGTATGGTGGTTTGTTTGTCTAGGTCGGCGCGAGTTAGGGCAAGATGGTGGGGGGCTTGATAGTGATCTTTTATAGCGTCAGATTGAAGGTGGAGGGTTAGTCGACGGGAAAGGCGAGTCTGTGTCATTCCAACATAGGATCGGGATCCACAGTCCCCAGAGCTGTAAATATGCTGGTATATCACATGATCGTCTTTCGGTTGGTTGGTGGAAATGGGGCGGTTACGGAGGACAAGGTTGGAGGTCTTAGGAGATTTGTAGTAAATAATGAGTTTTATTTTATTGTCAGGGTTGGTGGGGAGGACGTTTTTGTGAATTATTTCTTTCATAATGGATTCGTCTGTTGTGTGGTCGGAAGACATGTAGTTGCTGTAGAAAAATGTAATGTCATTGGCCGGGTTGGTGCTAGGGGGGTCTTGTTTGTACCATTTTTCTAGGTGGTGGTTGATGGCATTGGTGACGTCAGTGTTGGAATACCCATTGTTGACTAGGACCTGGGTGAGCCTTTCCAGTTCATTGTGTGTGTCATTCCAGGTGGTGCAATGGGTGAGGGCTCTCCTGACATAGGCGGTGATGGTGGACTGTAGGTATCGTTTAGGGCATTCACTTTCCCCATTAAGACATTGGCCATTGTTAGTAGGTTTGGTGTACACTGTAGTTTTGAAGCCGTGGTCATGGAGGGAGACAAGGAGGTCGAGGAAGGGTAGATGTCCATCGGTGGTTTCTTCGTATGTGAAGTTGTTGAAGTCACATACTTCGTATGTGAAGTACGGTGGAAACATAAAACTTCCCAAGCCAACAAAAGGATATATTAACCTCACCAACACCACCCTAATGCCAGACCAAGAAGTCCTCCTGAACAAAGGCTTAAATTGCCACTACATTTCCAAGCCGGGACCCCACCGAAAACGCCTTGAAATTGAAGTCCTACTGGATGACATCCTACGACTCCAGAAAGACGGCAAGATCACCACCACCCCAGCCCTACAAACCACCCTACTAGCAGAAGCCGCCAAAACCAGGGGATCCCACCAAAGCAAGCTCCTCAACAAACACCACTTCAAAGCCGCTAAACAACTAAAAGAGAACCCCAACATCATCATCCGACGAGCTGATAAGGCCTCCTGCCTTGTGATACACGGAAAAGAAGAATACCTACGGAAAATGGACGACATTCTTAGTGATAAAAACAAATTCCAAAGGATCACTCGCAACCCTACTGACGAAATAAAAAGGAAAGCCAACACCACCATCACTGCTATCAACGCCAAAGCCGATGGCGTACACCTGAAGAAACTCATCAGCGAATTCACCCCAGGTTATGCTTACGGTACTATAAAAACCCACAAACCCGGGAACCCCCTCCGCCCCATCATATCACAGATCCCTACTGCTACCTACCAGACCGCCAAGGCCCTGAACAAACTCCTCACCCCTTTTGTTCCACGGCAATACAACCTCAACTCTCCTTATGACTTCCTAGAAATTCTATGAGATGCCCCCCCAGCTAACGACCACATCATCGCCTCCCTCGACGTAGAGAGTTTGTTTACCAACGTGCCCGTTGCAAAGACCATAGATTTTATCCTACGTCGAGTTTACCACTGCCCTAATACGCCCCCCCTGGACATCCCGGAGAAGGCCCTGAAGACGCTCTTGGAACTATGTACCAAGGAGTCCCCTTTCCTCTGCCCCGCGGGAATATGTACCAGCAAATCGACGGTGTAGCGATGGGAAGCCCCCTGGGTGTCCTGTTCGCCAATGGGAACTATCGAAGAGGAACTCCTGGCTGCCCACCGGCCCACTGTCTACTGCAGGTACATCGATGATATCTTCGTGCGGGTGAAGGACCTGGGCGAACTCAGGGACCTCCAGCAGCGCTTCATGGCCGCCTCCAGACTCAACTTCACATACGAAGAAACCACCGATGGACATCTACCCTTCCTCGACCTCCTTGTCTCCCTCCACGACCACGGCTTCTAAACTACAGTGTACACCAAACCTACTAACAATGGCCAATGTCTTAATGGGGAAAGTGAATGCCCTAAACGATACCTACAGTCCACCATCGCCGCCTATGTCAGGAGAGCCCTCACCCATTGCACCACCTGGAATGACACACACAATGAACTGGAAAGGCTCACCCAGGTCCTAGTCAACAATGGGTATTCCAACACTGACGTCACCAATGCCATCAACCACCACTTAGAAAAATGGTACAAACAAGACCCCCCTAGCACCAACCCGGCCAATGACATTACATTTTTCTACAGAAACTACATGTCTTCCGACCACACAACAGACGAATCCATTATGAAAGAAATAATTCACAAAAACGTCCTCCCCACCAACCCTGACAATAAAATAAAACTCATTATTTACTACAAATCTCCTAAGACCTCCAACCTTGTCCTCCATAACCGCCCCATTTCCACCAACCAACCGTAAGACGATCATGTGATATACCAGCATATTTGCACCTCTGGGGATTGTGGACCCCTATCCTATGTTGGAATGACACAGACTCGCCTTTCCCGTCGACTAACCCTCCACCTTCAATCTGGCGCTATAAAAGATCACTATCAAGCCCCCCACCATCTTGCCCTAACTCGCGCCGACCTAGACAAACAAACCACCATACTCGACAAAGAATCAGACCCCAGAAGACTAGCTATTTTAGAAGCTCTATACATCCAAACACTCAACCCCAACATCAACAACCAAACACAAGACCTTCAAATTCTTCCTTCAGGCAAGCGCTACAGGCATGCTGCCCCCCTTCCTCTCGCCCCGTGCCCCCCTCCCTTACGCTTCCGCGCTCAGCACACAACTGACAACACCAACCAATCACAGCCACCCACAGCCAACAACCAACCACCGATAAGATTTAGTGTCCGTCTCGCGAATAGACTGCCTTCCACCAATGAACAGCCACCACACACCCAGTAGCTCCGCCCACCTCCCTCTACTTGATCCTCGAATTTTGTATAAATATGATGCTTTGTCCCTATTCTAATCATTACCTCTCCATTCTCTGAAGATGCAAGATGTTTACTTGTGAAACGTTGGATCCACCATGAATTTTGCTAACCTTTTGTACCTCATCTCTGAACCCCAGAGGAAAATTGTTAGAACTATTGAAAGCTGTAACAATGAAATCCTGAATGCTGAAACTGCTATTGCTTTTAACCTCGTCTGTTTAAAAGAGAATATATATATATATATATTGTCACAATGACCAGGGTCTATAGGGTCTTTTAGGAGTAGCTAGACTTTAGTGGCATCTAGCTGTCTTCTATATGCAGCTGTGCCAAGTCTATTAGAAAGACCTGGTATTGTGAGTTTCACTCCGATACCCTTCTAATTGCACATGTCTAGTTTTGCCGTACCTCTAAGCATTTTTGTCTCCATAAACTTTTGTGTAGAATGAGCCAATAGAGTGTCATCAGTTTTGGGTTAAAATTGCCCGTGGCAACGTCGGCTTGCAAGTTGGGAGGGAGGGGAGTGAGGAATGTTGCTCTTGTCTCGGGAGGGAGGCGATTTTGGCGGCACCACGAGTTTATTTAATTACGTGATCATTGCAAGTTTAGTTGTGTTACAATATTGAGATATACTTTATTTTATCTGCTACACTGTTTTAGCCACTATGTTTACACAGGAATATGTTATGACAAGTTATTCTTGTGAAGTGTCTTAGTGTTATCATATCGTGTGGTGTTATATTGCAACCCCTTAGTTTGAGGCTGGCTCCCGCCAGCCACGCGAGTTCTCGCTATTCTCAGCTAGACGGGCAGACGAGATAGGTGGTGTCCTCTCTCTTTTGTGACCCATCAGTCTGCCCCTTTTGTTTGTCTTTGCTTGCACAGATATTAACGTAACGTAATTAACAGAGAATCCTAGACATTCATTTCTTCTTTTAATTATTCTTTTCCTCTGATCAGCATTTTATTATATTTCCATTTTGTTTTATATATTTTGTACCTCCGGTGGCTTACTTCGGAATTCGTGATAGGGAGAGCTGGGAGGCTTGCCGGGGTCCTTAACGCTTAAAGAGCGGCGCTCGACTTAAGTCGTGCACCAATTTGCAGCAAGTTAGGAGCATTATTAAGGCTTTTAAAGGGTTAAAATCGAGTGCAAATGGCCGGGAGCGCAGCAGGCCACACGTCCGACACCTAGGGCTTACCGCCACCCACTGACTCACGCTCCCTGTGTTCTCGAGAGGCCGGCAGTGTAGCCAGTAGTGAGCATAGCTGGGAAAAATATACCGCTATACGCTAAACTCCCATGTTGGTGGCACCACTGCATGAGAACCACGAGTCCTACGTAGCTCGTTCTGGTCTCATTTTGAAGCTTTTAGCGCCTAGTTTTTTGCTGAATACATTTCTTTTCATGCAAATACTTGATTGATCATTCAGGAGGGCCTGAATATGCCCAAAATAGCCCAAAACACCCCGCTAGACAAGGTTTAATAATAAGCACTGTTAATCCCATAGACAGTCCACAAACACACATCCATACCCTACATATTTTCCCCAGTGTTTGTGCTTAGGACCCGGTTACAACCGTGACGGTTCTGCCCCAGCGATTGTTTGTTCTCTATCTCGGGTTTCGAACTGAGGCAACGGAGTGTTTAATATTAATTAGAAATCCTGCTTCAGTCTGGACCCCACCCCTATATTTAAGTGAGTGTGGGAGGTGGACTCTCTAAGAGTTCATTGTTTCTGGGCGGTATCTCACTGGGGGGCCCAGGTTGAAGTAGGATATATTGGTGTGATATTAGAGGTGGTCAGGGCAACCTGCTTCCACTAATATCACCCCGAGGTTAGTAGTCATATTAGGACACTCCCTAGTATTGTTAGTTCATTATTATATGTATACAATATTATTTTGTGCAACTCTCTTGGGTTGAGAGTGGATTACCGTTGGCTGGTTTGCGCACGGTTTAGTACTGTCGAGGGCGCGCATAGCCGGTTATGCTCAAAGTACACCTGCACTCTTCTTTCTTTGATGTCTGCTGGTAGCCTATGTATTTAACTGTTTTGATTATCCAACCCACCATTGCTAATCCCGGTGTTGGTTTCAAGTTCTCGTAGCTAGTAAGTTACATGATTATTTCTGTTCTACATATTATTCAGAATAGGAGCAGGGCAGTGTGCACCTTAAGCCCTGAGAAGAGCCTGGAAGAGTTCATAGTGCTCTTACCTGTAGCTTCGTGGGGTTGCTTGGTAGAGAGACTAGGTGCATTTGCATTAGTAATTATTTGCGTATACAGTCTCTAAGCAACTGAGGTCCAGATTCGTAACAATATATATATATATATATATATATATATATATATATATATATATATATATATATATATATATATATATATATACTGTATATATATATATATATATATATATATATATATATATATATATACCGGTATATATATATATATATATATATATATATATATATGTATATATATATATATATATATATATATATATAGAGAGAGAGAGACAGAGAGAGAGGGATTATATATTTTGACTTTCTACCTTCAGACAATATAAATAACTCACCTATACATAGAAACCTACGGATTATATCTTACCCAATCAAATTTATCTCCCCAGTAGTAGGATAGCCTACATTCCCAATTTCTCTAAGATTGATTTGGGAGGTAAAATATATAAATATAGTACATTGAAAGCTAGAGGTAATGGCGTCATTTGATTGGAATAATACAGTTAATACAGTATTCATTACCATTGTCAAATTATATAGAAGGCAAATTGTTTTCGAATCGAGTATAGAGAGATGTAACTCTGATCTCCCCTATTACTCCCGTAATGTGTATATGTGTGAATGTAATCTATTTGTTATCATTTTTATTGTATACGTAGTTGTTAAGTAAAGTTAAGTGCACTGCACAATTCCTTATGCTTGGCCTATAACACCAGAAATAGCCTTAAATTAGTTTCTTATGAATAATATTAATCAAACTTGGAGGATGGAGAGAGTCACTGTTGTTGTTGTTGTTGTTGTTGTTCCCCAAGCTGCCTGGCCGAACAGCCCCAAGGCCCTGAGCAATTCCAAGGCCATAACCGAGCGCCCCCACAGAACCCTCCCTGCCGACCACAATAAAGCCCGGGTGACCGAAGCCACTCCATGGCGGGCAGCTGAGGAGGGTGCGGAAACGCCCGGGAAACCAAAGCCCCACCCAGGGCCCTGTGCCCCTCAGCAACTATGAAGAGAAAGTTGAGGGGCAAGGGAAAAATGTGACGCTTTGGCTTCCAATCTTGGTAGATTGGGAGGTCAATCCACGGAAAAGACGCCGTCACTTGAGATCTAGAAAATATATAAGTTAAAGGAACAGTCAGAGTAAGCTATGGGTATGGCAGAGATCGCTCAGTTCTCACTCTGATAGACCAGCCCATCACCACATGGCTAGAACCCAATCCTCTCAGCATCAGCTAGGAAAGGCCCTAGAAAGCCGCCTTTGGCGGGGGGATAGCTCCCCTATTTCAACCCCTTTCGGGATCGGGCACCCGCCCAGAGAGTCACTGTTGGAGAGAAAGGTAGTTGAAATTGTTGTGTTAAGGGTGGTTTTATTTGACTTATTAATTCTAGGGCACTAATAGACTTTTATTGCGTCTACCCCTTCAGGATTAGTCACGCATTCTAGTTTTTTATGTTTTTATTTTTTCGGAGGCGGGCGGGGGGGGGGGGGGGGTTAGATTTGACGAATGTATTCAAATTAGGAAAGGTTTATGGAATTTTGGGGGTTGATTGAGATACGTTTCTACCATTTATTTCATACAGATTCATTCTAAGCTGTACAAATATTAGCCACAATAAACTGTTAAATGCGTCATGAACCTGATGGGGGACTTCATACTACCTCAATTGCCGTTTTAATTACCACAGATCCTTCCTAATCTGTACAGTATTTAAATTTCCAATATGTTAACTAAAAATATATGACAAAAACATCATATGTGGTGAGAGGGTTAATATTTATATATATACCGGTATAGGGAATGTAGGGTTGTATCAATGGGTGTGGGAGCTAGACTGGAATCAGAGGGAAGAACATGGAAGATTTTAACATGCCTATATGCGGACGATGCAGTCCTGTTGGCGGAAAATGCTGAAGAACTTCAGAGAGTGGTCACTGACTTTGACAGGGTATGTGAAAAGAGAAAGTTAAAGGTCAATATAGGGAAATGTAAGGTAATGGTGTTTGAGAGAAGAATGCATGAAACCATAGATTTTAAGGACAAATATAGAATCAAGAAAGAACACAAGAAAAGTAAAATAAAATTGAAAAATTAAGCACTTTGCATAGTACAGCTCCCAAATACTTGAAACTTTCAACCGAAAGTTTCAAGTATTTGGGAGCTGTACTATGCAAATATGGTAAAATGGAGAGTGAGATAAAAGAGAGAAAAATGCAAGGGAGAAAGGTGATTGGAGAACTTGATAGTATTCTCAAAGGAAGAATGGTTAGCCAGGAAGTCAAAAAGTCACTGAGAAACAGTGTGCTGCTCCCAACACTCTCGTATGGAAGCGAGACATGGACGGCAAGTGACGAGGACCTCTTCAAACTGAGAGCTGTGGAGATGAGCTTTTTCAGAATGGCAGCTGGCATGAATAGGCTAGATGGGCCAAGTAATAGGGAAGTGTATGAGTCCTTTGGAATGGAAGAGCAGGCTTTGGGCATTGATTGTGGTGTGGTTGAGTGGATAAAGAGAAGTACTTTGAGGTGGTATGGTCATGTTCAGAGAATGGATGAAGACAGAATGCCAAGAAAGATATATGGGAGTCAGGTGAGTGGAACCGCTAGTAGTGGAAGACCACCTATGGTATGGGAAAAGAAAATGGAAAAATATATTGAAGAAAATCTTCCACGTAGTGGAAGGGGCATTGTGGCGCGGGCAAGGGAGGCATGTCTTGACAAAGTAGCTTGGAGAGGTTTCTGTCATGGCCATCCTCTAGTGGGGGTTTCCCAGGGGGAAACCAGGCGTCGGAGATTATGATGCCGGTATAAATTGTATATATATATATATTAACTATATTTATTGCCATAACATTCACGTACCGTTATTTATTACCTTTGTTATGGTTATTAGCTTTGTATATTAGATAATAAACCACTTTTTCCGTTTTCACTTAGTGGGAAGTGAACATTCCGAGGAAAATGTCATGATTATTTCTCTTAATTCTAGGATCGCTGCCCAGTGCATATTGCCAGGATCGTCACGCGTTGGGTCCAAGAAAAGAGTGACGAAATCGAACTTCTGGACTGGCCCAGCAAAGCCTGCGATCTCAATCCAATTGAGCATGTGTGGGCTAGTTTAGTCAATTCCTGGGAACCAAATCGGGAGAGGAACCGGGAAAGCTACAGGAGTGACAGTAGAGGGAGGTAAAGTTACATCAACCTGAGGTTGAACAAGTACGTGCCCTAGAGGTCGCACCACCGGGGCTACTGGTACTGGAACTGATACTTGTCGCTCACCTTTAACCCGTCCAGCCCCGGCTAGTTTTGTAATGTTTGTTCACCAGAACCCGGCCGGTTTTCAAAAAATTGTTTTATTCCAGAAACAATAGCGAATGGGTTAGGAATAAAGGAAAAACCATGAAAAACCGCTCAAAAAGCTTAAAGAATGGTCCTACAGAGCCCCCGAAAACGTATTTTACAAGAGTAAAAAATTGAAGGCAATTATCCCAAAAAAACAGGTTATTGCGCGCTCACGCGCACGCACGTGGACTTTGAGAGTTTTCAACCATCGGCACGGTTGCGTGGGATACGTACACAGTTCCCATACAAATCTGAGCCCTCTTGAGTGGCTACACCTGAGGTTACGGTCGGCGCAATTAGGGTGACGCGCCAGGCGCGTCTCTGGGGCTGTGCGTTACATACATCGCCGACGCGTCAGGCGCGTCGCTGGGGCTGTACGGGTTAACCTGTCTCATGAAATCAACTAACTCCTGTAATTGGTCCCTCGCTACAAAAACCCCACTTTCTTGGTCTGACTGGGACGCGGACTTTGACATTTCTGAGTCCTGCGTTCCCGAATGCCGGGAAGATGGACGTTGGCCAGACGCCATTTCCTCGGCGTGTACACCTTGGTGGTCTAAAGTAGATCCCGGTGACCAGGTCAGGTGGGCCGGTAAAGCCTCCAACCGAGAATCGCCGACCCGGGCAGCGGAATCATGTGTTCTTGTTTGTGAGTCGTCGAGAACGTTGAACTCAGAAAGGTCTCGAAAGTTCAGATCCGGTATGTCATCCTCTGAAGGGTCTTGAACTGAGGCGGGCTGGTCAGAAGAGCTCATACTTCTGCCGGCTAGAACACATGCTGCTGCCCCTCTCCGTTCTCAATACCGGCAAAGCCTTAAGTTCTGGCTGCGGGTTGTGAGGAATGGTAAACCGGTGAAATCGCATGAAACATGACTAGATGTGTCTCTGGTTGCCTCCCTGCTTGACGAAGACTGTTTAACCGGTTTGGGTGGAGGCTGCGCCGCCGTCTTCGACGAGGAGGAGGACTTCCTAGACCGACTCTTCTTGGACTTGTCATCGCCTGCAGATAGTGAGGCGTCAAAATCAGAGCGAGACCTCTTCGCCGCTTGTTCTACAGAAGGCGACTTGGGTCTTGGTCTAGGTGAGTGGGACCTGTCACGCCGGCTAGACAACGGAGGTATGTCCAGCGGATCTGAGGTCCTAGGTTGCTTGGGCTGGCGGGAGGAAGACTCACAAGAAGATCCCCCAGAGGCTGAAGTAACTGACGCCCCTTTAAGCAAATCTTCTAATATATGGTCATCCAATTGTAAAGATTTGTGGGCTACCGTCTTACAGTACGTTACATACACTGACTGAATATTAAATAGGTATTGAAACCATTTGTCATGCTCATCAGGTTTATTCCATAAAGACAATGCTGACAACTGAAACAACAGAATACATTCATTAGATAATGCCGATAACATACAGTAACCGTAATATGACCTTATATGACAATAAACATAATACATCCTTATTATGTCTCCATTAATGTACCTCCTTGTAAGGCTAATAGCGCGGGACTGAGGCGGCTATGTTGACGTCGCTTACACTCCACGCGCTCTCCCTGATGGGTAACGGAAAACGGTATAGGGAGTATTATATCAATATGCTCTACCTCCCCCAAGTTTTTAGGCCCTGAATAAAGACTGACAAAGAGTTACAAGTTCACATGATATAATCCTTATGCCATGTGGGGGGACGGCGGGTTCTCTGGGGCTTGGCTGGGGTCGATGATTGCTGCTGAGTATGGTCATCTACATCTACCATCCTGGGTGCTTCCTGTGACGGGGTTTGATAAGCAGTTGGAGCAGCGTCGCTGGGGGTTAGCGGTGTGTTTTGCTGCTGTTCTGTAGGTTGGGTGTTGCCAAGGGGCACAGCTATTGTTGGAGGGCGACCCGTATAAGGCTGCGGAGAGGGAGTCACCACTGCTGCTGGTGGGGGATGTAGAGTCTGATTGATCCTGCTCGTCGGAGTGCTGTGTGGACCGGTGATAGTTGACGGTGATGACCCGGGGCGGGGTGACACAAGACGTATGTCCTCTTCAATCTTCCATAGTCGCTGTCTTGGTGGGACCCCTGGTTCATATAGGCGAAGGAATTTCCTGTTTCTGAGTGTAACGCGTCCTGAGCCATCCACACGAACAACGTATTGGTCGAACTGTCGTACTTCAACCACAACCCCTGTCTTGTCCCATCGGTTTGGGTGTGGGCCTGTCTGATTCTGTATACGTACATGATTACCAACTTTGAGAGGGGGTAGGCGTTTGGTGTGCTCGGTCCATCTCTCAGCCATTTTCATATGTCGATTTCTGAGTGCCTCTTCCCTTTGTTCCATTGTCTCTCGCCAAGTGGGGTGGGGTCTGTATCGCCCAGGCAATATGGGGATAGAGTCCTTTATTGGCCGACCAAAGATGCACATAGCGGGCGATATCTTCGTCTCAGGGTCCGGGGTGTTGCGGTATTGCAGGATGGCACGCTGCAAGGCATCTGTGTCCAGTTCACCACGTGGTCCCGTATTGCTAGTGATAAGACGCTTGACAGTTTTTACGCCCACTTCTGCCCTGCAATTGGAGTGGGGAAAGGCAACGAAACTGAGGCGATGGTGGACACCCCAGTTTAGTAGGAATGCCTTCGTAGATGCTGCAGTGAACTCAGGTCCTCCATCGCTTGCCAACTCATCTGGAATTCCAAAGGTCACAAAAGTATGTCGCAGGCAGTTGATTAGCCCCTCGTGGCCACCTGTAGCTTCGATTATGGGCCAGTTCGAATAGCGGTCAACGATGATAAGGTAGCTGCGTCCATTGTATTGAAAGTAGTCAGCGCATATGCACTTGAAGGGATACAGAGGAGTAGTGGTTGGCATCGGGGGTGCACTTGGCTGGGAAGGTGACATTCTGTTGCAATGGTTGCATTTCGCACAGACATCTTTGATGGCAGGGGTGATACCTGGCCAGAAGACGGATGATTCTGCCCTTGACATCATTGATGTGACTCCTTGGTGGGCAGAGTGTAGAGTCTGGAGTACTGTGTTGCGCAGGCGAGGGGGTATGACGACTCGTTCCTTGTAGATAACAACACCATCCACCGTGTACAGGTCATTACGAAACTGGTGGTATTCATGCAGGGTTATTGGTAGCTCATGGCGGAAGGGGGGAAAGCCTTGCTCAATCAGTTGTAAAAGCTCATTCATGGTTTCATCACTTGCAGTTGCTTCACAGACTTTCTCCCATGTGATAGCCACACACAGTAAGGCAAGGACTGCTGTCTGGTGGAGGCCATCATCAATATCACTATTATAACTGGTGCCCACTGCCCGTATGCCGGCTAGGAATGAAGGTTCAATCATTGGTGAGGTGACTTCGATGGATGCAATGTCGTCACCGAGTTGCAATTTGTCCGGCACCTGAGGACCACTGGGGTGTCTTGACGCTGAATCTGCTAGTTTGTTTTTTACCCCAGGGATGTGGAACATCCGGAACCTGTACCTCAACGTTTTTTCTTTAAGGTTACGGAGGCGTGCGTTGGGAATGTCCTCTAGAGATCGATCACCAAAAACTTTTAGCAAGGGTTTGTGGTCAACTGCAATGGTTAGCTTCTCGCAGCCCAGTACGAAAAATCGAGCTTTGTCCAGGGCATCTGCGACAGCCAGGGCTTCCCCCTCTATTGGTGCAAATCTGGATTCTGCGGGGTGGGTGAAGCGGCTGCCAATGAGGGTGGTTCTCCAGCCACTTTTGCAGCAGAAAGGCTCTTGCCCTGGGCAGTGGCAGTGTTTCTGGAAGAGCCAAAATCCGATTCCTGCTTTGGACCAGTCCGTTGCCAGACAAGTTGGTTTGTTCTTGTCAAAAATCCTCACGCCCTCCTTGATGTCACTCACGATGGCGGCTTTCGACTCCTCAAACAGCGTATCCAGGTCTTCATCCCATCGGAAGGGTGTTGAGGGTTTCAGTAGTTCACGAAATGGCAACATTCTATCTGCCATACTAAATGCATAGCTGACCTGATTCACCACACCAAACCAGGCACGTACGTCAGTAATGTTGCGGGGCGTAGGGAACTCTCGCATAGCTTGTAGGTATGCACCGCAGGGTTGAACTGTGTCATGTGTAATTTCGAACCCTGCAAACTCAACAGTGTCTTGTGCAAAAACGAATTTCTCTGGGTTAAGTGTGACGCCATGGTGACCGCACATGTTGATCCATTCTGTAACTTGGAAGAAACTGCTTTCGATGGTATCCGACCAGATTAGAGTATCATCTATGCACTTAGTGTATGTAGTGTATGAAGTCTGTATGGAGTCTGCGATTATTTGGTCATAGCGTCGGCTATAGCCATCGCCTGATGCAATGTATCCTTGTGGTGCAATACAGTAGCGATACCGTCCCCAAGGTGTGATAAATGTTGTGTAGTCTCGGTCATCCACATGTAGAGGGACACTATGATACCCATTCCAGGCATCAAGCACTGATTTCTTCTTTTGTGCTGGCACTGAACGGGCTTGGTGGAATGGGCTTTGGGTATGACGAGTTTCCCTTTTTGCATGGGCATTAAGAGCCTGAAAATCCACTGTGTGTCTTGGTTCACCATTTTTCTTTGCACATACAATCATGCGGTGACACCAAGTAACAGGGTCGCCAATGGGGACTGGTTCGATGACGCCAAGCCTTACGTCTTGGTCTAGGCCAGCTTTGACTTTCTCACGCCAGTGAATGGGGACTGGGATTGCTTTGTGGCATGCGGTGGGCTCTGCGTCTGGATTGACCATCAATTTCATGGGTGGACCGTTCATCATCTTTAGTGGTTGGTGTTCACATGTGTTGAATGTGCTGCTACTGTAGTAGTTAATCATCCACTGCTTTAGTTTGGGAACATTATCAGCTGTGGGTGGAAAGGGCAGTGTGTCTGGCATTGGTGGTGGTAACTGACGGCGTGGGCAAGAGCATGGTAGTGATCCTTTTGTGGATGAATCTGCAGTTTGGGATAGGGTGGATGACATGGCTTCCCCTACTGTCGGGAAGTTGTTTGTGATCATGCCAAGGGCTACACATGCTTCGCGGCTGAGGAAGATCCTGTCGGAATCATCCGTGATGTAGACCACCTGTCTAGTGTCTATTGGTTTCCCTTGTCAGTCCGTTCCAGCGAAGCGGAGGATTGCTGCGCCAAGGATGTTTATACCTTCGTTGTTAGCTGCATGCATTCTCATGGAGACTGGGATGAGGTCCTTTTTGTAGAGGCCAAGGCGACGAATCATCACCATGCTGGCAAGACAGCATTGGCAGCCCGTGTCAGCCATTACTGGGAGGTTCCTGGTATGTGTGGTGGCCTTCAATGGAAATCCCAGATCTCTGTAGTCCGCTTTTACTGCAGACACGGATAACTTGATGATTGGTTGTGCACGTGATGCTTGTCGTCCCCAGCAGTCCGAAATCGGGTTATACAGGTGATGGCCCAGTGTCAATGGACGACCGATAGCTTGTTTGCCGTCCTGGCTGACATTGGAGATAAGGGTGCTACTGGTACCTTGGGGTTGTCCCGTGTCTTCAGAGATGGTGGATGGGATGCTGCAGAGGGTCTGGAAAACGCTTCCCTCTTCATCCGCGGAAGCTACATTGGAGCCGCTGGACATACCGCGACACATAACTGCAAAGTGATGTAGCTTGTTACACTTGCAACAGGTTTGATTAAATGCCGGGCACATCTTTTTCCTTACGTGGGGTGAAGCTTTTTTACCATGACCTTTCCTACCACAGTGGGAACAGTCGCCTGGTGAATTTGTGTCTAGACTGCCTTCCCGTGTGGGTGGGGCAGCACTAACTTGCATTTTATTCCTTTTATAAGAACTGTGAGTGGCGGCTGCACCTTGTGAGTGAGTAAGTGTGATAGCAGAGCGCTTGCCAGCTTCTTTAGCCTCAATTAATTTGAACATCTCCTCAAGGGGCATTTCCTGGTTAGAGGATCTGGTTAGGTCTCTGCGTAGGCTATCGTCACAGCATTCTAGTAGCTGTATGATCATTTCCTGTCCTTTGATTTGTGTAGCAGAGACATACTCCTTCCTCCAGGGGAGGTGTGGTGGAGTGGTCTTGCCACTGGCCTGGTAATCCAAAGGTCCCGGGTTCAAATCCCGATGTATCAATGGGAAGATATTATTGGGATGGAATTTGTGCTGTACCTAGTATCAGTGCATTACCACAAGCCCACCGAAACGTCAATAAAATACCCTCATTGTTCCCTGATTAAATAGCACTGTATGAATATTCCCATATTCAAAATATGCTATAGGGGTGCAATGCCTGGTGAGTTATCTGCTCAACAGGTGGCGTTGTGTGTGTGTAAGTGTGAGAGTCCGAGTGTAGGGGTTGAGACAGTGAAGCACGGGAACGAGGTGGCTTCAGAGATGGGGTCGTTTCGGGCCATGAGTGAGCACCGTGCCTCATATGAAGGCAAGATGGCAAGTGCTCGTTGTACTCTACGTGCTTCACATGTCTCACTCCCTAGACTGGAACAAGACCTCACGGGCTTCACTGTTCATTGTAAAGCGGTGAATGTTAAGGCTCTCAGCCTATGCCCGAGAGGAAGTAAGTTGGAATATAGAAAAAAAAAAAAAAAATCGAGTTAAAAAGTAAGACCATTCCTCACATGATCCGCCTGATGATATTGTGGGCCTCTTGACTTTCTCTACCTTGACCGTTTGTGAGGTGCTGTGTTCTGCTGTGGAGTGCATCTGGAGGAGTTGTACCACGATTGCTGCATCCAGGTCGTCTGTGGTAAACTCGCAGCCAGTCACAGGGCATCTGACGGCAGGCATGGTTGCTTGTAGCCGCGTAGAGCAGTAGATACAGCTGGGTTAGGTGGTAGGTTTCACAGCCAGGGCCGAGCAATTGTCAGCATAAATAGGTATTGAAACCATTTGTCATGCTCATCAGGTTTTTTCCATAAAGACAATGCTGACAACTGAAACAACAGAATACATTCATTAGAAAATGACGATAACATACAGTAACCGTAATATGACCTAATATGACAATAAACATAATACATCCTTATTATGTCTCCATTAATGTACCTGCTTGTAAGGCTAATAGCGCGGGACTGAGGCGGCTATGTTGACGTCGCTTACACTCCACGCGCTCTCCCTGATGGGTAACGGAAAACGGTATAGGGAGTATTATATCAATATGCTCTAAATATGAAGTAAAATAGTCTTGCACCGACTATCTGCATGGTTTAAATAAGCATTGCGGAGGGCTGAACACTCGAGGCATGATTGGGAAAGCCAACGACCACGAGATCGGTCTAGACAAGGAACACACTTAACACATAGAGAGTGCCCTATGACCGTTAAATTTGTACAACCCAAAGCAGCACAAAAAGAGAAAGTACTCTTATCCATGATTAACCTCCTCCCGCCAGGGAGATAGCTGACCTTCCTAGGTATCCCACATGTGAACCTGTGGGTGAGAAAGTTCCAAGAATAAATGCTCATAAGGACACGCTAGGCTGGCAAAGCTTATTACATAATAAATATATCTCCAAAATGTTAAAGAAAAAGAAGAGTTGAATAACACTATACAATCTTAGTTTCCTTTACGTTAATGTACATTCCCCAGAAATGTACGTGAGTAGTGAGTAGCCTACCATGTGCTACTTATATAATAACTTCTTACCTAAGTGAATAACACTGACCTCATCCCGTCTTGTGATGCAAGAACTAAATCCGGCGAAAACGCAACTATAGATTTTAATTCTTAATCCCGGCGGACCAGCGCCTTTTATGCGAGCAATACAGATAACTGAAAGCTACAAGATAGGAATGGGCGAGTTCGTTTCTGTAAGTGAAGTTCGTTTCATTGTCCCGGCGGCAGCGGCTCCCCATTTCAACCACCAGGCGGAACGTTCGGACAGCACCAAGCAACGAACGTTTTTCTTTGTTAAGTTTATGCGGCGGAAAATGTTGTTGTAACGGAGGCGGACTAGCTGAACACTCTCAAAACACAATTTTGTAGTAAAATGCCGGGCGAGCCGAAATCATAATAGACGCCGTAAACGAAACAAACAAAATTCCATTTCAATTCCGTACCAAACGAGGATATTCTGAATTTTAACATAACTCTAGATGTTTCCCGGCGGAAAAACAATGCGAAACAACTAGAGGCACGTTGAATTTAGTCTCACTTTTTATGAAAATTCCGCCAGAAGGGCCAACCCTCTAAAAAGGAATGAACAACGTGCACAATCAGACAGTATTACAGGGTGGATCAAAAAACATGATTTCTGAATTTATTATTGTAATAGTGTCGAAAATATGGGGGAAGGCAAGAATATTAAGTAGCCTAAATTTCAAAGTTATATATTTATATCTTCAGGTGCCCCAAGCCCATCAAATATTTGAAGAAATCTATATTTATCATGTTTTTCTTCCAATTTCAATAGAAATATGGCAAGTGTAAAGGAAATGGAAGCAGTTGTAAATTAATTAAATTTCGTCAGTTAGCCCAAAATAATTTTGTTTTCTATGGAAAAGTACCTCAGGCTGTATTGCACCATGTTTGGAAATACTGTAAGTCAGTGCTGATCTTCACTTGATAGCAGGTGGTTATTTGTGTTCACTGTGCCTGATTTAATGCTGTATTATATATATTGTTTTGTAAAGCATACTTGTACTTATGGTGATTATTTTACAAATTGACAATGTGTTTCATGTTCCAGACTAGAATAAAGTATGATGGCAAAGAAACCCAAAACAACAAGAACATCTGCCATGTGCCAGATGTTTGGATATGGGGAAGATCTGCGGAATCGAGAGTTACCAACATGTGAGAGTGTTATGAAATACTATTTGTATGTTAGACTTTCTATGAAGCAAGACACATATAAGGATCCCTCAGTGTCAGAAATTACAAAATATATTCTAGACAAACTGAAAGTAATTTGGAAAAGTGCTTCTATAGTTGTTTATTTCAATTCATAGACTCGCCTACTAGAGGTAATAATATCCTCGATTTAGTTATCAGTAATAATGAACAAATGATAAATAATGTAGAGATAGGAGACCAACTAGGAAATAGTGATCATAAATCAATTTATTTTAACATACAATGGACAGGAAAGGCTAAAGAGAATATGACACTTATCCCAGATTTCAGAAAAGCCAATTATGGTGGATTAAGACGAGCCTTAAGAGTCGATCCTATGGTTAAACTATTAAGTGGACCCAGGTGCGCTAATGAACATACTCTCTCTCAGATACCTGTCTTAACTCAGGATAATTTGACAGCTACATATAATAATTGTATTTCTTCACTCCACAATGCGCAAAATAAATATATCCCCAAAAGAAAATTTAGATCAACACAGAACCAACCCAAATGGATGAATAATAGACTATTAGACCTTCTAGGAAAAAAGAGAGGAATATATCGAAAAATTAAGAAAGGTGAAATTCACCTACTTGCTTACTATCAGAATCTATCAAAAGAGGTTAAAAAATGTATAAAGACAGACAAAAGAAATTATGAAATCAGGATAGCCAATGACTCAAAAAATAACCCTAAGGCTTTTTACCAGCTATATAAATCTAAAGTTAGAGATAAAATAGGCCCCCTTAAAACTTCGATAGGAGAAATGACAGAAAATGATTTAGAAATGTGCAGTACATTAAATAGTCAGTTTCTATCCGTTTTCACTAATGAAAATTTGGCACAGATTCCAGAAGTCCGTAAGGTATATAGCGATAGTATAGAAAATAGGTTAAGTACGGTTACTATAAGTAGAAATGATGTGCTTAAGGAAATTGACAGATTGAAACCTCAGAAATCGCCTGGTCCCGATGAGGTATATGCCAGAGCATTAAAAGAATGCAGAGATGAGTTAAGTTACACATTAACATTTCTTTTTAACAATTCATTAGAAACAGGTATAGTTCCAGAAGCTTGGAAGTTTGCAAATGTAGTTCCGATTTTCAAAAAAGGTGATAAATCAATAGCATCCAATTACCGTCCCATTAGTCTCACTTCAATCATAGGAAAGCTACTAGAGTCAATTATTGCTAGGAAAATGAGAAACCACTTAGAAACATTTAACTTAATCAATTCTTCTCAGCATGGATTCACTCAGGGACGTTCTTGCCTTACTAATTTGCTTAGTTTTTTCTCAGAGGTATATGAAGCAGTAGATAATGACAAGGCATACGATATTATATATTTAGATTTCAGTAAAGCTTTCGACAGAGTCCCTCATGAGAGATTGATGAGAAAGGTTGAGGCACATGGAATAGGTGGGGCATTGTTGGGATGGATTAGGTCATGGCTAATTGGTAGGAAACAGAGAGTCAGTATAAATGGTACCAAGTCAGAGTGGGGAGCAGTCAAAAGTGGTGTCCCCCAGGGATCGATATTAGGTCCCCTGTTGTTTCTTATATACATAAATGACCTAGATTTAGGTATAACTAGTAGGATAAGTAAATTCGCAGACGATACTAAAATGGGGAGATCAATTGATTCAGATAGCGATATAGAGTGCCTCCAAAGGGATCTAGATACCTTACATGAATGGTCAGTAAATTGGCAGATGAAGTTTAACATTGACAAATGACAAAGATAGGGAAGATGCAAACAAATTTTTAATATAAACTAGCTAATTTAGAATTAGAAAATTCAGACTGCGAGAAAGATCTAGGTGTGTTTGTTAGCAATGATTTGAAGCCTAGAAAACAGTGTATAGGCGTTCGTAATAAGTCAAACAGGATTCTCGGGTTCATCTCTAGGAGTGTGAGTAACAGAACTGCTGATGTTATCTTAAAACTTTACTTGTCATTAGTGAGACCCCATATGGATTATGCTGTCCAATTTTGGTGTCCTTATTACAGAATGGACATAAATTCATTGGAGAGAGTACAGCGTAGAATTACAAAAATGATCCATAATATTAGAAATCTTCCGTATGAAGAAAGTTTGAAGAAATTAGGCTTACATTCGTTAGAGAGACGCAGAGTTAGAGGTGACATGATAGAGGTATTCAAGTGGGTTAGTGGAATTAATAAAGGAGACATGAAAAATGTACTAAAGCTCAGTGATAGCGAAATAACTCGTACAAATGGTTTCAAATTAGATAAATTTTGTTTCAGAAAAGATATAGGCAAATATTGGTTTGGTAACAGAGTTGTAGATGAGTGGAATAGGCTACCAAGTGATATAGTGGGATCAAGAACGATAGGGAGCTTTAAGATCAAATTAGATAGGCATATGGACGAGATGGGTTGGGTGTGAGGGGGATCTACCAGGTGCGGGCCAATCGGCGCTCAGCAGACCCCCGTAATCTTGTGTTAATCTCTGACCGTTTTGGTGGGGTCAGTACTCAAGGTATTAGTGAGATGGGTCTATAATTGGGCCTTGTAATTAGGGTTGGGTGTGACAGGGATCTGCCTTGTATGGGCCGATCGGCTTTTTGCAGACTCCCATTTTCTTATGTTCTTATGTTCTTATGTTCTTATCCCAGTTGTGTCAAATCATCGAATTGAAGCAATGTTAAAAAGCTACCATGCAAAATATCGCAACCTTCTGAAACCATGTAAAGGCAGAAAGGATTCTAAAGCTTACTATGCGAAAATTGAGGCATTCAAATGTGAAGCACAAAACAAACTGTTTGACATTGCAGCCTGCAAGTGTAAATTGCTATCAAACTGCTCTTGCTCAAAAGAAAGAAGAGTTCCCAAGGAAGAACATATTTTCCTGTTAGATCAGAGGAATAACAGGAAAATGGCTATTGCTGGAGTGGATTTGATATTGTCTAAAAAAAAGACATTAACCCTTCTTTGGCGGCGCGCAACTTATGTCGTGTGAAATAAATATGGACTAAGTGGCGGTTCACAACTTATGTTGTGTGCCATTTTCACCACGTAATGTTGCTGAGAGAGAGAGATAAGTGGTGGGAGGAGAGTAGCAAGCGTATGACTGCTCCAGACCACTGTACAAAGAAGTACAAAGGAAATCAAGCAACAACAGATCTAGTGACCCTTCTAGGTTGCTTGTCCTCCAAAACACTGAGGATCAAGTGTCCAAACAGTGGTTTAGAGTGGGTAAGGGAACATTGGAAAGGGAATTACTGCCCTGGAACTAATGTCCGTGGCAGGATTAGGAAGTTAATAGGGGACAGATGGGTTAGTAACTGAGGGGGGGATAAAATAAAGTTATTCATTTACAAACGCAGTCAGTCGCGGGTTTGATGCGAGATATTTGTCTAGGCGGAGTTTAAATGAATCAACGGTGATGCAGTCTATAACGTTTCGGGGAAGCCCATTCCACAAGTTGACAACTCGATTGAAGAAGAAATTCTTAGATTCGTGCGAGTTAAAAGATTTACCAATAATTTTGCAACCGTTTCCCCGCGTGTAATTAGATTGGTCGATAGTGAAGTACTTACTACAGTTCATATTGTCGATGCCTTTGATGATTTTGAACACTTGAATTAAGTCGCCTCTTAATCTGCGCTGGGTTAAAGGAAATTGATTTAATTCTCTAAGACGCTCTTCGTATGGTTTGTTCTTTAGGCTAGGTATCATTTTGGTAACTCTACGTTGAACTCGTTCTAGCTTGTTTATATCTTTTTGGTAATAAGGGCACCAGGATTGAACGCAGTATTCCAGAAGAGGGCGGACTAAGGAATTGTAAAGGGTTAGGATAACTTCTTTGGATTTATGCTCAAATGACCTGCCTATAAAGCCAATTATTTTGTTTGCCTTCTTAACAACTTCTGAACATTGTTGACTCGGTTTTAGGTTACTCGATATTGTTACTCCCAGATCGGTTTCTCTGTTTACATTCTTAAGCTGAGTGCCATTCATCGAATAGTTTGCTTTCTCATTTAGGTATCCGATATGTAGTACTTTACATTTATCCGCATTGAAACTCATTTGCCAAATTTGGGCCCAACATGACAATTTATCTAGATTGTGTTGCATATCGTCAACTTGTTCTTTTGAGAGTACGCTATTTGCAATTTTTGTATCGTCAGCAAATTTTGAGATTGTACAGGTGAGACCCTCATCTATGTCGTTGATGTAAATTAGAAAGAGAATTGGTCCTAGTACCGATCCCTGGGGTACCCCGCTACTTACATTGGTCCATTTTGATGCCTTACCGTTTATGACTACTCTTTGCTTTCTGTCGCTGAGCCAATTTTCTATCCATTTCAACACACCGTCTTGTATTCCATGCGCTTTTAGTTTTAGCAGTAAACGTTTGTGGGGAACTTTGTCAAAGGCCTTTTGAAAATCAAGGTATATAATATCTACAGCTTTACTCTCATCGTAGAGGTTGAGGATATCGTGGAAGAAGTCTAAGAGGTTTGTTATACAGGAACATTTTTTACGAAAGCCGTGTTGAGTATCTTTAAGTATGTTATTTTCCTCTAAGTGATTTACGAGTCTGTCTCGTATGACCGTTTCTAGCATTTTACATACAACTGAGGTTAAGCTAATTGGACGATAGTTACTGGATAGGGATTTGCTGCCTTTTTTGAATATCGGTGTTACGTTGGCTAGCTTCCACTGATCGGGCATAGTTCCAGACTGCAAGGATTTATTGAATAGTAATGTCAGTGGTTTAGAGAGCTCATCCTTAGCTTCCTTTAGAACTCTAGGCGAGATTGTATCAGGTCCAGGCGTTTTATTTACCTTGAGTTTATCTAAACAATTCAATACTTCTCTCTCTGTAACGGTGATATTGCTTAACACCTTACGAGCGGCCTATGCGGTTTATTTATGTGTACCGCACAGCGGGGTGTTTTTAGCCAAAATAGGGCTGTTTACGTGATCATTTTCATGCCTAAATAAGACCCAGAACGTAAAACAAGTACCTATCCCTGAAAGGGCATAAACAGAGCTTTCGAATGACACCATAACGATCCTTGTATGATGGATAGTTTTCTTGCAATAACCGTGCAACGCGAGTGCAAAAAGCAGGTAATTCGGTACTTTCAGTACATAATTGAGTATGTAGCGAGTGAGAGAGGGAGGAGGGAGCTGAGATTTGTGTCAGTAGGTTCGCCGCGGTGGTCTGGAGCAGTCATACGCTCGCTAGTCTCCTGCCACCACTTGTCTCTCTCTCTCAGCCACATTACGTGCTGAAATTGCCACTCGAGTTATGTCGAGCGCCGCCACATAGTCCAGCTTTATTTAACTCGACTTATGTTGCTCGCCGCTAAATAAGGGTTAAAACATCTTAATTATCAATCTGAATCGGCGATGGTGTAGGGATATCACTGAGGTCTTCTGTTGTAAAAACTGATGCAAAGAAGGTATTGAGGGCATTACTCATTTGTTCTTCGTCTTTGGTGTATTCTCCATTTTCATCGACTAACGGTCCAACAGTTGAAGTAACTATTTTTTTCTTTCTGATATAACTATAGAATTCTTTCGGGTTTGTTTTACTTTGATTCGCAATATGTAACTCTAAGGTCTTTTTACTTTGCTTAATTAACTTTTTGGCTTTGCGTCGTAGCTCTACAAATTTCACCCGTTCTTCGTCATTTTGTGAGGATTTTAATCTATCATTAGCAAATTTTTTAGCAAGCAGGCAGTTTGAAATATCTTTATTCCACCATTTGGGCTTATTATTATGGCCTGGACGCCGAGTTTTCGATGGTATGCAGTCTTGCACTGCTTTTAGGTAAGTGGCTTCGAATAACTTCCAAGATGTATTTATGTCGTTATTGTGAATTAAAAAGCTCCAGTCAGTTTCTTTAAACATAGCTCTAAGTTTATGGAAGTTTGCTTTCTTGAAATTAGGGACTTTTTCGATGCTACTATTTGGTTCGTTACTAGTAAACTTTAAAGTGAAAGTTATCGTATGATGGTCGCTGTTACTGAATTCATCACCAACATTCAAATTCTCTATTAATTCTTCTTTTGTTGCAAGTACAATGTCAAGAACGTTATTACCACGGGTCGGCGTTCCAACAAATTGATAAAGCGAACTCTCTTGCAAGTTCGTATACAAGTCATGTCCGGAGTGTGAAGTAAGAGTATCGCCCAACTTGGTCACAGGTAAATTAAAGTCACCAAAAATTACGGTATCTTGTGAGTTACTTACATCTGCAATTTGTTCGTAAATTTCTCGGTCAGTTTGCACTGATTGAGCTGGAGGTCTGTATATTAATGCAAGTATTATTTTGGTACCTTTATTATTCTTTATTAGCACAAAAGATGCGTCGACGTTCACAATTTGAGGTTTTGACAAGAGGGTAGGGTTAAGACTTTCTTTGATATAAAGTAAAACGCCACCTCCATTTCGATTTATTCGGCTTTTCTCAAACATTACATAACCGGGAAGTGAATACTCTGCTAAAAAGTCTCTATCTTCTGTATTGAGCCAAGATTCTGTTATGCCAATCACATCATAATTTTCTGTAAACACTAGCTCCTCTAAATCTGAAAATTTATTGCGTATGCTACGAGCGTTTGCATAGAAAACCTTTAAATTTGTTATTTTAGAACTCACGGAACGCGCTTTAATAATATTTTTTGTTCTTGTCGGATCTACATTTATGTTCATGGCTGTCCTCGGTCCTCGCTGTCTCCGGTCCTTATCGCTGGTGGTCCTCGGTTGCCTCTGTTTTTTTCTTGGCGTTGGATGATTTATGTCACTGCTGCTTCTTCTCGGATGGCGTTTTTTGATCCATGGCTGCGGACTGCTTCGTGTAGGAGACGACCCATGCGTGCTGAACCCACAGGGTTTAGATGAGTGCCATCCTTGCGGAACAGAGTAGGCTGGTTGTAGAAGTTGTCCCAGAGGTTGATGAATTCAACTTCTTCCCTCAGACACAAATGTTTTAGTCGGCTATTTGTGCTGAAGGCCTTGTCGTAGAATTTGTCAGGTGCGTCGATCTTGGGGAGAATGCCTGAGATGATGATATTCCTTGACTTGTTTTTGTAGCGCTGGATCATCTTGCGATATTTCTCCATCAACTCTTCGGATCTGGTGCGCATGACGTCATTTGAACCAGCATGGATGACAAAAAGGGTATTTTCATTTCAAAGGGTATTTACTGTGGCGGACCTACTGACATAAATCCCACCCTCCCCCACCCTCACGCACTCGCTACACAGGGAATTATGTAGAGAAACTACCTAATTACATGGTTTTTGCACTCGTGTTGCGCGATCGTTGCAAGAAAACTAGCGGTCGTACAAGGATAGTTGGGGTGTCATTGGAAATGACATCATTTAGGCATCATTTAGGCATGAAAATGATCACGTAAACAACCCTACTTAGGGTAAAAACACCCCGCTGGGCGGTACATATAAATTACCGCCTAGGCCGCTCATAAGGTGTTAACAATGTTAAGAAAACAAAGAGAACAAGGCTTGGTTCAGTCTACAGATTGTATACAAAATAATGGTAAGTATGACACATTATCCGGAAATGAGAGCATGTCAGATGAAGATGATGATACATATCCAGAACCTACAAGCTATAAGAGACTACTTCAGAAGAAGGAAAGAACTCCTTCAAAGAAAAATAAAAATAAACATCTACAAACACTTGCAAGTGTTTGTGATAGGGCTGGTGTGTCAGACCGCGCTGCAGCACTCATTGCTACTTCTCTTTTACAAGATATAGGAGCTGTATCAACTCAGAATACAGCTGAAGTTGTGGATAGAAACAAGATCAGAAAAGCTAGACAAAAGAAAAGATCATCAATTGGCAAAGTTAAAGAACAAACACCCATTACTGCCATATATTTTGATGGTCGGAAGGATATGACATTAACTCAGAAAAAAAGAGGGACAAAATACTATAGAAAGAAGGTACTACAAGAACATATAACATTAGTACAGGAACCTGGATCAGAGTACATGGGACATTACACTGCGAAATGTGGATCAGCAGATGGAATAAGTAAAGGTTTGTTTGAATATGCTGAGGAAAATAATACTGATCTGAAAAACCTGATTGCAGTTGGTTGTGATGGCACAGTAGTCAACACTGGAGAGAAAGGTGCTATAAGGCTGATAGAGATGAAGCTTAATAAACCAATTCACCATTTCATATGTCTACTCCATGCAAATGAACTGCCACTACGCCATTTAGTTATAAAACTTGATGGAAAAACATCCGGCCCTAATGGTTCACTGGTCCCATTGGCAAACAACTTCATACCTGTGAGAACCAACCTATTGTAGCCTTTGATAACATTGATGCTGAAGGGCCAGTTGTGGGTTGTAAGGATCTTGGCACAGACCAGAAATACTTACTTGAAATACACCAAGCAATTACAAAGGGATTTTGTCCTCCGGATCTGGCTCATCGCAACCCAGGAAAGATGGCCCACTCCCGTTGGGTAACTACAGCTAACCGCTTACTTCGTCTATACATTTCGACTGAGAATCCCTCAAAGAATCTCCTTAGCATTGTGTTATTCATAATGAGAGTTTATGTACCAATGTGGTTCTCAATTAAGCAAAATACATCCTTTGTAAATGGCCCAAAACATGGACTCAAGACAATCGAACTCACAAGAACACTAGGCGAAGAAGTGCAAGCTATTGTCTATCCTGTGATTCAAAGAAACGCCTTCTTTGGACATCCAGAAAATATTCTAGTGTCAATGATTGATGATAACAACAGTGAAATAAGAGAACTAGCTTGGAGGAGAATAAAGAAGACCAGGCAGAAGAGCAAAGACAAAACTGTGAGATATTTTTCAGTACCCCCTCTTAACTTTAATGCCAAGAACTACATTGAACTGATTGACTGGCAGCAAAGCAAAATCACTGAGCCACCACTAACAAAACAAATGACAGAAGACGACATTGAAAGCCACATTGTCAACAAGACTAGAATGACATTCCCTACATTCCCATGCCATACTCAAGCTGTGGAAAGGATGATTAAGGAAGTGACTGGTGCATCATTGAAGGTCTATGGGTATGAGGCACGAAATGGATACATTAGATCAAGACTTGAATCACGTGCCAAGATGCCATCATTTGAAAGTAAAGCTCACTTCAAAGTATAAGCATAAAGAAAATGTAATCAGGTTGAATCATGCCATCGGATGGGTGGTTGGGAAGGGCATGGGTGGAGCTCGACACACAGCCACCTCCTCGTGGTGAGCTCTGGATTATCATTGAACTTTTAAAGATAAACTGAGAGTTGTGTACCTGTGAGAATCAGTTAAGAGGATATAAAGAATGACAGATTTCACTAGCAAGAAATTAGTTTAAGTTAATTTTTGTTATTTTGAAGAAGCTGCAAAATTTTTTTTTTTTTTAGAAATGGCTCATTATTTTAGAAACATAGGTATTTTTAACAGCTTTGGGGCACCTGAAAATACTATTTTAGAGAAGTGGAATTTTAACATATTGAATATCTATGTCTAGCTCATATTTTTCATACTATTACATGTCGTTTTTCTAAAAAAAGGTTCAAACCCTCAATTTTCGATCCACCCTGCCAGTGCACATACATGGCATGGTTATACATGAATAATAATATAGCATCAATAATAACACACCCTAGCCATATATACACAACCTACATGAGGCCAACTAGATGGGGGCAGATGGCGATGATATTAGTCATTGTAGCACAAACCTGCGATCCAGCGAAGACCAACATAACACATAGAAATCACGAAGAGTAGGTTGAAGAGCAGCATGGCTCCGTGCAGGACCCCTCAACTAAGTGACACAGTCCCCGAGCACTAGCCCACGAGGTATACTTTTGCACACCTAAAATGGACCGAGCAACAGGCCCCAGTTCACCCTATAAGAAGCCTCATGACTAACAGTGAACTAAAATGAGCTAGGATAATAAACAAGCACTTAGGAGCCTCGCCTTATCACAACGAGGACTCCGCCTAACACACTCGTTTTAGCATATTGAACCCTGAAAAACAGTCTCCAGGGCCCACTAAAGGACACTCTCAGCCTACACCTAGTCTATAAGCTTCCTATTCTCAGCATTTCGCATGTACATGTGAGCAAAAGACTCACTATAGCTGAGGAAAGGTGAAGAATGAAGGCTAGCTGGAGCACCGGAACGCACGTCCGATTCAAGTGGGCCCGGGAGAAGGAAGAACGGGTGATCGCTTCGATGAATGAGGCGAAGCGTGCAGAAACAGCAGATGCATGAGAAGTGCAATGCTAAGATCAAGTTTAATCTTTTTATTGAATTATGTTTTGCTAGTTTTTTCTAGTAGTGGTACCCACATCATATAGGACGAGTCCGTGAGTGGTTTTTAAGAGCGTTTCGCTCACGATGTGTGGCAATCGTATTTTGTTCTCTCCCGGGCGGGAAGTTTGAAAGACAATGAGTTCAAAGATTGGCCATAAACAATGTTAAGTCAATGATGAAGGGGCCACTAATAAATATAAGGTTCTGATAAGTATTGTATGGTGTTAAACTAAGGTTCATTAAATATGATTCACCAAGGTTTAGAGTATATAATCTTCATTTGGTTTGAGCTTTGTTGATTGAAGCCTCAAACTAGTAGAATGTATTATGATTTGTCTAGGTTCAAAGTTTAGAATCACGAGTCGGAGCGGGTGGTGGTGGATGGGATATAATTCCAAATGAAGCCATTACTTTTAAGCTCCTCGGTGGTCTAGTTGGTTAGGTGCTGGATTGCTGCACTACTGGCCTGGGTTCGAACCCTCGCTGGGGCATGACACAAATATATTAATGTATTAAGGCTCTACTTGTTTATCAGTGAGGCCTTCAATTTAATAGACCCCCAGATTACTTGTATCCTTCTCTAGTACTTAGTTGCTAGCGTTTGTGTGTGAGGTGTTTGTGTGTATATATATATATTATATACAGTATATATATATATATATATATATATATATATATATATATATATAGATGCATATATATATATATATATATATATATATATATACTGTATATACCGGTATATATAGTGTAATGACCAAGATTATTTGAATCTTTGATTATTATGAAGCTCCGAAAATAAGGTTCTGATAAGTATTGTATGGTGTTAAACTAAGGTTCATTAAATATGATTCACCGAGGATTAGAGTATATAATCTTTATTTGGATTGAGCTTTGTGGATTGAAGCCTCAAACTAGTAGAATGTATTATGATTTGTCTCAGTTCAAAGTTTAGAATCCTTAGTTTGGTTTGAGCCTCAAATTTATATGGATAAAGATTCATATTTTAAGGTTGGCTTGGATTGGTACAATAATGAGCAGTGTTACTTTTGAGTCCAATAAGTGAGGTTCTCCCTTGGCTGACTATCGTTTAGAAATGGCAAGTAGTTTATTCCTTTGAGCCAATACAGTATTATATATTTGGAGTCAGCCAAGGGAAGGCCAATGATAGGATTTACCGTTGGATCACTATTATTCGGTGAGTATGGTATACCATATTGTTACTACTTGTAACTTTTAGTTGATGTTTTTTGGTTTATGATACAGTACATTGAAAGGAATGTAGTGTATAAACTGTGTAGCAATATTGTATTCAGATCATAAACAGAATATTCCTATGTTGAGGTAGCTGGGCACCCTTATGTTACATGGCTATGAGCCACATTAGCCCTGGACTGGAGTTAATAGTAAATATATCATATTCAAATTAAAATACTTTTGACTATAAGAGACTGCTGAGACCGGAACTTCTCCGGGAGGTCGGGATGTGTGTGGGTTTTTGTTTTTGTTTTGTTTTGTTGTTCCTGTTCGGGCTTTGTCTCGAGTCGGCTGCCCCGGCTGTGGGGTGTGTGCCTGGGAATATTCCTACATAATAAATGTTTAATTAAGATTGCTAAACTAGCAAGGAACTGGTGTCTAGTTTGTATTTAATATTATGTGTTATTTTGAGTTGTACACTGTAAGTGTAAAATGGATAAGAATCCATTTTTGGGAACTTGCAACTGAAGCAATTAATTTATTACATTTAGAGTTTTGATTTATTTGTATAAGTGTAACAAATTGTTGGGAGCTTTATTATATTGTAGGGTTCTTTTCCAGTTAATCATCAATAAAGGTGCATTACTGGGATCCATGGTTTGAGTTTCTCCTATCATATATATATATAATTATATATATATATATATATTTGTATTATCTTCTCATATATCGTACTCCGTAATTAATTTCACTTTCAATGCTTTCCACCACCACCTCCACCATTCCGTTCATAACTTCAAAGGTTTCCTCTTGTACCAGAAATTCGTGAACTAGGCCAGACTTAATTAATGTGGAGTGATGGACCATGTAAGGTGCTTCCGTCCACTTCCAAAGGGAGACTGGCACACAATGCAATACCGGTAATTCGTTAAGCTATACAGAATTTCATTAATGTCCATAATTCGTTCAATGAGTACTGGTTGGGGCTGTACGTTATTTGCTAAAGATGGACAGTCATCTACATGATTGTTTTAACCCACTGGGCACCAGCTAATATATAATAAATAATACATTCCAGGCCTGGCCAAAAATCTATTTTTGTTTTCTTCCCTAAAACAGCTTAAATAGGTGAGAAATGAAGGAAAAAAGGTAGCATTCAAGGAGACTACATCAGGACTCTTGTTCTTCTTCTTCTTACCCCTGACCGGGTATAAGCTATCCTAGTGTTTACTAGCCTATGCCCCTTTGAAAGGACATTAGCCTAACCTAACAACCTTACCTAACCTATCCTAGTATTATGGGTGGGAGCTGCCGCCCCCACACCCCCACTATTAGACATCTTTGACAGATTTGTTGGCGTATTTTTCTGTGAAAAGGGTATTTTTTCAATTTGTCAATAACGAAAATCCTCCATGCGGAATATATGGAGAAAAATATGGCGAATCTGTTGGTGCCTATTTTCCCTAATAAATTGTTTCTAATAAGGCGGATGTAGTGTCCTTGAAGATTATCGGAAAAAACCCACTCACCTCATTAGGGGGTTCTAAGGGAGTGGTGGTGGTGGGGGGGGGGGGGGGGGAAGGGCTCTCAACCATCAGCTGGTGCCGGGCGCCTCTTCAAACTTCCTGCGCCGGCACACCACAGCTGGGCAAGGCCAAGATCCATATACACCAGGTCAGCCAGGTAGGCAAACCCGCGCAGGTGACACGGGAAGGGTGCAGGTGGCGTGACGTCACGAGTAGTCTAGACCAGCGTGGTCCAGTATCATATACGTACTCCTAGTCAGTCTCCCAGATTATCCCAAGAGAAAGAAAATTCAGTACTTGTTTGTCCTTTGTTCAGTAAACATGTGGAACACTTGGAGTTCTATCTGACATGTTAGTATTCCAGAGATATTTTGTGGTTGGCTAATAATCATAATGCCTACCCAGTGTGCAGTATTTGGCTGTAGCAATAAACCGCGTACAGTGGACGGGAAAAATATAAGAACATTCCGATTTCCATGGGATGCACATTTCAGAAGCATGTGGATAAACTTGTGTCGTCGTCAAGATGGTATTAATGCCCAACATGCAGTTGTATGCTCTGTACACTTCACCAATAACGATTTTATTGATGACATGAAAAGTCGTTTACTAGGCATTGAGAGTCCAAGAAATAAACGACTTCTCAAAGACGATGCTGTACCTTCACTATTTCTACCAAAGAGTAAGCATTGTTTATTTGTGTTTGGTGTTACAATTGAAATATTACTGTGATCAGTGTTTAATTAATAAGGATGCCAATGTAGAAAGAGAGAGAGAGAGAGAGAGAGAGAGAGAGAGAGAGAGAGAGAGAGAGAGAGAGGAAGAGCTTTATTATTGATTAGACTTAATATATATATATATATATATATATATATATATATATATATATATATAATGTATAAACCTATTGTTACCGCATGTGTAGTTATACGACTAATTGTAAGGTTTAATGTATAAGACCAAATTTTAAGGTGTAGTTGTAAGTAATGTAAGGTGTAGTTATAAGAAATTTTAAGTGTAGATATAAGGTTATGTGAAGTGTAGTTATAAGGCTATTTTTAAGTGTAGATATAAGGTTATTTGTGAAGTGTACCGTACATATATAAGGCTATTTGTGAAGTGTACCGTACATATATAAGGCTATTTGTGAAGTGTACCGTACATATATAAGGCTATTTGTGAAGTGTACCGTACATATATAAGGCTATTTGTGAAGTGTACCGTACATATATAAGAACATAATATATTTGTGAAGTGTACCGTACATATACCTGTATAAGAACATAATATAGCGGGAAACTGCATAACGCAATGCGGCCCACACAAGGCAGCTCCCATTCACACACAGCTCATATCCATATGAGAATCCAACATACGTTTATGCTTTCAACTGTTCCTGAGTTAATCACTGATCTGGGCAGTTCATTCCACATGTTAGCAACTCTATCACCAAACAGGTGTTTTTCTATATCTTTCCCAAATCTAAACTTATCTAACTTGAAACCATTTGAGCGGGTTATGTCACCGTTCTTTAGCTTTAATACCTCACCAATATTGCCCTTAGTTATACCATTTATCCATTTAAATATCTCTATCATGTCCAACTATACATTGTCTAGTTTTAATTTCGCTTCTAAATTACGATTTATATTATAGCCTACTTATATGACTAATTTTAAGGTTTAGTTATATGACTAAGTTCAAGGTTTAGTTATAAGACTAATTTTAAGGTTTAGTTATAAGACTAATTTTAAGGTTTAGTTATAAGACTAATTTTAAGGTTTAGTTATACGACTAATTTTAACGTTTAGTTATAAGACTAATTTAAAGGTTTAGATATAAGACTAATTTTAAGGTTTAGTTATAAGACTAATATTAAGGTTTAGTTATAAGACTAATTTTAAGGTTTAGTTATAAGATTAATATTAAGGTTTAGTTATAAGACTAATTATAAGGTTTAGTTATAAGACTAATATTAAGGTTTAGTTATAAGACTAATTTTAAGGTTTAGTTATAAGACTAATTTTAAGGTTTAGTTATACGACTAATATTAAGGTTTAGTTATAAGTCTAATTTTAAGGTTTAGTTATAAGACTAATTTTAAGGTATAGCTATAAGACTAATATTAAGGTTTAGCTACTGTATAAGGCTAAGTTTAAAGTGTAGTTATAAGACTTGTTTTAAGGTGTATTTATAAGGCTATTTTTAAGTTGTACTTATATGGTACACCTATAAGACTAATTTGAGTGTGTATCCTACTTATAATACTATTTTTAAGGATAAATTAAAAAACTAATTTTATGGAGTAGCCTAGTTAGACTACGGTATCCCAAAGGTATACTGGGATTAATAATTATTTGTATTAATAACATAATTGTCACACACTTGTAAGAGCGGCCTTGTAAACAAAAATTATTTCTATTGCTTCAGCTCACCACCCAACAGAGATGTCTGGAAATAGAGGGGCGAGAGTAGAAAAGCGAGGACTGAAGAGGAAAGTAGAAGAGTTGCTGAATGATCATAATCCAAGTGACTGTGTGCCCTGTGATAGCTCTGAGATAGTAAATAACCAACTTCCAGTATGTGTGAGTGAACAATCAGGTGCACAAAGGTCACATCATGACATAATGCCGATAAGAAACGAAACTACTTTGCTGGAAAGTGAAATCAATAAAGCACCATCATCCTGCAAACAGTGCCAGAAAATCCAAGAAGATTCACATAAGAACAAAATGAAGTTGCATGATGAAGTAAACTTTTGGCGAAACAAATATTTAAAACTGAAAGAAAGTGTTGCAAATACTATAGGCAGTGAAGTGAAAAGAAAATTGGATACTATGTTAAAGCCTATTTTCACTCAGACTCAAATTGATGTCATCAGCAATCAAACTAAATATGTGAAATGTTGGCCAGAAGAGGATATAGCTCGTGCCATGACAATAAGGAGCATTAGTCGAAAATGTTATAAGTATCTTAACCTCTGAAGTGCGCATGGGGGTAATTGGAAACGTCCCCCTGCGCTGACGTATTTGAGGTGTTTCCGTCACTAAAATATTCATTGTGCCATTAATAGCATTAATACTTATCCATATGCGCCTATTATTGGTTGATTATAAAGGTATTAACCTGAAACAACAATAAAATGAGTGAAAACAGCGTTTGGATGGTCAAAATCGGAGATATAGCCCGCGAGTTGTATAATGTATGGGTGAGGCAAACTGCTTTCCCGCCAATTTCCCCCAAGGCCACTGAGACACAGTCGATCGATACACTCTCTCTCTCTCTTGCACTCGCTTGCCATCAGTGATGACAACACCCTGCTTGCAACTCGCTAATGTTAGCACGAAAATATACCTCAGAATAAGGGAATAACAGGGAAAATAGGTGATAACTGAAGGAGAGGAGGAAAGTGGGGAAGGAGGGGAGGTAGAGGACTGAGATTTTGCATGGCCCAGGGGCCAAAAAAAAAAATAAAAAAATAAAAAAATAAAAATATATATATATTTTTTTTTCGATGTCAAAAGTTGATTTTTTTTTCACTCACTCATAAGAGTCTCCCCGCAGTCCGCCGGGGGAACTCTTAAGAGTCTCCCAGCAGTTCCCGGGTTAAAGACATAAGAAGCTTCCCACTACCATCAGAGACCACTATTATATATATATATATATATATATATATATATATATAATATATATATATATATATATATATATATATATATATATATATATATATATATATACGGTATATATATATATATTATATATATATATATATATATATATATATATATATATATATATATATATAATATCAGTAGTAGGTTGGCCGCTAGGGTACCGGATCTTGAGAATACATAAGATGACGAGAGCAAACATCAACTCCATTTTCATTGTTTATTAATTAAGATTTTGACAATATTTCGAACAACTTCTCTGTTCATCATCAGGTGAAACATCAACGCTCCTTGAAAACAAACATGATATCTGTTAAACTTTGTATTTAATACATGGATCTATTTAAATAAGTTTAATGTGACAATTCTACATAATACTTTACTTAAAACTGCTAGAATATAAATTAGTAATTGAAAACAATAACAAGATTTACAAGAATATTACATAATCCTAACTTCATAAACCTGAACATGTAATATAAAATATAAAATAACATGTAACAAACCATTTCGACCTGCACCTTACGACTATTCCGGGAGAACTAACTAGATTAACTGACTATAGACATTATATATAGCAAGGGATCCTAAAGCCCCAAGCTATCAATTACCTGAGCACTGAGTTTAGGTTCGGTTTGAGTTTTTCTATGAAATATTTCTCCCCAATGAAAGTATCGTTCTTGTTTCTGAATTTAGCCAATATCTTAAAATCTTTTTCATTAAATCTGTTGTCCAATTCTAAAGAGTGATTCCTTACTGCTGAAAAAGGCATTTTCGTTAAATTTTGACCTGACAGTTTTAAGTAAAGTATTATGTATAATTGTCACATTAAACTTGTTTAAATAGATCCATATATTAAATACAAAGTTTTAACAGATATCATGTTTGTTTTCTAGGATCGTTGGTGTTTCACCTGATGATGAACAGAGTTGTTCGAAATATTGTCAAAAGCTTAATTAATAAACAATGAAAATGGAGTTGATGTTTGCTCTCGTCATCTTATGTATTATCTCTCTCTCACTCTCTCTCTCTCTCTCTCTATATATATATACTGTATATATATATATATATATTATATACTGTATATATACTGGTATATATTATATACTGTATATATATATATTTTTTTTCTTCTATGTGATTGAGGGAGGCAAAAGGCAGAACTGCCTATAGCGAGTGCCTCCCCCATAGTTGAAAGAGTGACAGGGCCAAAATCAAGGGACGTTCGAGCAAAAATGCCTGGACACACGGAGTTTGAAGCAATTTAAGTCATAGGAAGAGGGAAAGACTGATTCTGGGAGAGAGTTCCAGAGCTCAGCTGTTGAGTAGAAGAATGTTTGAGAGTAACGTTTCACTCTTGGGTTGGAGAGTTGCACAGAGTAGGGGTGGGAATGAGTTGCAAGACGGGTACCACGTGCCCTACGTAAAGGAGGTGGTATACACTGGGAAAGCTCTGAGGAACACTGATTATTATAGTAGCGATAGAATAGCGAGAGAGATGCAACATTACGGCGGAGAGAGAGAGATTGCAGAGAGTTGGTGAGTGGACGGGAGTTAATGATACGAAAGGCCTTCCTTTCAACTTTGTCTAGGAGAGCGGTGTGAGAGGAACCTCCCCACACATGTGAACAATACTCAATACAAGGACGCACTATGCCCCTGTACAGAGCAAGAAGCTGTGCAGGGGAAAAGAACCCCCTAAGGAGGTCGAGCATACTCAGCTTCTGGGAGGCTGCCTTAGCAAGACTGGTAATATGGTCCTTCTAACTGAGAGCAGAAGAAAAAGAGACACCAAGAATATTGAGAGAAGATGAAGGATTAATTTTTGTATTGTTGAAGAATAAGGGATAGTCCGCTGGGAGTTCCGTACGGGTAGATAGATGGAGAAATTAGGTTTTGGAAGCATTAAAGGTAACAAGGCTTTCTCTGCCCCAATTGGAGATAGTATTTAGATCAGAATTTAACATTACGTTTGTCGTTGAGTGATTGCTGGCTGGGGCGTTTTCAAAAACTAATGGAGTAGTGTAAGGTTGAGTCGTCTGCGTATGAATGCATGGGAATTGAGGTACAGTTGAGGAGATAATTTATAAAAATTAGAAAAAGAATAGGAGATAGGACAGAGCCCTGAGGAACACCGGAGTTTATAGGGTGAGGAAGTGAACAATGTCCGTCCACAACCACGGCTATGGAACGGCCGTAAAGGAAATTAGTGACAAAGGCACAGATGGAGGGATAGAAACTGAAGGAGGGTAGTTTAGAAATTAAAGATTTGTGCCAGACTCTATTGAAGGCTTTCGATATGTCTAGTGCAATAGAAAAAGTCTCGCCGAAGTCCCGAAAGGAGGATGACCAAGAGTTAGTAAGATATGAAAGAAGATCACCAGTAGAGCGACCCTTAAGGAAGCCATACTGGCGATCTGAGAGCAGATTATGAGAAGAGAAATGCTTAAGAAATTTGGAAGCAAGAATAGTTTCAAAAACTTTAGAAAGACAAGAGATGAGAGCAATTGGACGATAGTCGGAGGGTTGAGAGCAGTCACCCTTCTTTGGGACAGGTTGAATGTGAGCAAATTCCAGCATGAAGGGAAGACGTTAGAGGATACACAGAGACGAAAGATTTTGCCTAGGCAGGGAGTCAGCACGGAAGCACAGTTTTTGAGAACAACATGAGGAACACCGTCCGGACTGTACGCCTTATTAGTATTAAGCCCAGAGAGGGTAGAAAGTACGTCTTTAGAAGAGATTAGGATATTAGGCATAAGTAAGAGAGAGGAGGGTGGAGAGGGAGGAATAGCACCGGAGTCATCCAAGGTGGAGTTTCTAGCAAAGGTTTGAGCGAAGAGTTTAGCTTTGTCAGAGGAAGAAGTGATGGTTGTACCATCAGAGTGGTAAAGGGGAGGGAAAGACGAGGAAGAGAAATAGTTGGATAGTTCTATCTATCTATCTAACTATTGCCTGACGCCATGATCCCCGAAGGGGTGGCCACCAACGAACCGCCCCCATGCACCTCTGTCCCCAGTCAGTCGACGCCCCTCCCCCCAACCAGCACCGCCTTCGTTCATGTACTTCCTCACTCCATCCTTCCACCTCTCATTCGGTCTACCTCTCTCTCTGTCCCTCCACCTCGCTCTCGTACACCCTCTTAGTCATTCTCTCGCTTTCCATACGTTCCATATGGCCGAACCATCTCAAGTTGTTCCTTTTCACACTTTCCAGCACATCTACCTCCACACCACACCTCCTTCTTACTTCCTCATTAGTCTGTCTATCCCTCCATGTAACTCCGAACGCACTCCTTAAGTAATTCATTTCCACTGCTCTCACTCTTGGTCTGAGTCTCTCAACCAACGTCCATGCTTCGCTTCCGTAAGTCAGTGTCGGGATTACCACACTGTCATGCAAGGACTTCTTCACTTCCATACTGACCACCCTATTTCTTGTTACTGCTTTTAGCATTCCTACAACCCTCTTCCCCTGTTGTACCCTCTCCCGCACTTCTTCATTCATAGTCTCATCTTTACTCAACATACTGCCCAGATACTTAAAAGAGTTGACGATCTCCATAGCCTGACCGTTCAATTTCATCTCACACTCTGTGACTTCACCCCTTTCGAAGACCATAACCTTGCTCTTCCCCGCATTTACCTTCAAATTCCGTTTTTCGCACACTGTTCTAAACTCATTTACCAGACCCTGCAACTCCCATTCATTATCACTCATCAGAACTGTAGCAAACAGCAGTATAGGTAGCTTCCACTCAATTCCCTCCCTTTTCCGTGATACACCAACATCCACTGCTCTTGATAGTATTTCTTTCATGACTCCATCCATATATACAGTATATATGGATAGTTCAGTGCAGTTATTATTGATAAAAGAGAGTTTGGCAAGTCGAAGAACAGATTTGGCTTGATTCCGGGCAGAAACATAGGAAGAATGAGAGTCTTGAGTTTTAAGGGGTCGGTACCGTTTGAATGCTTCCTCCTTATTGCGGACAGCAGTAGAACAGGCGTGATTAAACCAAGATTTTTTAGCATTTGTCTGAGAGAAAGAGAATGGAATGTATGCTTCCATGCCTGATAGGATTACCTCGGTAATGCGTTCAGCACTCTCATAGGGTCCCCGGCCGTGGAAGCAGAAATAATTTCATGGGAAATCAAAGAAGTACTGCCAGAGAGCCTCCCAGTCGGCAGCGCCAAAGTGCCACAAGCGCCGCCGGCTAGGAGGATCGGGTGGACGTACTGGAGAGATAGGACAGGTTACAGAGATAAGTTTATGGTCGGAGGAGCCCAAAAGGAGAGAAAAGATCGACAGTATAAGAAGAAGGGTTAGAAGTTAGAAACAAGTCAAGAATGTTGGGCCGATCTCCGATGCGATCCGGGATACGAGTGGGTTGCTGCACTAACTGCTCTAGGTCATTTAGGATAGAAAAGACGTAGGCTTGATCACCAGATGGGTCAGTAGTGTGAGAGGAGAGCCATATATACAGTATATATATATATATATATATATATATATATATATATATACAGTATATATATACCGGTATATATACTGTATATATATACTTCGGAGATGGGCTAGTTAGTAGGAAACCGGAGTTTCAGCAGGAAAGGTAATACCAAAGTAGATACGAACATCAATTGTTTATTAGTTTCAAATTGGATCCAATGTTTCAGCAGTAGCTCATGCTATCATCATTGGTCTAAAGTTGACAGACACAATTGCCTTGGTGCATTTAGTGGGTAGTACGGGAAGACGCAGTTGCGTCTGCTGGGAGCGAAAAAGTTAAAATTTATACAATTATGTTTTTATAATATGACTATTTTATACAAAATACAACATACTTTACTTTAATCCCCACTATCTTGGTAAGCGTCAACATTCCTGTTAGTCAAGCTCCCCCAGTCTCAACAATATTTCCCCAGACTTTCACGTTCATGGCCACAATTTTAACCTAAAAGTCGCCGAGACGGATATACGAGGTTGGGAAAGTGATCGGTAAGCTCGATCCACACGAGCGCTTTTACCGGTGAACTTTCTTGGAGTCACCAACTGAGAGTCGATAACTAGCATGTTTGTATTTCCTGGTTTATCTCTTTTCCTCACTAAGTCTCTCTCTCTCTCTCTCTCTTTCTCTCTCTCTCTCTCTCTCTCTCTCTCTCTCTCTCTCTCTCTCTCTCTCTCTCTCTCTCTCTCTCTCTCTCTCGAGCCATTACTGGAAAATCCTTGAAAGTGTTGGTTTCATGGGTCACCAGACGTTGACAACACAATGTTTTTGTATTACCTTTCTTATCACTTGTATAACTGTTTATTTGTGATTAATAAATTTATCATTGTGTATACACTATGACAAATGTGTTAATATACAAACATCAGATTTATATATGTAATTCAGAAAAGACACATTATAGTCATTTATTGTCTTACAGTCCCTTTTGTGTAGATTTGTATTTCTCTCGTATATTTATATCAATATAATAACGCTTGACTCTTTAGTGGACAAAATAGGGAAGTTATATTCTATCCAATATATTGATGTATGCATACTCCTAATAAGTTGTTGTATACTGTAAAATGTTTCATATTGTAAATATTTATAGTTACAAAATAATATAAGTAGGAGTTAATCAAATATTAAATTTATTTAAAAAAAGTATATATATATATATATATAGTTGCGAATGTAAATGATCGATCAACAGCTACTGTGATGCACTGCACACTTACCACTACCTACCACCTACTGCAGTGGCTGCATTACTGAGCTTAACAGTAATTGTTCAATTATGTGCATAACTTGTGTAATACAATTGCATTGGAAATCTTAAAATTGCTCTTCATTATTGTTAAACACTAAAACAATAGATAACAAAAAATGACTTGGCTATTCAAAAACAGATAACTCCATAATAAACTTAATGTTTGTCTTGGTGATCTCGGGTTTAATAACGGTGAGAGAGAGAGAGAGAGAGAGAGAGAGAGAGAGAGAGAGAGAGAGAGAGAGAGAGAGAGGTTGTTTACAGTTAGTATACCACTACGTATGATTCATAATTTAGTCTCTCCAACAATTCTTCTTCCTCGTCTTTCCCTCCCCTTTTCCATTTTGATGGCACAACCATCACTTCTTCCTCTGACAAAGCTGAGCTCTTTGCTCAAACTTTTGCTAGAAACTCCACCTTGGATGATTCCAGTACTATTCCTTCCTCTCCACCCCCGTCTCACTTACTCATGCCTAATATCATAATTTCTTCTAAAGATGTATGTTCTACTCTCTCTGGGCTTAATACTAAGAAGGCCTACTGTCCGGATGGTGTTTCTCCTCTTGTACTAAACAAATTTGCTTCCGGGCTGACTCCCTGCATAGGTAAACTCTTCCGTCTCTGTCTCTCCTCAAACGTCTTCCCTTCTTGCTGGAACTTTGGTCTCATGCAACCTGTCCCAAAGAGGGGTGACCGCTCTCAACCCTCCAACTATCGTCCAATTGCTCTAATTTTCGGAATTTCCAAAGTTATTTAATTTATTCTTACTTCAAAATTTCTTAAGCATGTCTCTTCCCATAATCTACTCTCAGATCGTCAGTATGGATTCCTTAGGGGTCGCTCTATTGGTGACCCTCTTTTATATCATAATAACTCTTGGTCATACTTCATTCGGGACCTATTCTATTGCGCTAGACATATCGAAGGCCTTTGGTAGAGACTGGCACAAATCTATCATTTCTTAACTACCTTCCTTCGGTTGCTATCCCTCTATTTGTGCCTTTATCTCTAATTTCCTTTTTGGCCTTTCCATAGCTGTGGTTGTGGAAGGCCATCGTTCACTTTCTCAGCCTATCAAGTCTGGTGTTCCTCAGGGATCTGTAATATCTCCAATTCTCTTTCTAATAGTCATTGATTATCTTCTCAACTGTATCACCAGTCCTATCCATTCATATGCTGATGACTCTACCTTACACTATTCAACTAGTTTTTCAGAAACCCCCAACAAGTAATCACTCAAAAATTCATGTGATGATGCCATAGAACACTTATCTTCTGACCTATCAACTATTTCCATTTGGGGCAGAAAATATCTTGTTGCTTTCAAAGCTTCCAAAAAGAAATGTCTCTATGTAGGCCATTCACTCATCAAGAAACCCCACAGGATTTTTCCTTATACTTCAACCATAATCAAATCAACACCTCATCTTTTCTCAGTATTCTTGCTGTCTCCTTTTCCCCTGATCTCACTTGGAACGACCATATTATCACTCTTGCTAAATAAGCTTCCCAGAAGCTGGGTGTGCTCAACCGCCTCAGGGGGTTCTTTACCTCTGCACAGTTTCTTATTCTGTACAGAGGCACAGTGCATTCATGTATTGAAGATTGTTCACTTGTGTGGGGAGGATCTTCTCACACAGCAATTCTTGATAAAGTAGAAAAGAAAGCCTTCTGTGTCATTAACTCACATCCAATCACCAACTCTTTGCAATCTCTCTCTCTCTTTTCGCCGCAATGTTGCATCTCTCTCGCTATTCTACCGCTACTACAATATTCAGTGTTCTTCAGAGTTCTCTCAATTTATACCCCTCCTCTACGTAGAGTACATAGCACCCGTCTTACAAGTACAATCCCACCCCTACTCTGTGCAACTCTTCAAGAGCTGAGCTCTGGAACTTTCTACCTAAATCCACCTTCCCCTCATCCTATGACTTAAATTGCTTCAAACTCTGTGTGTCCAGGGATTTTGGTTCGAACATTCCTTGATGTAGGCCCTGTCATTCTTTCAACTCTGGGGAGGCACTCTTCACAGGCATTTCTGCATTTTGTCTCCCTCATCCACATAGAACAAATATATAAACATAAAATATATATATACTGTATATTATATATATTACTCCGCAGTAAGTGCACCTTGTGCATATGTTGGTAACCGTACATGTTGCAGTTGTACAGCCAGTAAGAGTTTCATACGAATTCATGATTTGTTATCCTTGACGTTAGTCTTTAAAACACAAAATGTACCTTATGACTTCCAAATTGATAGCCACACGTCTCCAGGATGCACTACGTGAATATTCATGACAAGATTATATAATGAAATGTGCATGTATATATTATCTGCCATGGTGTCCGTTCATTCTCCTCTCCTGTGATCATATTACGGCAACAGAACAAAATAATGTGGTGCTCGTAATACGGTCACGTTCAAAGTCCCGTGGCTCACCTTCAACTTTATATACCTCTATTGCAGTAATAATTACTGTCCAACAAAACTGAACAAAGGATGAATATAAAGACTATATTTCCTTCAATACTGTCGTGTCATTTCAATCTCAGTATGGGATATTATTGGGCTTCTATATGGCACATTATGGGAACCTCAATGGCTTCCTTGACCCATGCAAATCCTTCGTAAACTAAATAAAATCGTCTAATGATAGCCAAACTGAAATTTACGGGTGTTATGTATGTATATATCAGTAAGAAAGATCTCGACACACTAACATATTATTAATTCATAAAATCTGACGCAATGTTTTGTGCATAACGGATAACAAGATTTTAAACTAATAGACCAGACCAGATGGCTGGAGTAAAATAGGAAAGAAGAGTAATTGGACAGAGGAAGAACAAGATGAGAAGTGAGAAGTACAGTAGAATACTGAAAGTTCTCGGGCTCAACCATGTTGCTTCATTGTGATAAGGAATAGGACATTCATTATTTGTTTAACTTTAGAGTGACTGTGCGATCAGAGTGTAAACACAGTTAATCTTCAAGTTTATGGTGATTTTTGTTTTTGTTTTTCTTATACACACCCGGAAAAGATTGTGTATACACTATTTATTTATTGTGTTTCTATTAATTAATCCATTGCTTCTGCATATCTACAAATAAATATCATTACCAAAGTATTTACAAGACAAAATTATAACTACAAAGTGTTTGTACAGCCATCCTATGATACTATAATTGCTTCGGCATGTTCAACTTCAAGTTATTCTCTGGTTTATAAACAGCAAGATATTCCCAAACATGGACACGTGAATTATTGTATTCAAGTTAGGTTTTGGTATATTTTGGATTTATTTATTATTTTTAGTGTTTTCATTATTTGTACAATAATATACTCAAATTCAGGTCGTAGCTGTGGAGGTAATCCAGGATATCTAGTGTCTACTGTACAGGTTGTTATGTGTGTCACGGGTCAACACTGTTCAGAGAGAGAGAGAGAGAGAGAGAGAGAGAGAGCGAAAGAAAGAGAGAGAGAAATGGGGGATTTATATATCCTCGTTCAAATCGCAATCAAAAATAATAATCATCTGTACACAATACACTGAATGCCGAAAGTTACGGTAAGTGTTGGAAAATTATTAATTTTGAATTACCCTCTAATTAACCCTTATTTAGCGGGCTAGGTGGTCTATTTGACCGTAGCGCCCAGCGTTTTTTTTTTACCCTAAATAGGGTTGTTTCCGTGCTCATTTTCATGCCTAAATAAGACCTAGAGCGTAAAACAAGTATCTATCCCTGAAAGGGCGTAAACATAGCTTTCCAATGACACCCGAACCATCCTTGTACGACCACTGGTTCTCTGGCAACGATCGTGCAACACGAGTGCAAAAACCCTGAAATAAGGTAATTTCCTTACATAATTCCCTGTGTAGCGAGTGAGAAGAGGGGGAGGAAGTTAGAATACAGGTTAGTACACCCACGGTGGTCGTGGGGACCGGTCATAAGGTTACTACGCTCGTCCCACCGCTCAGCTCTCTCTCTCAGCAACATTACGTGCTGAAAATGGTGCTCGACAGATGTCGTGCACCGCCACATAGTCCAAATTTATTTCACTCGACATATGTCGCGCGCCGCCAATAAGGGGTTAATGATGTAATTAATGAACTGTAAAGCCTGGCACCACACTATGTTAAATTCAATATGCCCCTCAATTAACGATGTAGTCGCCAATATTAGCCACAGTTCAGGGTGCTATATATTACTGCGTTGGCAACAATTATCTCCGCATTTACGAATTTGATGTACAATTATTGAAAAGTAAGTAACTCATGCCTTGTTATTATATGCACAAATACTGTTAATACAAACCAATGTTTATAAAGGTTGATTAATTATTGACACCTTGGAGCAGCCAAATATATACAGTATATTATATCGTATGAACATAGACAATATATCGCTAAATGTTATCACTAACCTCCTACTTACGATATTGTATTAATACAACGTTAATTACATACGCTTTAAGCTTACACTGAATAGCTTCATAGCTGTCATTCACTAATGATAATGTAATGTTATGTATCGGCATGCAATCAATTATAACAAGCAAAAAGCTTTAGCGTTGCACTATCAACAATCAGTATATCTTCTCTGTATCGGTGTTTGTATTCTGCTTGGTTAAGTTCCGGCACTGTAACTTTATATTTCTTTGCTCAGACTTCTTCAGGTTTGAGCAAAGTGTTTGTAGTGTATTAGAGTAAATATAATAATTTTGAGTTCTTAGATGTTTCCCAAGGTTTTTTCATAATTGAAATTGCTTTTCTGAATATTTCTCAGAAATGGAAAAACAGGTAGATGCATGTATTTTGGCTCCACCGCTTTATTATGTGGCCTTTAAACTCTTCAATAAAAAAAAAAAAAAAAAATATATATATATATATATATATATATATATATATATATATATATATATTATTATTTAAGAGTTTAACCCGTACAATCCGAGCGACGGCTGCCAGCTGTCACTGGACTAGTAATCCAGTGGACCCGGGTTCGAATCCCAATATGTCAATGGGAAGATATTATCGGGATGGAATTGGGGCTGTATCTAGTTTCAGTGCATTACCACAGCACACCGAAATGCCAACACAAAAATAAAAATACCCTCATTGTTCCCTGATTTAATAGCATTGTGTGAATATTTCCATATTCAAAATATGCTACAGGGGGGCAATGCCTAGTGAGTTAATTGCTCAATAGGTGGCGTTCTGAGAGTGAGGGTCCGAGAATGGGGGAATTAGACGGTGAAGCGCAGAGGCGAAGCAGCTTCAGAGATGGGGTTGCTTCAAGCCGTGAATGGGTGCTTCGCATGTCTCACTCCCTAGACTGGAACAAGACCTCACGGGCCTCACCGTGTTCAGCGGTGGAGTTTACAGGCTCTCAGCCTATGCCCGAGAGGGAGTAGTTGGAATATAGAAAACAATATATATATATATATATATATAAACAGTATATATATATATATATATATATATATATATATATATATATATATATATATATAAATATATACTCGCATCTACACACACACGCTGAAAGCAGTAACAAGAAATAGGGTGGTCAGTATGGAAGTGAAGATGTCCTTGCATGACAGTGTGGTAATCCCGACACTGACTTACGGAAGCAAAGCATGGACGTTAGTTGAGAGACTCAGACCAAGAGTGAGAGCAGTGGAAATGAATTACTTAAGAAGTGCATGCGGAGTTACATGGAGGGATAGACAGACTAATGAGGAAGTAAGAAGGAGGTGTGGTGTGGAGGTAGATATGCTGGAAAGTGTGAAAAGGAACAACTTGAGATGGTCCGGCCATATGGAACGTATGGAAAGCGAGAGAATGACTAAGAGGGTGTACGAGAGCGAGGTGGAGGGACAGAGAGGGAGAGGTAGACCGAATGTGAGGTGGAAGGATGGAGTGAGGAAGTACATGAACAAAGGTGGTGCTGGTTGGGGGGAGGGGCGTCGACTGACTGGGGACAGAGGTGCTTGGGGGCGGTTCGTTCGTGGTCACCCCTTCGGGGATCACGGCCTCAGGCAATAGATAGATAGATAGATCTACACACACATACAGTATCAAAGTCTTCAAGGTGTTTCATCAGCAATCTGTTGTCCTCTCTGATATTATCTCCCTGGTCTGAGCCTTTCTCAGTAATGTAACATTATTTTAAATTCAATGGGGTTCAATTTGATTGTCATCAGAATATTGTGATCATGCTTTATTTTATATACCTGATCAAACCCATATTATATCAATAGTACGGGTAAATAATACATGTTAAGTACACGATCACGATTAATATCCATTTTCGAATTATGGACATTAATCTAATCATGCACTTAGACCCAACTGTATTATGAATAACGTAATGTTTTGGTGAGAGGGAAGAACAATGAATGGGGCCAAGATCACTAGGGCCGGCCTCTCTAGACATTAGTTCCTGAACCAATAGACATTAAGGAAATGATGGGCCCAAATCTAACATTAGTATTGAAAAGGAGGAATTTAAGGGGATCTTTAAGTTTAGTTCTATCAAAATATTCTGAACTAGTGGGAGTAGAGCTAAGTGACGCATTATAAATATATGAATATACATTTATGAAATAATTACCATTTTGAACATATCTGTCAAAGTGCAAATCTATAATAAAGCAAAATTCTGAAAATATGAAATCTAAAGGCAAATTGGTATGCAAAGTTGAAAAGTCGAAGCTATGTACTGAGGTAACTTTCGGCATGTTATTAATGTTATCAATAAGTTCTAATTAATTATCAACACTCCAATAATAGTTAATGCCAGTTATTTTCTTGATGGTATCACAATATCGTTTATGAGTACTTTGGATGTATTTTAACCAATGTACGACCTGTTCTGACAAAGTGTTAGTAGTAGCAAATTTTGCTCCGGCAATAGAGCGATACTTATATGGTCTTTTGTGAAATTTAGGTAATATATACAATTTACAAATGCACTTATTCTTATCAGTAAGTTTAATATAAAATGCCATGTTTTTATACCATACCATACCATAGGTTAGTTAATTAGCTCAGGTTTGAGTAGAGTAAGTTTGCCTAGGCTTAAGATACAGGATATTTTTGTGTGCGGCCTCATAGGAGTGTGGTTGTTTAAATTTGCGACTGCCTCCGTTTAAGTATAGTTTTTACACATACATAAATTATGAACTATGTTAATCTAGATGCAAATTATGGAAGTGTTACAAACCATGATCTCTAGCCTGACAATATTGACAAAAAACATTACGATTGAGTCACACACATACATTTAACCATAATCTGTCCTCGGATTTTCTATTATGGCAGCTCCCAATTATTTACTTATATTTAATTCCGTCACCTAAAAAATACATTAACTCTAGGGCCAGTATTCTTAAACAAACCCCTTCATTGTCGGTGGCAAGTACTATGATTTTGCTGCTTTCTTAGTCAGGTAATATGATAGGGCAAATTGTTATTATTGCAGTAAGAAGTGCTAGAAAATCATTATAGTATATCTCAATGCATAACCCCTTCCTTGCTGCGAGTGCGAGGCACCCACCTTGCAACACAGTCCCACTCCTATTCTGTCCATCTCTACAATCCAAGACTTTGCAAATTTTCTCAGTCTTTCTTCTACTCAACAAATGAGCTCTGGAACTCTCTACCTCAATCAATCTTTCCTTCATCCTATGAGTTCAACTGCTTTAAACTTCGTGTGTCCAGGCATTTTGACCCCAACGTCCCTTGAATTTGGCTCTCTGTCACTCTCTTGGCTCTGGGGGAGATACTCGTTACAGGCAACCTTCCTTTTGTCTAGTTTATACACATAGCAAAACAAAAAATAAAAGTTGGATACATTGCTTCTTTTGTTAGCCCAATTGCTCCATGTCTTGAATGATCTCGAGAAGCTGCATACGTTTGGGCAACCTCTTGCACTTGCGATTTTGTTTTTCTATCCGTGGAAGTTAGTGGCCCTTATTCAACAGGGTTTATTGTCACAAACTAAGCAAACAAAATTACATTGGTAATGATAGTTTGGTCGAAAAGTGTAATTATTATTAGAGAGTAGCAACAGTTTCAGAGTTTAATGAATAGAACTGTTTTGTATCACACACACACACACACACACACTAGCAAGGATATTGCGTCCACATTTTCTGTCATATTTTAACTATATCAATAGATAATTATAATGACGGTCTGCCTAACATGACACTATCTTTAACACCTAACGAGCGGCCTAGGCGGTAAACAATATGTAGCCACCAGCGGGGTGTTTTTACCCAAAATAGGGCTGTTTACGTGATCATTTTCATGCCTAAATAAGACCCAGAGCGTAAAACAAGTATCTATCCCTGAAAGAGCATAAACAGAGCTTTCCAATGACACCCCAACGATCCTTGTATGACCGCTAGTTTTCTTGCAACAATCGCGCAACACGAGTGCAAAAACCATGTAATTCGGTACTTTCCCTAAACAATTCACTGTGTAGCGAGTGTGAGAGGGTGGAGGAGGGTGGGATTCATGTCAGTTGGTCCACTGCGGTGGTCTGGAGCAGTCATACGCTCGCTACTCTCCTGCCACCACTTGTCTCTCTCTCTCAGCAACATTACGTGCTGAAAATGCCACACGACTTATGTTGTGAGCCGCCACATAGTTCAAATTTCTTTCACTCGACATATGATGCGCGCCGCCAGTTAAGGGTTAATACAACTTATGAAACAACTAACAAGCAAAGCGGTAACATCTATTTCAATTATTTCATGTACTCCCATATATCGGTATGCACTTAATATTGTACAAGTTAGACTGATTACAGATAATGTGTCATAACATATTTAAATGGTTAAACAAAACACTCACCAAATGCTTTCGATTCCCACTCATCCCTAATTATATTATTTCCATATATCAAAACTATATAACCTAACAAGATTACCTCAACTTTCTCATTCTGTAACCGTTCACTTCATGGAATTCAGGTAATGATCTTGCTAGTCTCATAGCATGGTAGATACTGGGATTATTAAGATCATATTTCGTATTCAATTCAGAAGTGCCCTTTTATTGCAACTGATAATCACTGGCTGAACATAATCAATCAATTTCATGAAACACAAAATAAAAAAAAATAAAGTTCTCCGTAACAGTGATGATGTAACCTGTCGATGTTATACTGCAACAGAAAACTCACACATCCAACGAGAAGAAAACATAATATCACAAAACTTCAACAACTATATGCTCACTAACTTCCCATTTAAAGAAAAACAAAACTGAATGGATAAATAGATAATTAAGACAGATATACATATAAGAAACACCTACATATATGTATCCGTGAAGATACATGAGATGAAGCGAAAAACAACGCCAAATTTGCCCCATTTACCTACACTCTCAAAGGAAAGCAAGTCACCAAATACTTCTTATCTTTCAAGTAACAGGAAATATGAAATCTTAATCCCAGATTCTACAAATAAATGAGACTGAACTTCCAAATTATTTTGTGGATCTTTAAGTTACATGCACACAGGCTTGCTTGTGTGTACACATAAAACACACACACACAAACATACACTGTGAATGCTTGTTCTCTCATATATGAAAGGATAGCCAAAGTATTAATTTTATGTATGGACTTCATATTATTTAAGTAACATTTGCATATTATTTGGTTAATTAATATATATATATATAGTACAGTATTTGTGTGTGTGAACTGTATATATTTTGTTGTATCTCTTAGTTTAGCAGTACACTTGACTATGTATTACCTGTACTTCTTTTGTATTATACTATATACTGCATAATGATATTTTAATAGTACAGTATAGATTATATTCTTAAAATAATTAGTATTATTATACCATAAATATTAATAATATTATTATTTTTATTAGTAGTAGTAGTAGTAGTAGTAGTACTATATTAATAATAATAATAATAATAATAATGAATATTATTATTATTATTTTATTGTTTATATTATTATCATTAATAGTAGTAGTTATACTATAGTTGTTGTTGCATACACGATACAACAACAACATATTTTGGTAAATACTGTTTTCGTTTTCAAATGGTATTTATATCAGGTTTGTTTAGATGCCATACAGGCTCTCTATTTCAAACATGAAGGTAACCAAATGTCAAGCCCAATTATTTGTTGGCCCATTCTGTCTCTCATTAAAGTTGTAGTTTACATAGTACATAGTAAACTACCTACCCAGGGAGAGACAGTTTGTGTGTTTGTTGTGTGTTGGGGGAGGGGGTGAGGCTGAGAGTGGAGAAAACACACACACACACACACACACACACACACAGATATAGAGAGGTGAAGGATCGTGATATAGGGGGAAAGGGAAGGCACAGTTCGGATATGTAATTATAAAAGACTGATGGAGAGGGTGGAGAGATGAATGAGTGTATTGTAATTGGTGTGTCTGTGTGTGAGAGAGAGAGAGATCATATCTTGTTATTTGTTATACAATTATAATAAGTCTTTGAGTGGTTATTATAGAATAAAACATTAACCTATGGACTGCGGCCAGACTCTTAAGAGGTTCTACTGGGCGAATGAGGCCAGACTCTCAAGATCCAAGGCCTACAAAAAAATCTTTCAAAACATCCCAGTGGCACTCAAAACAGAGCAATTTGTGATTAGGTGAGATAATTCCTCTTCATTACTTGCTACCACTCCTATACATATGTCCCAACCCTCCCTTCCCCCTTCCTCAATTATCCGGTATTTCCCTATTATTCCCGATATTTATCGAGTATTTTAGTGCGAGGACGGGTGGGGGAGAGGGTGGAGGAGTGTATCTCCTACCCTTGAACCCAGTTTTAGAGCTCTCCTGGTCTCTCAGTACCATGCAAGACATCAGAGAGGGAGGGTGTCTTATACCCCCAAACCTTTTGTTGTTGTATATAAAGGCCTTGACACGGTCCCAGAGAATATTCCACATTATAACCTCGACCCTTGAGACGTGCCTGTTAAATTTTGAGATGGTGAGCCATACGCAGCATCTACGCAAAAGGGATGTACGTGTTCGTATGGACCTTATCGCCCAGCGGATGGGTCTCATTTATTTGGAATGCCTATTGGAGCTTGCCAGAAAGGAAAAGGAAGCAGAGAGGGAAAGGAAGGAGGAAGAGGAGAAGACAAAGCAGATGAAGAAGCGGGAAATGTGGTGGAAGAGATCACGGGACACGTCTTTACAGTTCAAAATATTACTGGCGTCTGATCGGCACTTCAATTTCCGACTCTTAAATAAACTATATACTAATTCGTTACCAAAGGTTCATTCCCTCTTCACTTTATCATATAAATGAGAATTAAGCATTTAATTATATAAATACTAATATAAATATCATTTCACAACGATTTAGTAAACATTATCTCTAGGGGTTGAAATTACCACTACAAACCGTGGATCGCACCTGCGTTCGCGGGAGTTTCAAAACTGATACCGAATACAGTACCTCTAAATCTAATCATGCAATGTTTTATATCTAAATTAACTTGGCCAAGGTAATCTTATACAGTTCTAAATTACTTAATATTAATTATCCTTTACAATAATTACAATCACCAGGTTCTGGCAGGAAATGGTTCACTCTAACGAAGTTACCCTATTGGAAGGCTGTTGCCAACACTACCAAGATACCCGGGTAGTCAATTTATTTCTCACAAGGACATTCCATTCTTCTTCACTGGAGACGACGCATTTCCACTGAGGACTTTGATGATGAAACCATACCCACTGAGAGGCTTATCTGACGAGAAGCGTATTTTCAATTACCGCCTATCCAGAGCCCAGAGAGTGGTTGAGAATGCGTTCGGTATCATGTCTGCCAGGTAAGGAAAGCCGATGTTTCAAATTGGTATAAAAAAATGTTATGTATATATTTACAAATATATATATATACCGGTATATATATATATATATATATATATATATATATAAAATGATATATGTGTGTGTATATACTGTATATACATATCATACGTCCATCAATACATATCCGTATGGGTTGACAGTGGCCCATTTCCAGTAAAAAAAATAATCCATCTTTAAAAGCTTAAAATAAGCTCCTCGGTCACTCTCTAGTATTTGGAAGAATCTCGTCTGTCAATATATATCCGTCATAATTGGAGTTGGGTGTGAAAGGGATCTGACTTGCGTGGGCTGATCGCCTTTATGGAGATTCCCATTTCATTATGTTATTATGTTTTCATTAATATTTTTGTAACCCTTGTCTAGCGGGGGATTTTGGGCTTATTTGGGCATATTCAGGCCCTCCTGCATTATAAATCAAGTATCTGCATGAAAAAAAAATATTTAGCAAAAAACTAGGCGCTAAAAGCTTCAAAATGAGACCAGAACGAGCTACGTAGCACTCATGGTTCTCATACAGTGATACCAGTAACATGGGAGTTTATCATATAGCGGCATATTTTTCCCAGCTATGCTCACTACTGGCTACACTGCCGGCCTCTCGAGAACACAGGGAACATGAGTTAATGGGCGGCGGTAAGCCCTGGGAGTCGGCTGTCTGGCCCGCTGCGCTCCCGGCCATTTGCACTCGATTTTAACCCTTTAAAAGCCTTAATAATGCTCCTAACTTGCTGCAAATTGGAACCGGACTTTAGTCCGACCCCGATCTTTAAGGGTTAATATTTTACACACACAAAATTTGGTAATATAATTTCAGATTGTCTTCCTCTTGATGCATAGTTTGTTCATCCAGTCCCAATTGTTTGTCAAATATTATAATTGTTTTAACCTATATCATTGCAGGTTCCGGTGTCTCCTCACAGCCATACCTCTCCATCCTCATCGCGTGGAATCGGTCGTCATGGCCTGCTGTTGCCTCCACAACATCCTACGTGTCAGGAATCCCTCTGATCGCAAAGGTCTTGTTGTGGAGGAGGACATTACGACAGAAGTAATTGAGCTGGTGCGTTCGGCAGAACTCCTCGACCGTGTTGGGCCCAGGCTTGGCAACACCGCTACGAAAGATGGGAAGGGTGTTCGTGACAAGCTCTGCACGTACTACAACTCACCCAGTGGGAGTGTCGAATGGCAGGATCAAATGATAGACCGCACCCCATCTGAAACATAACATTCCAAAATAACTCCTTGAGTATTGATGTTGTTTTGTCTAGGTATAATTCATGATTTTACACTATTTTTTGCTTGAAAGACAAATATATTTATCAATAAATACTGCCTACGAAATAAATACATTATAATCACTAATATGTCACAGGAATGCTTACAGGAATACTTACAGGAAGCTTACAGGAAGTACGGTAAGTACTCTATGTAATTTTAGTTATATTACAATATATATATATATATATATGTATATATGATATATATGATATATACAGTATATATGATATATATATATATATATATATATATATATATATATATATATATATATATATATATATATATATACAGTATTTCTCTTCTCCATTTGTCTTCTTCAACCCACTTTCATTCACTCACCTTCATTCATCCACCTTTATTCACCCACCTTCATTCACCCACCTTCATCATCAAAGTGGATATAGGCCTCCTGGGGAAAACCACTATAAACAAAATAACGAGTCTAGTGCAGTACCTCATTAGGTGACGTGGAAACTGCTCATATTTCTCTGGTTTGAGACACCTTGTATATATATATATATATAGACACACACATACATACACACCTTTTTGTTTTACCATTCACTTTAGTTTATTTATTTTATTTTGTGTGTGCGTGTACGAATTTTGTTTTCAGGAAATTTATTTGCATATATTCATTATTTTATTTGCGTGTACAAAAGAATTATTAGAGTGATAAAATGTGTAATAATTTTAATGAATGTTTAATTTTTATTCCACCTAATGCCCAAGTAATTAACTTAATAAGAAAACATTAGTGTTATGATAACTTATTTTATTCAATAACATACGTAAAATATCATCATAGGGGAGTATTCAAATGGCAAATACTTTATCTTATTTACCTTAACAATGAAAATGTTGGATGATAAAAGTGAACGAAAAATATTGACATATTGAAAACTAAAACTTTCGACACGTTGACACAAAGAGGAGATAAGCAGGCTTTAAACAGAAATCCCATCCGGAAAGCATCCCTTCAAAAGGCGAACGATTACCACGTATTTAACTTAATCCCCAGGATATCTCTACCCTGAACATTCCTGTCTAACGACTTCCAGGTGCCTAATCCTAGGCTTGACCTATATTTTTACTACAGTGACTCTGTCCTTCTCAATACTTACAAAACAAAAAAGCACCAGGCGCCTTAAAGTAACTCATACGTTTTATTATAATAAAAATTGTTCACTGTGTAGCTTTGCGAGTATTTATTTCCATACTCAAGTGATAGGTGTACTGATATATTAATAATATCTTATATTCATCAAGTACCCAAGAAATTAAATGCGTAACCTATAAATATTTTCATTCA